>PVJO010000981.1:0-76993 GCA_004026905.1 Hystrix cristata
CCAACATCGTGAAAATGGCTATACTTCCTAAACTACTATACAGATTTAATGCAATTCCAATCAAGATACCACTAACATACTTCAAAGAATTAGAAAGGACAACCATGAATTTCATCTGGAACCACAAGAGACCAAGAATAGCAAAAACGATCCTAAGCAACAGGGGAAAAGCAGGGGGCATCACAGTCCCAGACATAAAGTAGCTGATTTTCAAAAGGCAATAAAGAGGCGAATCTGAAAGAGCCCCTTGAAGGCCTGCAGAGTCCCATTCCGCTCAGACGCTGAGGCAACTGAGACCCAAGTTAAATCACTTGCTTAAGGCGGTCCAGCTCTTCCTCTGGCCCCCACTGGAGTGGAGAGGGGGCGATTCGGGCGGCCCTCAGGGGGGGAACGGTAGCACTTGAACTTGAACTTGGAGTAAGGTAAGAAACTGACTCTGCCCAGCAGTATGTGGTGGGCACTCAGTGGACCAATAGTTTGGGCAAAGACAGACAGAGAAGGTGGGGCACAGGTGAGGGGAAGCAGGAGGTGGAGGTGGATAGGATGCAACCTTTGCCTGGGTCTCTGCCTTTAGTTTGAGTTGATGTCTGGCTTGCTGAGGAATTTTCCTGAATTCCATTATGTTGAAAGTGCAGGATGTGGCAGGAGTTCTCTAGATTATCTCATGTGGAGGTGGGAGTAAGCAGATGGTTGCCATGGCCACTGCAGTGGGTCCAGCTGCCCCTTGGTGGCTGGAGGCCAACCCGGGGGAGGGAGAACGGCCTCACCCCATTCCTCCACCGTGACTCGAACCCGTGGCAGCCAGAGCTGCTGACCACAGGGAGCCCATGCTGGCCTCAGAACTGGCTGTCTCTAGCAGCCCAGGCCTCCTGACTCTGAGAGGGCCTCATCTGGGAGGGGCAGCAAGTGCCCCCCCATACCCTCAAAGTCGGGGGCTTCTGCCCAGCGTCAGCAGCACCCAGCTGAGTTTCCTGCTATTTTTGTAGATACAGGAAACTGAAGGGACATGGCAGGGGCTGTCCCTGCCATGGAGGCCAGGATGGAGTCTCTGTGGCATGTGAGGAGCCAGTGCCAGAGCAGGCCCTGGTGCCCCAGTGCTGCTGCTTCATGGGGAATGGCCCTAAAAGATGCCACAGTCCTCACTGCCCGCATAGGCCTCCTGGTCTCCCAGCCCCAGACCCTATCTTGTCCTCCTTGGCACCTTTTCTCAGGAACTCAGATTTGAGAAGCTGAGGTTGGGACTCGGGCCCCAGAGACCAGCAAACCAAGCTCAAGGCCCAGCTCTACTCCTTGTGAGTCGGGGCCTGAGCACACTTTCAGGAGCCAGGGCAGAGATGGACCCTTCCTATAGGGGGTGGTGAGTGTCAGATGACAGAAAGACCTATAGCCAAGGTGCCCTCACGCCCAGGGTCTGGCTGCGTGAGCTCTAAACATCTTCCTAGGAGCCCCGGGCAGCTGAGTGTGCCCCATTCCTCAGGTAGGAAGACAGGTGAAGCTGTAGCACCAAGTCCCCTGCCTGGGGCTACACGAGATGGGGCAGAGGTCTCCCCGGCTCCAGCCTGGAATGTTCTGGTTTTACCTCCCCTCTCCTGTGCCTCCCTTTCTGGCTGTCTTTGCTCGCCGTGTTCCTCCTCGGGGACACCAGCCTGGAGTTCAAGGCGGAAGCCAGGGAGACACAGCAGAGTCAGTGGACTGGATGAGACTAGCTATGGAGGGAGCACCAAGAATGGTATCTGCAGATGGACCCACCATCAGTCTGGCAGGGAGGATGACTAACACTGAACCCCAGTTAAATGAAGCGTCATGCAGCCCCAAAGGAACCCCTTCTTCTCATAAGCAGACCTATTGCCAAACAACTGTGCTGGGTTATTGTATTTTAAAGTCCATCAGTAAATATTTGAGAACTTCTATTTTCTCTCTTGTTGGATTAGTACCTAATAGTTTCTATTTTGCCTCTTAGGCCCACAAGCCTGATATAGCTTCTGGCTTGCCTTTTATGAAAAACCTTGGTCATGTTGAGCCAGAGCAAGAAGATAAAGGGTAGCTGGGTGAGTTGGCACTTGCCTGTAATCCCCAACTATCTGGTAGGGCCAGGCAGGAGGATTGAAAGTTCAAGGCAACACAGCAAGACCCTGCGTCAAAATAAGAGATAAAAAGGGCTGGGAATGTAGCTCAGTGCTTCCAGGGTTCCCTCCCAAATACTTTATAAAAAGTGCAAGAGGCCTTCTGAGGGTGGATGAGGGTACCTGGGGCCCACACAACCCAAAACAAGGGTACAGTAGCTCCCGTGGGGATGGGGGTTTGGAGCAGGAGTGCAGAGCCTTGAGGTGACCTGGCTGCCGTGGGCTCCAGAAGGACCTGCAGTGTGCAGGGATTGGGCCTCATGCTGCCTGGGGACCTCTGAGGCCCCAGTTCCAGCCTCTCCTCGGTCTTGGCCTCTGAGGCAGACAGGGAGGTGACTGGCTAAGGAGGGGTGGACATCTCATCAGGAATGTGTCCCTATCCCTGGAACCTTTCCTCAAGGCTGTAGAAGTTCTGCATTACAGTACTTTGGGGAATACTCTGATCAATGTCTGTCCGTCTCTGATCAATATCTGTCTTCTGCAGTGGACTCTGCCTGGGTCAGGTGTGGGGTGGGAACCTAGTCTGCTCTTTAGGGTACCTCTAATACCAGGTGCATAGAGGGGTCTCCACCAATACTTGTTTTTTTAAAAAAAAATTTTATTAGTGTATGTTTATGACACAAATGAAAATATTCATTGTGAGGTTTTGGTACATTTATGTATCATTGAAAAACCTGGCAAAGGGACCAGTGAATGAGAGAATGAACAACAACAAACAGCCACCCCCACCCAGTGCTGGGTCCACCACCTTGTGCAAAGTAGATGTTCAGAAAATTTGTGCTGAGAAAATACATTGGTTCTTTGTATAATTTCTAGCTAGGGTGTGTACTTCTTTGGTGTCTTTGAGGCTGAGCCCAGAGGGTGGGGCAGCTCCCAAGCGCCGTAACTCAGATCTCAGGGGACTCCTGGCCACAACAAGTCCCTGAAGCCCGCTCCTGTGGGGGCTTAGCCTGCCGGCTGGGAGGGAAGCTGCCAGCTGGAGTCAGCACTCACACTGATTCCCCTTTGGCTTCCTTCGGAAGCTCCGCTCACTATCTAGATCCCAGTGTGGGGGGTTCCACAGAAAGCTCCAGACTAGAGGACCTCAGAAACCACTGTGCCTCACTGAGGGCATTTGAAATTTAGCTAAAGGCAAGAGAACGAATCCTGATGCTCAGAATGCAGGCAGGCAATAAGGCCAGCAACTGGGTGGGCTGGGTGGGGGCAGTGTAGCACCATGGTTAAGAGCACTGACTTAAAAGTAAAATATCTGAGCTCTCATCCTGCTCTTTTTTTGTTTCCCTGAGGACCTGAGCTGTGTGACCTCAGACAGCTGTACAGCCTCTCTGATCCTCAATTTATATTTGTCAACTCTGATACCCACTCATGAATATGACAGACCTGTGAGTGCAGAAAGGGCCAGTGGTACCCCCAAGGGTATGGGATGGCCATCCCAGCCCTCTGCTGGGGCACCACACCTCGAGTCCACCTCATCTGAGAACCAGGGCTCACCCTGCCCCCGTGCTGTCCTTTGTGTGTAGAAGGGTACAGGGTTTAGTGGGTGAAGATCAGACTGCCCTTTGGGTGGACAAGCACTGAAGATAGGGAGGCGGGCAGGCCTGGGAGAAGCACCTGGCATTTCCCCACCTCGACTCCTGGATCCAGCCTTTCTCTGCACTACCAGGAAGGGGGGGGTCCCCAGGGAGCCACAGCTCGGAGTCCCCGCTGTCACCTCACCATGCTGCCTTGGGCGGGTCATGTGTCTCTGGTATGCCCGCTTTCAGCCTCAACTGAGATCTGTCCACTTCTGGATCTGACTGGAGCCTGACTTTCAATGGACCTTTCAGGAGCGAAGAGCTGGAGGAGCAGCTGGAAGATTCCCCGGGGCCCCTGGGCAGCCCAGCTTCCCAGGCTGCTGCCCCAGCGAGGGGCTCTCCTCTGTGCTTGACACAGAGCCAGGCACCCAGCAAAGTAGACTCCTCCTCCTCCTTCGCTGCAGGCCCAACAGTAAAGAACCCAGGAGCAGGCCTGACCCAGGACCCAGGGCCTGGAGAAGAAGGACATGGCCACTTGCAGGTGGCCATTGAGATGCACCACTGCTCTGCACAGCCCAACTCCCTGGTCTGCAGCAGTTGCCTGAGAATCCACCTCTCTGCCCTCATGTTAGTTCTTATCACATAGGCTCCCCAAGGACAGTGACCTACAGCCCCAGGGACCCAGGACCGCTACAATTCTCCACAGACCTGCCCTGCCCTGCCCTCAGCTGGTTTGTGAAGAAAGGGGGTGAGGAGGAGCAGGAGGGTGGGCCAGTGTGGGAGGGTCAGAGCTGCGATCCAGACTGATGGAATGGGGCAAAGGTCAAGGAGGCGAGGCCAGCCTGGGACTATCGGGAAGACTGCCACAGAGCTTGGATATCAGCCTTGCAAAGTGCGGAAGACTGGGCTATGGCGGTCACAGAGCCACGAAGGTCCTGGGCCCCGCAGCTCTCTTGGAGACTGGCAAACATTCTAGTTTTGTGCCTCTCACAAGCTGCTCCCTCTGAAGCATAACAAACTCAGTGACAGCTGGACTTGAGAAACTCCAAAGTGCCTTGTGGCTGCGATGGGCCTGATGGGGAGTCGACAATGTAACTTCATAGAAAGAAGCAAAACTGTGAGCATTCAAAAATCCCTTCTGCTGGGGTGGAGGGACAGCTCTGCCTTGGCTGAGGCTAGGGTCTCGACTCACTGGTAGGAACCAGGTGATTTTCCCGGGGAGTGACATGAGCAAAAGGGCCTGTGATTTAAACTCCTGTCCCACTAATTCCAATCACAGAACAAGAGGATATTCATCACAGGACAGCCATCCAGGAGCTCAGGCCTCCACTAGGCAGCTGCTGTCCACTCAGCCCTGCTAGGGCCCCACAGGGCAGAGCACAGGGATGGGCTATTGGGTTCCCACACCAGCCCCTGCTTGACGACCAGTTCACTGGTCCATCTTCCCATGGTTGGCTGAATAGTGACCTCCGCAGATGACCACAGTGTGACCCCAAAAACCTGGACGTCCCTCACATGGCAAAAGGTATTGTGGCCCAATGTAAGGAGGAGGGTCCTCAAAGTGGCAGGAAAGTGAGAATCAGAGAAGGTGATGTGGCCACAGACAAAGAGGGAGACCGTGAGAGACTGAAGATGCTACACTAGTAAAATGGAGGAAAGAGCCACAAGTCAAGGCATGTAGTGGCCTCTAGAAGCTTAGAATGGCCAACACTGAACCCCCCTACAGCTCTAGGAAAGAACACTTTTGATCACTTCACTTTGGCCCATTGAGACTGATTTGGCACTTCTGACCTCCAGAACTGTAAGGTAAGGTGTGTGTTGTTTTAAACCACTATGTCTGGAGTCATTTGTTACAGCAGTTATGAAAAACTCACCCAGACCCAGGGGTCCCTGCAGTCCTGCTGACACAGCCCCTGCCACCCTCAACCACCACCCTATTTGCTCTGGTGCCCCCAGGGGAACTGGGCCCTGAAGCTCCAGGAAAATCCAAATCAACAAAGCAATGTTTTCCTTCTAGTCTCCACAAGATCCACCTTACCTGAAGGTCAAGTGGGGCCACAGGATGAGGAAGTCACCAACCCACACAGCACTTCTTTTCCCCTTGATGAGGCCAGGGGTTTTGTCTCCATTCCCAGGTAAGAGCACTTTGAGGAGGTGCATGAGCCTCATCAGAATCTTTCCTGAGCTGGTTCCTGAGGGGAGTGAGTGGCCACGTAGCAGAAGAGTGCTGGGAAGAGGTCCAGGGAAAGGGAGTCGGGGCACCGGCCCTCAGAGCCCTGGCCTGCCTGGCCTGCTCCCAGCTCCCCCCTCAGCCCCAACCACGCACACTGTTGCTGAGCAAAGCTGTTCCTGGCCTGTGCTGAAGGAATGGGGTCTCCCCTTTGCCCAGCCTGAACACCAGTGCTCCCCCAACACCCACACATCATGTTGAGGGCAGCACTAGGGAGACAAGATCTCCCAGGGGTGTCTTCCCAGAATTAGGGGACTAACCAGGGCCCATGCTATGCCCAGGATGGCCAGGCTTCCAGAGCCCCATATCTGAGATAACCTCTGAACTGCTGAACTGGGTCCTCCCAACCCCCAGTACTTCAAAGTGTGAGTATATTTGGAGACAAGATTTTTAGAGAAGTGATTAAATTATAATGAGGTCATTGGGGCGGACCCTTGTCCGATCTGACTGGTGTCCTTCTGAGAAGAGGGCATGAAGAGAGAGCGGCTCACGGGAAAAAGCAGCAGGAGGGCAGCCATCAGCAGGCCGTGGAGAAAGCAACCTGCTGGCACCTTGGCCTTGGACTTCCAGCCTCAGAACTGAAAGCACAAAGGTCTGTTGCCTAAGCCGCCTAGTCCATAGTACTTGGTAGTCAGGCGGCCTTGAACCACAGCAGGACACTGGAAGTCCAGGGATAATGACATGCACTTAGACACAAAGGGTCTCAGAGTCTCAGCCCACGGACGTCATGTGGGTCACAGGTGCGAGATCACCTAACCTGCAAACTCCAACATCTAAAAGCAACGGAAGCCCGCTGTGGCTGGACCGGAACACCACCCCGACTCCCGCCCTCGGCGGGACCCTTGCAGGGAGTCCTCGAAACGTCTCCACCCTTGTCTATGCACTTGAGTTTCCTTCTGCTGTTACGGGCAGGATCACACCCATCTCTCACTGGCTGCACTCTGCGCTAAGTATCCTCACATACGAGCAGTGTCTGGCTCTGTAGGTGAGACGCTGAGTGGCCTCCATGAGGTTCCCGCACATCTGACAGTGACAGGCTGCTCATGACGGATGGGGCACACGCTGCAGGCACCAGTCATTGGGTCCATCTTTAATTATGTTAAATATTAATAAAAGTACAGCATAACAGTGATTCACATAACATACCTTACAGGACTAAGGAAGTACAGTTTCATACAATCCGTACGTGGCTTTTGGGAACACAAAGTAACTTCAATACCAGGTCGTGAGCAACGTTCTATCTTGCTTTGGTTTGGGGTGACAGGCTAGAGTCACTGCCTGAAATGGAACCTGTGCTGTCATCAAGAGCTGGGCCTCAACAGAGAGAAAACGAAGGCAACGGATGTGACCTCTGGAGAGGCCTCTTGAGAGAAAACCACGTCTGATGGCACTGGGTGACACAGAAGGGGTGAGCCTGCATATATAAAAAAGATCGGTAATGAACCAAATAATATTGGAAATAATACCTTCAGTAGTACTTCTGTAAGAAGCAGATTACACTGCACGTTATTCACATGCGTAGGAGTGCATAAGGAAAATCCTTTGTAATCGTGGTCGGTGTGGAATAGTAAAGTATACACTGGAAATGACAAGTTAATTGGCAGAGAAATTAATCCATAAAGGCATCCTGTCCAGAGCGGAGGAGCCTCATCAGCAACAGAACTGAGGGGAACCCACTCAGAAAAAGCACCCACGCACACACATACACTCTGAGATCTAAATAAATATACACATGCACGCACACACACACACTGAAGTGATAGCTCCCTCAAGCATCCTTGTGCTCAGGACAGATTCTCCTGTGCGCTGCTGCTCCGCGTGCCAATTGCGACTGAAAGGTGGGGATTGTCCTTGCTTGTGGGTGTTCAAGACATACAGCTCCTTCAGCAGCAGAACCAGGTCCAGCTGTGCCAGCGCTGAGAGCTCCCTGTGCACCTTACAATGGGCTGAGCTCCCTCCTCTGACGACAGAAAGATGACGACAGTAGGACCGGACAGCTGAGCAACTGCAGATCCTCATGCCAATGAAGCCCAGCTTGACTCACACACGCAAGTCACAGCTAGGTATCTAGTGTTTGCACTTTCTGACTTTGGTGGCCCAGATCTGGGAACATCTGCTTACAGGAAGCTTCCCTGGACAACACTCAGTGCAATGCTTCATCGTCCTCCTGTCCTGGGGCTGTCTGCCAAATGAGCTCAGACATTCTCTCCAGTCTTCCCCAGGACTTCCATGAAACAACAAGACCTTCAGCGCATACACCATAAACTACACTGTCAAGAGGCCATTAAGAGCCAATAAGAACGTGGCTCTTAGCAATCACATTCTACATCCCGGGTTTCCACATTCAACCCAAGTTTAGCTTGTGCATTGTGTTTCTGATTCAGGACACAAATATCTCATAGTTCCTCGAATAAGGAATCCTGACCACACATGGTGGAAAACATGGATAATAAGCTACCACCAACTGGGAAGGCGAAGGGATGGAACTTGTGGCCGGCCAGAACGAAAAATTAAACATCCTCAGTTCTCAGGTGACCCTGTATGCATGAGGAGGGCTCCAGCTGCAAAAATCGTCTGTGAAGTGTTCAATTCCTTGAGGTGGCTCTATTCTAGCACTGACAGCAAAAATTTCCCCTCCAAATATAAACTGAATTTCTTGAGAAAACATCTAAAGAAGCAGAAAAGACAGCTAGGACTAGTCAAATGCAGGAAGCAGTTTGTTTTAAATGTATCCATTTTCTACCTTAAACATAAATAAAATCTATGAGGGCGGGGTGGGGGGAGGTCCAAGAGAGCAATGCGCTGCCCAAAACAACTGATGTTTTTCCCTTGGAAGCAGTGAAGTGACCAAACAGAGTTTATTTCTACCGTTACTGAAGGGCTGACTTGGGAGTAAAAGCAAAAATGAAAGCGCCTCTGTTCTCCACACAGGCTGGGTTCTCTGCACAGACAGGCGGTGAGCTCACAAAGTGTTCTGAACTGGAAACTGCATGTGAAGTTTCAGTTCTGGCAAGCCCCAGGCCTGACCTCTAGCTGCTTAATCGGATCCCAGAATTGTCAAGTCTCAGATGGGGGCTCCAGGCGGGGAGCAGGCAGAGCTGGGCTGTGACCTCCTGAGGCCTCCTCGCCATAGCCCCAAGCACTCTCCAGCAGAGCCGAATTCCTGCCAAAGTGCAGCTTCAAGGGCCTCAGGTGAAAGAGCTCCGTGAGGGGACAAGTGCTGAGCTACAGAACATCAGAAAGGAAGTTCTGAATTGGTGATAATTAACAGGTGCCCGGGGAGGGAAGACGAATGGAGTCTCCAGGGTCTTCTCCACGCTGTGAGTAAAACAGTCCCCCACCCACAGAGACTGTCAGTCACGGTGAGCCCAGTGCCTGAGGTGGTCAGCTCTCACGGAGCCTTCCACGCAAATGCTTCATCAGCAAGAACCTGTGCCAGCCTGGCATTGAAAGGCCCGTAGAAGTCCTGCAGAATCTTCTGCGTGACTGGCCACATGGGCCCCAGGTTCCGGTCCTCAGGACGCCTCACATTGGAGGCAGGACTCTTGGTCATCAAGGCCTCCTGCTTCTCACTTAGGGGCCCTGGAAGGGAAGGAAAGAATCTTATAAGGTTGGAGGCATGGTACAGTTCTGCAAAAATCCCAGCTATGCTTCATGCTGAGACAGGAGTTTCCTTTAAGAAGAATGTGTTTGGGGATTTAAATTCTTTGGCAAGATCCGTTTGGAGATGAGGGAGGAAGTGGAAAGACCATTATGAAATTGCAAAGAAATCCTGTGGTCTGGCGTCTAACACCCACCCTCAGGGGAGCCGGGCAGGTATTTTAAGATGGTGCCACATTCTACCTGAGGCTCACCTCAGGGATTCATTTCCAGTTGCCTTTAACAGGCTCCTTTCCATGGCTCTTGGCCTGTCTTGGATAACTGTGTGACCTGCCAGGCACAGTCCAGGGGTTTAGTTTTTCCTGCTGAGCAGCCTGCTGGAATTCTGCCACAGTCATTTCCACTTCAGGCTCTGGATGCAAAGGGCGCCATGCCGGGCCCCTGCATGTCGTGCCGTGAGGCGGCCATAGTGGGGACAGGCCACCTGTGCCCAGAGACCCGCCTCTGGTAAGTGCATTAGTGACGACGGGCCATAGAATAAGCCAGAGGGGCTGCCGCTCACCCTTCAGCCCCCAGGACCAACGCTGTTCACTGGCATAACCCACCCGGCCCAGTCACTGTTCTGGCCTCTTGTGCCCTGGCTCTCGGGATCTGTCCCAAGTCCTTAGCATATCCAGTGTCCTAGGGTCATGCAAGACAGAAAACTGACCTTACTGTCCATCTTAAAGATAAAAGACAAGCCCATTAATGTGACAAAGACCACAGGTGACCAAATCAAAGAAAAAAGTGACCACCTTTCAACACATTAACAGCTCTCCAAAAACCGAGAAAGAAAATAAAATGACTAAAGGGTCCCGAGTCCCAGTGGTAGGCAGACATAGTTGAAGAAATCTTCAATTAGCCAGATTCCCAGGCCAGATCATTACAGAAGGCCACAGGAAGTGTTCTAGGAAGAAATGTGAGTTGTTCTGACCCTGCCTCAGCCTTTCCAGGTGTCCTTGGTGACCCGTCCACATAGGCAGCATGGCCCACCTTCACAAACCCCTCTGTCAGCCACTGCCATGCCTGGCATCATGGCCAGTTAGCACAGTGTACCTCAGAACTTCTGGCTGGTATCCTGGGGCTGAGGACAGGCTCTCCCTCCCCAGAGCCATGCCCAGCAGCCAAAACACAGCCACGCAGGCCTGACTCTAGGGATTCCCCCAGCAGCACTTGAGATGATGCCATGGCCTATTCCTTCCTCCACACCTCACCCTCTGGCATGTGGTCATTCCTTCAAAGCTCAAACCACTCCCTTTTCTTCCACAAAGCCTCTACAATCCTCGGACAGCTGGGGTTCCCAGTCCAGAGTTATTGTGAGGGTGCTAACCATAGCAAGCAACTGGTTACTCAATGTATTGAGCTGCGGGGCTCCTTCTCTTCCTCTACTAGACTGCAAGCTTCGGACGGGAGGCTACCTCTTTTGCCCTGGAGAATCCTTGACCACACTATTTGTGTACAATGACCCATATACAGCTGCTGCTCAATAAATAGCTACTGAACTGGCCTCCCTTTGGGAGGTACGCTGGGCTTCCCAGGCAGCCCTCTCCGCCCAGTTCACCATGTCTATACTGGATGCAGAGCCCTCCTAAAGAGGCAGCATCCACAGGCTCACACTGTGTCCCCTCAGTCTGAAGCATATCATGTACCCAGGTTCAGGAACTGGAAGACCCTGTGCATGGTGTACTTGACGTTAGTCGCATGGTCTTCCAGGCGCAGAATGAGAAACTGCTCCTTGCTGAAAACGGTGAGCCAATCCAGAAGGTACACAGCATACAGCCCAACCTGGAGCCTCACCTAGGACAGACAAGGAAGACATTATTTCAGGAGGCATTTTTCCAAAAGTATTATGGCATTTCACTCTAAACCAACACAGGAGAGTCATCCTGGGTAACAATCATCTTTAGAAGTTGCATTTAACAGAACATGCTCGTGTGTCTTCATGAGGAACTTTGTGTTACAAGAGCAAAGAATATCCACACTTAGGGTTGCATTTACTCCTTATGCCAGCCCCTAGGTAGCTACACACCTCCATGTTGCAGGTGAGGAGTGCAGTGCAGGGAGGAGGTCAAGGCTGCAGCAACCAGGAGTACACATGTTCTCTGTGTGATATCTAAGTTGGCTTCCTGCTCCCAGCATGACCTCCGTGCCCAGCACATAACAGGCTGGGAAAAATCAACTGCAGGTGTCTCAATGACAACCCAGGTGCAGTAACAAGAAAGTGTGTACGTATATCTGAATTTAATTAGTATGGAATTAATCCAACAGGTGTAAATCCTTCCTCCTTTCTACTTATTCATTGCCTTCATCATCCTCCTCCTGTTTCTTCTCTTGCACCAAACTGCAAAATGTACCATGAAGAATTAACCTGCCCAAGAGAGGTCTGGCCTTTGTCCCTGGCTCCTGGTAGGTGATCTCTAGGCCCCTGGAATGTGCTGCCTTGCAGGAGTGTTGCAGTTAGCCTTAGGCTTTGGCCACGGACAGGCTAATACTGTCACTCATGACCACGTACTGGGCCACACAGTGGGTATTGGTTCTGACCTCTGAAGGGACCGAAGACTGACAGTCAGCCAGGAAGCAATATGTGATCGAGCCCCAGAAAGAACTCTGAGGACTAAGACTTGTGTTGGATACACTCCATGAGTCTGGTCACGTGTCCATCGCAGCTGACAGGTGACCACCCACGACTGCATGAAAAGGAGGACCAGCAGCTCTGCACTCAGACTCTACCCCGACCCAATCCCCCCTCCCTGCCCCCCGCACTTCTTCCCTTAGCTATCTTCAATCTGTATCCTTCCCCTGGAATGGATTGTAAACATGGGTACGGCAGCCTTTAGTGTGTCCTGTGAGTCCTTCTAGAACATTACTGAACTTTGAGGATGCTTAGGGACACCCCTGCAGAACATCCAGGTGGTGTCAAGAGTGAGGAAAGTGAGAGCAATCTGACTCCGCACCTCTCTGTTTACGCTCTCCCTTTATCCAAGACCATCATTAGCTGCCTGGACATGCACATGGCTCCCGAATAGGCATCTCACCTATTGTCTCTGCACTCCCATCCCTCATCCTGCCACCAGCAGGCGCTCTGCAAGCCAGAATGGGCCATGACCAGCCCCTGCTCAGACCTCTGGCTCCTCACGCAGAAAGTCCTTGGTCAACCCTCCATGTGTAGCACCTCCCAGCCCAGACTCCTCCCTTGGGGCTCCCATTTCTCGAGGCAAATGCTCTGCAGTCCTTCCTTCCTGCCCTGCTTGACCTTGAGCTCCATGAGGGCAGGGACCACGGTTCTGCCATCAAGCCATCCCACACAAGGCCTCGTGCCGGTGCTCAGTCTAGTTTGCAGTGAGATTGTTGAACAAGATATTAACAGTACGATGATGAAACATTTGACAAAATATGTGCAGACACTAACTAGCTTCATCTCTCAGTGTTCTTTTTCCATTTCATTATTTTTCTAACAATGTAGGAAGATGGAGAGGAAGAAAAACAATTAAAGGGAATAGATAAGTTATCCCCAAAATTCATTAGCTGCCTCCAACCCACACTTTTTCCCTACCTTACACAACAGCTCATAAAAAAGACCTCAAGATGGGATGAAGCTACCAAGAAAATTAGTACATGCCGGGCTCTGAAACAAATATACGTGTTGCCTCTGACACCGAAGAATGGGTAAGAGAACATCATGTTGTTCAATCATGGGCCTCGCACGCATGGGCCTCGCACGCATGGGCCTCTTTCCCTGGTCAGCTCACAGGCCGCCCCTCTCAGAGAAGACCAGTATAAGCAGGTTTCTCTCTTCCTCAGAACCTGCTTTTGTGACTTGAGAGCCTTCTGGGAGGAAAGAAGCCAGATGTTCATGGCAGGATGCAGGTGTTTGGAACAGATGTAGCTTGTCCCTGCACCTGGTGTGATGACAAAACATCCTCTTAAACCTTGTTCGTGCTCATCTTCAGTGCACTCCCACCCTTCCCTGATAAGTGGGACAAAGACCTGCAGCAGGGCCTTCCTCATAGGCAGGGAGGAGATGCGCTTCCTGGGTGCTTGGCAGCTCCCCAGACTTCAAGCTCCCCTCCACTTCTACCCCGCCCCAAACCCTTACAGCCAAGCAGAGTGCTGGGGGCCTCCACAACTGAGAACCACAGAGCCCCCCCCCCCTTCAGGGCAGCCCAGTCAGGGTCTTGTTTTGCTCAAGCACATTGCCTATACTCCTAGCTCTAGGGAGACTGAAGCAGGAAGGTCGAAAATTTGAGGCTAGCCTGAGCCACATAGCAAGACCCTGTCTCACACCAGGGCTAAGAGAAAGAAGCCTTTGAGGTTATGGGTGCCAGCTGACTCACCTATAGAAAAACACTGACCCACAGTGGGCAGGACCACCACTACCAGGCCAGTGGTCAATACTCATCAGAGGCACAAGCATATGGGACTTGTTCCACCACAGGTGAGTCCTAAGGGGGGTGAGCACTGAGGGAGAAATAGGGGAGTCCAGGGAGCACTTAGAAGGAGCCCCAAGAACATCTCAGAGCAGCCCATGGAGCACTGTGGGGGAGTCCGGAGACCACCACGAGGAGCCCGAGGAGCACCTCAAGGGAGCTGGTGCTGAGCTGAGTCTGGGGCAGGCCCAACCTCTCCTCAGACAGGCACCACACTGAGCCTCCCCGTCCCCTACTAGGGATTTCAATTTGAACTCCCCACCAGTCTCCCAAACTCCCTACACTTCACTTATACATTCAGCAAATACAGCGAGTTCAGGCCATGTTCCAGGTACCAAGCTAGGCAACGGAGATAGGCTGCTCCTTACAGACACGGCCCTCGCATCATGGAGCTTGTGATCTACTGATGGAGACACAGCTAAACTGATAAAGAAACACACATTTGTAATCATCAACTGTGACACAAGCTATGGAGAAAATGAAGCAGGTGGGCAAAGAAAACAGAAGAGGAGATTAAAGAATGACCCGAGACATAGGAAGTCCTTTGACAAGCAGGAATAGCACATCCCAGGGTGGAAAAGAAATGTCGAAATGGCTCCAGAACCATGGTGGCTCCCAAACCTGAATGTACAGCACACCCTCTGCAAGCCTGTGAGACAAATGGGTGTGCCCACTTGCCAAGTTTCTGATTCAGGAGGGCAGAGAGTTTGCATTTTGATGAGTTAGCTCCCAGGGACCAGGTCTTATGAGCCCTGCTCAGCATGGAGATGGAGAGGGTAGGTTACGCAGGGTGCCGGTATACCTCAAAAAGCTGCTCCCCACCCCCTGTGCTGTGGCTGGGATGGGATCTGCACGTGGAAGGGACTTTTCTCCCCTTCCCAGAAGTGAAGATTCACCTCCAAGGAGGGTTCCCATCACTACTAACTGCCAGGCTTCTCCCGTGAAGGGAAGATTAATGGCAAATGACCTATTCTGGCCACATCTAATCAGCTGTGACCACTTCTGTCCTGTCTACCATCCTACACTGGGGATCTCCCCTGGACCAGAGGAGCCTGCTCAGCTACTGTCCTGTCATCTTCAGCAAAACACAAATTAAATTTAAAAGCACAGCCTCCTGCTGGCTCTACACTTTATTTTTAGGATCTAAGTAGGGAAGGTGGGAACACAGTGAGTTGCTAAGGCCTCCACACCTGGGCCTTGAGCCTTTACTAGCTCCAGCAGGAGCCTCTCTATGAGCCTCAGTGTCCCCATCTGTAAAACAAGGATGAGTCCGGGCAGTGGTGCCAAGCCTATGGCATGCATGCCACAGTGAGCACACAGCCCTGTAAGGACACGAGCTAAGTCACCCCAGCACTGCCTCAACAGCCCGGCATCAGCTAACAGTGCACAGAGGGGCCGTGTGCATGCTCGGAAAGGAGTAGCGGCACCCGGAGATCACGTCACAAGCCACGACTCACTAGCTGGGACTCCTCCAAGCATTCATATGGCCGGTCCGTATTCAAGTTCAATTGCAGCATTGGCACGCTGGGATAAATAACTGGGTTTTAGACTGCAGCTTGGGCACTCGGTTTCTAAAAGGTTCACATCACCGAGTTAGGGGGTCTGTAAGGTCTGAAAGCAATTAGGCGGGGCTCAGCAGTGCTGAACGAATTTGATTCCTTCCACTCTTGCATCAGTGGAGTTTTTTTTAAAGCTTTTTCTTTTTTAAATCAGGATGTTCCTTTCAGGCATGCATGGAAGTGGAATCAGGTGGAGTGTGGACTGGGGAAAAGGGCACACCCCTCTTCTCTGTGGGAATAAGTAGCTGCAGAAATCCTGCCTCCAGGAAACCTATTCAGAGACAGACAGATGGACATCTAACCTGCTTGGCCCTAGGCACTGCCTGTCACAAGAGAAAGTGCAGGGGGTGTGGCCTGCTCCCCTGAAGTGCCAGGCGGGCACAGGGCACACTTACATCAGAGATTTCACTCAACCACAGATAGCACCACAATTCACAGCTACAAAGGGGACCGTGCCAGGTTCAGGAACTCTGCTCCCTGCCTAGCCCTGCCAACTACACCCACCACCCTGGGTGGCTTCCTGTCTGGAGGCCTCTGACACATCCCTGAATTTGTCCCTCTTTGCCCAAGCATTTTTCAGGACTTGGTGGCAACAGGGCCTGAGAGAAACAATTCCAGCCCCTCCTGGAAGCCACACTAGCCAGACACTGCACCTCTCACTGGGCTCATCTGCTAACAGTGATACTGACCCAAACCTGCCTTCCATTTTCCCATCTTACAATCAACCCACTAGCTTGTGTTGAGTCCCACAGGGTCACATGCGGAACGTTCAGCAGGCCTGGTGTGGGAGGGACATCAAGGCAGAGGACACATACCTTGCTCTAGGCACATATGACTCCTCTCTCCAGACGCAGCCCAGACTGTACCTTCTCTCTCAACTCCCAGGACCTGCCACATGGTGGGTGTACACCATGCAGGAAAGACTGCGCTGCTGGGGACATACTGAAGCCCTGGAGATTGTTGGGTCATAAGGTCTAGATGTGGCCCCCAGCTCTTTCACTGACTGGGCAGGTGACTCCAGGAAAAGGCAGCCCGTCTGAGGTTTGATCTTCCCAGCTGTACACAGGAAGCCCCAGGCATGGGGGGACCCACATCAAAGCTCAGTAATTTCAGTGGGCTCCACCAGGGAGGCGCACCTGGGCAAAGAAGGACAGCCAGGCAAACAGGATCACCTGGCCACCTGGAGCTGCAGTGCCACCTCAGACCACCTGGAGGCCCTGTACCAAGCTTTGCCTCCCTGAATGAGGCCCCTGTGAGGGAAAAGTTCTCCTTTGCTTCCTCCTGAATTTTCCTGGAACCCTTCCTTAAAAATTAAGCCTTGAGGATTTCAAATCATGCCATTTAGTAGCGCTCAAGACTTTTCTAGCTTTCTTTACATCACACATACAAATGCTGGCTGACTAAATAAGAGCTTCAATGCCAGCCAAAGATGTGACTTCACGGCCGCGAACCCCTGTGGATGCTGGAGTCACCCTCTGTGACTCTGAGGGGCTCTGTGGCCACCTCACAGGGGAAATAGGAATCCTGGGGAACCATCCTTCTACATGGCTTGGCCAGCATATCTCCTTCCTGACCTTGAGCCTGAGTCCTGTGAATCCAGAATCAGTTAAGCTTAGGAGTGAGAAGTGGGCAGGAGGCTCCACCAGGCCCCACGGCAGTCCCTCAGGGGTAGTTTCCAGGTTGGGGTGACAGGGGGCCAGGAGAAGAGCACTGGGGATGGAGCCTTGAATTGAGGTTGTGACTTCTTTCAGCACTGGTGAGGGTGTTGAGCACAAAGTGGGCACCTACTGTATGCTCATGGAAACAAGTCTCCACTGTGATGAGGCCAGTCCCCATTTCATGCCACACCTTTGGTTTCTCTATTGAACATGGCTCTTCCCTCCTGTATCCCTACCTGGAGACCTTCAATCACAGGCATAAACAGTAGTAATAACAAGAAATAGTTGAGAATAAGGGCCATTACAGGCCAAACACTGCACTGGGCATGCTAGATTTGGTTTCCCCCTTTCATCACACCACCCCAACCCAACCCATCCAGAAGTCCTTTACCTCTTCCTCTTCATAATTTCTGGAAGCCTCCTCTGTTCTACTACCATCTGCCACTACCCAACTCAGCCACCAGCTCTCGTGCAGCAGCCCCTGGAAGACACTCCCACCCTCATGCCATCCTAACTCAAGTCAGCTGCTCTCTGCACCAGGCATCTTTCTAAAGTGCAGAACTGCAGCAACTACAGTAAGGTTCAGGGCACACTGCTCCTATACATGGTGCCTTGGCAATTGTGACACCTACAGGAGCAGGAAGGCCATTCTCACCTTTACCTGCTCCCCTGGTACTGGCCATGAGCCCTGGCCTTGCCTGATGCAGGCAAGAGTGCCCTCCCTGTCCCTAAGGGAAAGGCCGTCCTCATATCTGAAGACGCAGGGAACACAGGAGTTTCTGAGCAAACAGGCCTTGCTGAGCCCCACTTTTGCTTCCACTATCTCACATCACCTTGGTCCAATTACATTTCAGTACGCATGTCCACTCTCATGAAAAGTAAGCTTCAAAACACCCAGCTCTCCCTGCTGCTTTGGACCTTTATTTCCTTATTAAGGCTCCTGTGTCAAGTAAAACTTCTATTAAATAAATGTATTAGATTTTCTCTTGTTAATCTATCTTTTGTTACAGGAGTTTCAGCTATGGCAGTGGGTGAAATAAGATGTTCCAACGTCTACACTACTTGGTGGGCCCAGAAAACAGTACCTCAAAGACTGGTACCTTGACAGGCCAAGAGGCCTCAGAACCTCCCTCAAGATCAAGGTCACTCTGACCTTCCCTGCCCCCTCCCAGTGCATGGAGAAGCTTTCTGCAAAGTCCCCTCATCCCCCCACCCTGACTCACCAGAAGAGGAGCACAATTGCCCTCCATCTTCTTTCTGAAATGTCATTAACAGAGAGGACCGAACTCAATGCAGGAAGAAAGGCCAAAGTCTGTCAACACACCTGGACAGACTGGCACACACCACTGTCCTCTATTTTGGTCCCACAGAGAATCCTTTACAAACTGTATTTGTTCTATGGGCTTGAATGCACTTTGTCCAGGCCATTTTATGCTCTTCAAGCCCATGGAGCTCCCCTAAAAATCATACGCTTCTCCCCTGACATGCCCTTTCTCGATCTCCCCTATGAAAAGGAGGTCTGTAAGTCTCTGAGTCACTCTGGGCTAGTGGGTAGTCACACTGCTGTGACTGTCCGCTGTGCGATGATTATATCCCCTTTTAGGTGTTAGATGTATTATATCCCCTTTTAGGTGTTAATACATCTAACACCTAAAAGGGGATATAATCATCTTTCCTCCTGTTTAAGTAGATCACTCAGCAAACCTTGAGAGGGTTCCATCCCTGTCTCTGGCCTCTGCATAGGGTGCTATGTGCACCATCACCTTGGTCAGCTCATCCTTGAGGTCTCTGCACAGACATTCCCTCTCCTAGGTAGCACCCTGCCCACTGCTCTGTCCTCAGTGGCCTCTGCTGGGGGCCAGAGCGCACCCGGAGCTCCTTGGCCTCTATCTACTCCTCTTGGTAGGCTGCAGCGGAGCACAGGGACCACACCTGCCCCGCTCCTGCTGCAACCCCAGAGCCTAGCACCATGTAAGGAACAGAGAGGAAGGAATGAATGCAGGACTGTGTAAAAGAACCATCAGTCTCTAACCCTTTCAATAGCCTGGTAGAGCAATACTCCTACCCCATTTTATGGTGAACCAACTGAGTCTCAGAGAAGCTAAGACAACTGCCTGGAGTCATATAGCCAGTCAGTGTGGGAGCTAGGACCTGAATCCACACTACTGTCAACTCTGAAGCCCACTCCTCCTGCAGGCCCAGTGCGGTGGTTATCTGATCCACATTTCATCTTCCTTGGTGAACTACAAAGTCCACCAGCAAAGCAGCTGGAATCCTACCTACTACCTCTGCATGCTGCCTTCAGAGAAGATGTCCTGGATAATGAGCCAGAGGGAGTGAAGCTGCAGCTCAAGCCCCACTGTCCTGGATGCCCGATCCTCCACCACACTGGCTCATGCCTTACCCGTTGCACAGGGCGAGGTTGGCCCACCCGTGGGCCAGGTGGCAGCCTTGGCTACCTGCAGTACAAACTCCACAGAGGAAGCACTCAGGACCACCCAGAGCCAGGCTGCAAAACCATCCTCAGCCAAAACATACAGCATCACCACCAACATGTTTTGCATAAGGAAGACTGGAAATGTACAGATATATTCCTTAAGGAAAAGCAAGAAAATGGATAGCAGGAACAACTGGAAATATTTTTCAATGAAGACCCTGTCAAAAAAGCATTCAAAGTCACTGGTGGGTAATTTTTAAAACAGAACAATCCACACTACAGAGATGCTCTTAATACATTTTGAGAGCTAGGTGTCCACCTGTCTGCGACTCTAATTGCTGGGTGTGTTTCAGCAGCCTCGCTAAATGGTAATCTTCCTAAATGCACCCTGGTTCTTTCACAGGAGGGGACAGCACTGTGACTGGCTGATTAGCAGGGAAGAAAGCAGGAAGCATGCTGAAAGGGCCCATCCATATTCCCAGCTTTTATGTCCATGAATTTGTTTTTCCATTAGCCCCCTCTCAAAGGCAGCTGAGCGGCATTTGCACATTAAAATGCCGCTGTCTGTGTCCACAATGCCCCTTGCATAACAACAAAGCAGCTTGCTCTGTGCAGGGTGCTCCATGAATACGCACAGGCATGGCGTTGTTGAGGGTGTTGTTGTAGACGCAGGCGCGCAGCGAATAATCGAGCATGCAATTTTCAAACAGCTGCAGAGCTTCTGTCACTTTTTCATGGAAGTCATCTGCAGATTTATTCGAACTTGCAAAGTAGAGATAGTCTGAGTACAACCTGTGAATAAAATAAATGCGTAATTTTATCATCTACCAATGTGAAGTCTCGCCCTTTGAGTGACAATGAAAATCAATGTGCAATTACATTACCTAGTTTTGTTCATTAAAACACAACCGTTCCTCTCCTTTTGCAGATGAGGCCCCTCCCTGCTTCCCTTCTCCCTGCTGCTCATCACACGCACGCCACCCAGCCTTCCTGCTCAGACATGTCTACACTGCTCCCAACAACAGCCGGGGGGGGGGGTTGCTCTTTGTTTGTTTATTTGCTTTTAATTCTTTATAGTTACCTCCAGCTGAGGCTCTATTTCCATAACATCAGATTACAACAATCATACAACAGCAAAGAAGCCATGAAAATTTTATGCACCTTCCTTTCCTCTCTCCTTTTGGAAGGAACAAACACAGACTGTCTGTTGCTCTTGCAGTACTACAATCCCTCGTGAAACTCCTGGATCTTCCCACAGACATTCCTAACATTTTTTAAAAGTATTAAATGTGTCTGTCTAGACTCATAGGGACCCATTTTGTCACCCAGTGTCAAAGCACCCACACGTATGCATGCAAACACCTGCAGACAACCATGTTACCCCAGGGGCACAGACCTGTCCACACGAACACCACCCATATGCATGTAACCATGTTTTCCATAGAAGCTGATGGCCTTCTATGAGCAAACATGACTTTGGCCATCCATATCTCTCTTTGAACAACCCCATTTTAGCAAGAATCCTGCTGTTAAAGAAAATGTATGGGAGGCCAAAGTTTGGGGCTGAGCTTTTGGTCAACAGGGCCCATGGCATAGTCCAAATCAAATCAGCACTGAGCCACTCGCCCCGGTTGCCTGGCAATCAAGGTGAATTTAGAAAGACTGGTTTTCCGTAACATAAGAGGTACTGCAACCAATCAAAAGGGGCCCAGTCAACCTGAGCCAGCATGATAAGGAAGTCCCCTCTGCTTTAACATGTACAAAAAAGCAAATGAAACAACCAATCTACTTCTTGTTCTTTGCTTACAGTTCTTCCACACTCTTCTGCCTACAACGTCCACCCAGTCTGCTCAGCTCATCAAGACACCTTTCTATTAAAAGAATAAAATGCCACCCAGTTCATGAATCTCACTCATAAAAGCCAATTCAATCCTAAAATGAAGTCTGTTGAAAACTGTTTTCGACAGTGCTAAGCTGGTTTAGGCAGAATTCCCCATCATCCAGATCCGATCACCCTCTGATCTGATCAGTTCTCATGGCCCAGATGTCTGGTTACCTGGCCATCTTCAGAATCCTATAAGGCTGGTACAGGTAGACGTTCCCTTTTCCTAGAAATTTCCCCTCAGTAGTTTTCCACACACCAATCCCTCACCCAGCACCTGAGATATAAAATCCATCCTTTTTCATGTGTTTTGAGTTGAGCCCATTCTCGCTCTTCTACTGCAAAACCCCATCAGAACCAGCCCTATTCCTACTGCAATGGCCCTAAATATTGTCTGTTTTATTGTTTTAGCAGATGTCAAGATGTGTTTTTGTTAACAGAACTTTCAAGTTGTGAGTTTTCTCTTTTTTCTCTTCTATTTCTGGTGGCAGAGAAGGTAAGAAGTTCCCTTTTTTAGCTTCATGAATCCCCCTTTGTTATTTTCTTCCAGATGTTTCTTCCTCCTTTCTTCTTGATACACTCCTCATTGTGTCACGCCCTTTACCCACTTACACAAGCCCCAACTTCACTTCCTGCCAGGGCAAAGCCAGGCTGATGCTAGCTGTGGACCCGTAGCGCTAAACAGACATGTTCTCTGTTCAGCTCTGTATCTCTTCCCCTAACATCTCCAGCCTGTCTTCCTGTTCCCAGTGAAGGCAGTTCTGAGATTCTTACTACATGCCACAGATCCAGTGCTGTGTCTGCACTGACAATCGCTCTGGGTGTTTCTACCAGGGCTCAGCCACACACACCTCTGTAAGAGCCAGGTGCTCAGCAGGGTCCCTCTTCCACCACCCTTGTCTCTAATTACATTGTAGCTCCTCACATGTCCTTTCTTAGGCACCAAATGCCACATAGGAACCCTCGACTCATGTAGCTGAGCCACATGGGACATCCATGCAAATCTGATTGGCATTTTGTTTGTGTATGACTTGTATTCTGAGTAACATTTTATCCATTCTTTTAAAATCATGATACACAATATATTAACTATTGCTACTCTCTAGTGATTTTGTTATGAAATGTTGTTTTATTTTGTCATAGAAGAGTACTTATTGTGCTTTTCTTTATTAATATTTGTATTATGTTAAAACAAAAAATTTAAAAATAATATCATGGAAAAGTCTACTGATTCCAGACAATTCTTCAGATGTCAAGAAGTAATCCCAGGGGCAAAACTGGGACACGTCCAATATTCCAACTGGGCAAAGGCACCCCACCCAGGTGAAACTGTAGATTTCCATCCATTTGTGGTGCACTGAGGTGAACACACAACCTACTTCTGTGAGCCTTCAGGGTTAGGGGCCACATGGTGAGAGAGGAGATGTGGATCTCCTTGGACCAGCAAAGACTCAGTGGGAAGATGACCTCTGCAGTCCTGAAGTACTGACCAGTGGGCAGAGGGCCACAGCCTTTTAGAACCAGGCCAGGCTGCTTCTTCAACAGGGTGACAGGAGACTTCTAGGGCCCCTCGGTCACCTTAATGTTGTTTTGCTCTGCCCACAGATTGAGTGGGCTTCAGAACTGTTGGGACCCCACCACTAGATCCCATGCTATAAATCCTTAACACCCTGCTTTGTCAGCAGACATCTGAGCAGAGACTTCATTCACCTTAACAGATGGCCATTGTATCCTGTCTGTATTACACAGTGGCCAACAAAAAGATATGTCCGAGCCCTAATCCTGGCTACCTGTGAAATGTGATCTTAATTGGAAACAGGATCTTTGAGCATGCTGTTAAATTGAGGATCTTCAGATGAGAACATCTGGATGTAGGATGAGTCCTTAGTCCAATGACTGGTATTCTTATGAAGGAGAGAGGACCCAGACACAAGGGGAGAATGTGATAAGTTGTGATCTGAAGACAGAGACAGAGATTGGACTGATTCAGCTATAAGCCAAGGAACACCACAGACTGCTTGCCAGAAGCTGAGAGTCTAGCACAGGGCAGCTTGTCTCCCAGAGGCACCAGGGGGAACAATGCTGCAGACACCTTGATTTTTAGGTTTCTGGCCTCCAGAACTGGGGGAATAAATTTCTGTTGTTTGAAGCCTCCAGGTTTGTCATAGTTTATTAGAACAGCCCTAGGAAATGAATACAGAGACTAACCCCAAATTCCAAGGGAGACAGTAGCTATTTCTGTCAACAGCGCTCTCTCCCATCCTGCGCCCCCTGAACAGTGTGGCCCCAAGTGTGCAGGAAGACTATGGTCTTGTGGCCAGATTCCCCAAGAGGAAACAAGAAGTCTGGCAAAAGCAAGACAGGCCTTCCTTCAGGGGAGCACAGTCCTGTCCCCATGACAGATGAGGCTAAAGTGTCACCAGAATGCCTTCAACAGACAATGCTGTGATGTCCCCACTACTGCTCTCTGGAAAAAGGAGTCAGTTAATGATCTTGGATGAATAAAAGTCATTTGAAAGGATTAATGACATTCAGAAAATTTTCAGAAGTCAGCAAATGCACCAAGAATAAATATCTAATGGGCCTCAAAAAGGTGGGGCAGGCACACACAGGTAAAAGTTGAAATGTAAAAAGACCTACCTATCTACATTTTAGTCTAAAATCAACTGCACAGTGATGAAACAGGAAAAGGAGATGAACATGGAAAATACATAAGAGGTTTAGCTGGCATGAGCACATAATGAATCATCATAGAACCGCAAGGAGACCAAGGCAACATCAGGATGTATTAACAGAGACACAGAACGGAGCATGTGGAAGGGCACAGCAAAGTGACAAGCATGTTTGGACCAAGAAGGACACTCGCCTTCAGTGTTAGGTGCCCAGTGATGAGGGGGGAGAAGTGGATCTCTTTGCATGAGCAAAGACCCAGCAAGAAGAGGCTCTCTCATGCAGTCCTGAAGTACTGACCAGTGGGTAGAAGACTCAGGAAGAAAGACCAACCAAAAGACCAGTTTCATAAAAGGGAAAAATTCTCTAGTTAGAGAAGTGACCCCAGTGACAGGAGCAGCCTTGGCTGAAGAAGAAAAGGGCTCCATGGCAGGGTGAGGACCCGGGGACCCAACATGCCCCAGGCCTGAATTTTAGAGCTTCCCAGCCCCCTCCTGCTGAACCACCTCATTTTCTTACTCCAAACCACCCTGAACAGATGGGTGTTACATTTGGCCAGGATTGTTTCCAACGGCAATTCCAAATATAAGCCCAAATACATTCCAGGCCTTCTGTGCTTTGGTTATTTTAGAAGGCTGCTGATGGGCCCTACACACTGTGGTGGCTTGGCCCCCTTCCTCGGGAGTGCAGGGGCCCTGGGGCTCAGGGTGGGCAGAGGATTGGATGTGTTTTGGGGAGGAGGGGGATCCTTCTGCAAGTGACCTTAGCTCTTCTCATAGGCAGAAAGGACTGGCCTGCAGTGAGCTCCAAGGACCCACCAGGTAAAATCCAGTTAGGCACCCAAGGCCACTGCTGAACTCACTCAGTGGCATTTAAAGGGCACTACTCTGAGCCAACGGGAGTGGATATGAATGCAGATTGTCATACTGATGGCTGTTAAAGCAGGAGCAAGGGACTAGGAGGTGTGTTTCAGTGGTAGAGTTCTTGCCTGCCATGCATACGTCCCTGAGTCCCACCCCCAGCACTGCACAAAAAAGTAAATTAACAAAATACAGCAGGAGCAGCTACTAATCTGCAGTCAGGCAACTCACAAGCACCCTCCAGGTTTAAGGCCTGCAGTCTTCTCAGACTGATGTGGATGTCAGCAATTACTGAGGAGTTGACTCCAGGCCCTGGAGTGAATGCTGCACACGTGTTCTTCTTTCATCTTTACCACCACCTTGTGAGATACTCACTGCCCTCTCTCATGGAAGACACTGACATTTAGAGAGGTTCAGGAGCTTGTTCAAGGTCATGCAACCCAGGAACAAACCCAGTCTGCTGGACCCCAAAACACAATGATCTCATAAGATGTGGCCCCTCTCCCTGAGGCTTAGTGAAGGAGACAAATCAAAGGCTGACTACATGGCAGTGATTTGAGCCAATGGTGTTTTTTGTTTGTTCTAATGTTTCTTTGCTTTAGGTACATAGTGATTTGGAAGCACAAGTCAATTTTGTTACAGAACTACTTAAAAAGTCCCAGGAGACTGATAAACAATTACAACAGGTAACAGAGCACCAAGCAAATATTAGGGATGAACACAAGGAACGCCACTTGCCATGGTCAAGAAAAGCAAATGTGTTTAAGGAACATCATGCTGGACATCTAAAAAATTACACAAAAACAGATGAGTGTTGAGGTAATTATCATATAGCAGCACACCCTGTGTGATCTTTATCACTTGAGTAGGATAAAGTTCACTGGCTATTGCACCAGCTACTTAGATTTTAGTAGCTTTAGCTCCTAAGTGATGATTTTCTTCTTCACTGGCCTTCCCTGTATGAGGAAACTTGCAAGTTCTAGTTCTGAGGTCACTACTTTGGTGAAACCTCTCTCTGTAGTTGGTTTTTTCTCCTTTTGTAGTATTTCTTTTCATAACATTTTTATATTAAGATATAATGCACACACCATAAAACTCACCCCTCTATAGTGAACAACCCAGTCGTTTCTAGGATATGCATGAAGTTGTGGAACCATTTCAGAACATTTTTATCACCCTAATAAGTGTCTGTTAGTTTTAACAAGCCAGTTCCCAGACAGGCCTGCATCAGAAGTTACTAAGATTCAGATAGAAGGCATGTAAAAGTACAAGCTTCAGTCCCTTGGGTTCAACTCAGAATAGTGCAGCCTCTTAGTGGCCCTGAGCTGGGATATTTCCTCCACTCACTGCTCCATGCACTGGACTTCTCGGAGGCACACTTTGAGAAAGAATCCGCAGCAGATGCCAGAGTAGTGCCTGGCTGGATGCACTGACCCCTCCCAGCTAGTGCACCACCACTACGATGGCCTCCTCCCTTTGCTCCTTGAGCGCCCACCTGCCAATTTTTCAATGACACACACACGAATGACCACATTTTCTCACCTAAGAGCCACCAAGAGGTAGAAACACTCATATCTTCCAATTCACCCCCACCCCCATCTCATGGTTCTGCAGCTACATGAAGGTCATAATAAATGTTGTAACAGAAATGAAAGCCAGAGCACCTGACCTCATTATTCTCCATTTGCCATCATCCAAATTTAAGTCACCAATCAATAATTTCCCAACCTCTGATATGGTACCATCAATAATGATTATGTAGTTTTTTTTTCCTACAGGCCATTTCACATAGCTAGGAAGGACCCCTTTGTCCCCTGAATCACAAGCTGAATATCTCATTATAAGGAACAATGAGGTGGAGTTGGGCAGGGCAGCCTACTCGAAAGAGATGTCTGAAGTCACCTTAAACTGAATACACAGGTGACACTGATAAAGGCTCATTTTCTGCCAGGTAAGAGCTTCCATGTTTGGGCCTAAAACATGGAATGGATGTGTATAAATGGATGCAAAACTTCCTGTTCACTGGCACCACTGAGCAAAGGGGGACTGTATGTGTGTCTTGTTTTCCCCATGAGACCTGAGGTTCCTTAAACATAAGTTGGGCTCTGAGCCCATCTCTGTTTCTTCCAGCATATCCAGTTGAGGGGGTGGTCTCAGCCAGTCTTTATAGAATGAAAGTCCATCCTCTCATCCACCATGCCTGGCATCCCTGAGCCCATATGGTTTGCTAAGTCAGTCTCACAACTAGTCAGTGATTCTGATGGCAGAAATCTTTACAGGGAGACAACTAAGGCGCACTGAGGTTAACCCTGGTTACCAAGCCAGGCCTACATCTTGGGCAAGGGACACTGACCGCAGTGTAACACAGCCTGCCACCACCTCCTTCGACACAGTTGATCCCCCTGAGTAGCTGCGGAACTCTGGGTACAAGTCTTTGAAGTCTCCCAGCTACCCACCCTCAAGTCCCTGGATCCTGACCTGAAGGAACACCTTTCTTCAGCTCTGCACCTCTGCAGGAAGAGAAACAACACGGCTGTTTTTGCCGGCTGTGCCTCCCCACCCACCATGGAGCCACCCTTTCCAAACAGTCCCTCTGGGAATGTACAGGACTGCCAATGGCTTTGCAAACATAGCCCCAAAAAGAAACAGTGTCGAACACATGGGAGCTTTCAGCCTGATGTTTTTTCTCCCACCAAGAGGAAGACAGTCCTTCACCAGGTGGTCCCTCTTGAATGGTTATCAGAGAGCCCCTCACAAAGGCCCCAGGTGTCGTTGGAGCCTGGCTGCTACAGGCTGTCTTCTGCTCTGTGGGCTGAAGCCAATGCCCCAGCGCTCAGGGCTGGACAGTTCAGCTCTATTAAAAAGACCGCAGCCTCTTCTTGGGCTCATGGAAAGACAAGTCAGTGATGCCCAAACAGGAGGCTTCTGAGAAGCAAAATGCCTGAATTGACCAGGAAATTAACAAGCAGCTTAAATAAAGACTGTGGTACAGCTTCCTCCAGACCATTCTGTCATTCTTAAGCCTCCAGTTTTAGAGCTGAGAGAGAGATGAAGGCAGGCCAGGGGGAGACTGAGAGTCAGTTGTGGCCCTTGTCACCAGCTTTATACCCCTGCAGCCTTCCTCCCTGCTGTCTCCTGCCCACAGGGAATTTCTTGTAGCTTCTCTTGGTGAGAGTTTGCAGTAGTAGTGAATCCCTCAGTGGTGAGGAACAGCCTGCTTTTGCGCTCTTGTGCAAATCTGCTACAGAGAAAAGATCAGGGCCAGGCACTCTCTCTGCAGGACACATCTGTAGCCTCCCTCCATGCTTCCAGACCCAGGAAGGCAGAGTTGTCTGGAGGCGGGTTTTCAGCACAGGCTGTGTATGTAGCAAGAGAACTTCATCTCAAGTCAAAGGTCTCTGATAATCCCCTGGATCCACTTAACCACATCCAGCATGCTGCTTCCTGCCCTAGGGATGGTGCTTGTCCTTTTCCCTCAGATGCGAGCTAAGTGGACCAGGCAAGTCCAGGCTCAGGCACCAGAGACTAGGGGGAGAAATAACATGGCTGTCTTTACCAGGGTCTGTCTCCACAGGGTCCATACTTCTCATAGAACTTTGCAGAACTGGAACATCACCCTGCCAAGTACTCACAGATCAGTTGTCTCAGGAACTTCCCACAGATGAAAAGACCTGCCTCGACCAGGGGGAGCCTCCAAGGAGTCCACCCTGTGTGGGAGGCGCTTCACTCAGGGCAACTCTGAAAGGCATCCCAGCCTCAGAGCTCCCCAGGGGGTGCACCCTGGTCCCACTGCATAGAGACCCCACACCTCCCTGCCTGTCCAAACCCCAAAAATCCCTCACAGGGACTTTCCCAAAAGCACTCCCCAGAAGTCCCCTGCACATAAGTAGTGGTCACAGAGTGTGTACCCCGGGAATGAACCCGACATGTGGGTAAAATGCTTGGCTTCAGTCAGACCCACACTTGAGTGAATCCAGCCTGGCTACCCACTAAAGGCAACTCTGGGTAGGTGACTTAGTGCCACTGAAACCAAATGCCTCACCTATGAACGCATCGTGACAGCTCTCTCACCTGCTGGCAAAGCTCAGAGGAGGCGATGTCCAGAAAGAGCCCATCACAGAGCTGGGCTGGAGTCAGGGCTCCACATGCAGGGCATTGATTTCACTGAGGTGTGTCCCTAACTCTCCACTAGACACATACTCCACAAGGGCAGATGGGATGGATTTCGCTCTTCTCTGTATACAATGCCTCAAAACATCCAAAGTTCTGGGTAAATATTTAGCGAGTGATCAGTTTGGTTATTATTATTATTGGCTACTCTCACTATCTAACAATAATAATAGCTAAAATTATATAATAGTTATTCACCACAATTTAAACACACTACTACATATACGAAGTCATTTAATTCTCACAGTCATTAAGGTAGGACTCCTCCCCAACTTTACTGAGAAGGAAATGAGACACAGAGGTTAAGTTATTTGCCCAGGCCACAGCGTCAGCTCTCGGCAGAGCTGGGGTTCTAATGCAGCCTGACTGGGCACTGCACTTGTCACCATCATCACAACCCTGGCACACATCCCCACACGCACTCAGCAGCAGAAGCTGCTCCTCACCCACGTGCCCACCACACACTCCACAGAAAAAGAAAAATCAATGAAACTTGATTTCTGTCCAAATGTTCAGCCCCATCGTTACTCTGTGTCCCCATGAGCAACAGCATACAAATGGACGCATTTCATTAAAAGTCTCCTTTACTTCCTAATCATCATAAGTAGATGAAT
This sequence comes from Hystrix cristata, assembly GCA_004026905.1. Classification (NCBI taxonomy): domain Eukaryota; kingdom Metazoa; phylum Chordata; class Mammalia; order Rodentia; family Hystricidae; genus Hystrix; species Hystrix cristata. Next base: position 29,784 of record PVJO010000981.1, read on the forward strand.
TATTTAACCAGTCCAGGGGGGTGTTTAAGAAATCAGTTTATTTAAGTAGATAAACTAAACCCCTTCCTAGGCTCTAGGCTCAAGGGAAGTGGGCCAAAATGAAGTTCTACTTCTTAACTAAGTGAGCTCAGCTCTCCATTCCTACAGACCCCTGGTCACAAAATGTGAAAACCAACAGTTCCTGCAGTGGGTATTTCTGGGTGTGGCACTACGACTACACATGGAATAAAAGCAAAATGCAGAAACTGTACAACCCTTAACAGATGGTGTATGACCCCTCTCCAAACACCCTTTGAATGGAAGAGCAATACATTAATGTCAGAGGAACAGCACCTTCCAGCCATTTTTCACATTGAATGGGGCTATAACTGGCCCTGAGTTAAAAAGCAAACTCTATCAGCCAGTTCACGAATGAAGAGAGGCAGGAGGCTAATGCGAGATGCCTCCGAAAAGAACAGTCTTACCATTTAAGGGCGGGATTCAGTGAAGAAAAATTCCACTCATAATTGGTGGCTTCTTTTTTAATTAAGTGGGCCAATTTAGCATAGGAATGCATTGCTTTATTTCTAAATTGTCACAGTCTCTTAAAGAGAGAAACTTGGAACACAAATTCCTGGCTGGCCATTTTGCCATACAAACCATTCCACCCATTTCTTTCCATTATTTCTCTGTTTTCCTGCAGCAGGAAAACAAAAACAAAAACAAAAACAAAAACAAACTGACTTACTGCTTACATCTTGCCCTGGAAATTTAAAAGTGATTTGGCTTGGCTTCCAATTCCAACATTTTCAAACCCTTTACCTTTGCTCAATTATAGAAATAAAAGCTCAATGTGAATCTAAAACTGGAAATAATATTTCACCCTCCATCTGGCACTGCACAGCCCAAGAATCTCCCACTTGCAGAAGTGCAATGTCATAGGATAACTGAAATGGGCTAACAGCCCAGGAGCCAGTTAGACTAATGGGGACTTGGAATCAGAGTGTTTGTTTCTTTAAAGGTGCCCTAAACACATAATATTCATCATCATTTCTGGCTGGGATGGGGAAGGAGCCAGCCACTTCAGATAGGCCATGAGTCATGAGTTGAAAGAGGAGAAATTCCTATTGTTACATATTTTTATAAATGTTTAGGAAGTAATAAAACAGCTGCAGCTGTCAGTAACTCACAGAGAAAATATGCAGATAAATATGTATTCCTGCTGCCACCGGAGCTGGCATCAAGCTGGAAGTTACTCTCCGGGCTGCGACGCTAGGTACCCCAGCCCCAGGTGACACTTTGATTATGGCCTTGAGAGTGATCTTGAGGTAGGGAACCCAGCAACGAGGCACCCAGGTTCCTGATCCCCAGAAACTGTGAGATATATTGGTATCGTTTCAAGCTTTTAAAGTAACTTGCTGCTCAGCCATAGGTAACTGACACAACAGCCACCCAAAGACTGGCTGAGTGTCGTGATGCACACTGTTGCCCTGCATCCTGCCCCCTGCTCTTAGCACTGTCACACTTGTCAGGACAAAGCCAAAGTCCACTTCTCTGCTCCCAGAGGACAGGCACTGGGCCACTTTTGTCACTCACCACTCAAATACTTAGCACCCAGAGCAACACTCAGCATGTGGCAGGGGCTCAATGAACCTTTGAACTGATAACTATTTCTGTTAAGCTGAGGGCCAGAGGGGAAAGAAACCTTCACCTTATTCTTTAAGAAAAGAAAGAAGGAAAAAACGGCAGCTCTTGGAAAGACCCAGTTATGGACACGAGCCTTCTGCAAGATGACAGACGTGGCAAGGAAGCGAGGTGAGCAAGTGCTGCTCCTGGCCAGGCACCTGACTGGCCAGCACGAATGTCATCGCTACTCAAAGGCTCACTGTCATGATGCTTGTGTCTTCAGAGGCAGAGCCAGACTCTAGGACACACTCAGGCAGTCTGGCTCCGTGTTCCAGCAGAAAGACACAGAGTCTTTGCCTCTGCACTCATCGTCCTCTGCTCAGGATGCTTCTTCCACGTGGCCCACCTTCTTCCTTGCTTGTGTGGCAAACTCCTACTCATTCTCATAGGCCCAGCCTGGCACTGGTTCCTCCAGCTTAGGGGCGTTCCTCTCCAGCTAACCACGGCCCTGCCGGTCTCCCCAAACAACTGGGCGCTCCATCTCCCCAGGGCAAAACGGGCTGCACACACAGAAGCAAGTGCAGACCGACTGGTTCTCACTCTGCCTGGGGAGCTACCAAGGCCAGCTGCTTTTACTCTCTCAGGCTCCTGAGGCTGGGCACAGGCTGACTTTCCTCAGAGATGGAAACCAAGAAATGACAGGAAGACATGTGGTGCGCAAAAAGCACACGCCCGACAATGTTTTAGCCTGTGAACTTGGGGCGGGGGAGCGGGGGGAAGGGGGGCAGCTGTGAAAACACCTCAGCGGGTGGCGAGGGTGGGTTTCCTCACTGGCCTGTCTCCTCCAGGCCATGGTTACACAACCACATCTACACAAAGCACCAACAGCTTAGGTCCTTGTTCCAGGCCCAGGGAGTCCGGCCCACTCTAGAGGGAATGGGCTGAATTCCTGCCTCCAAAATGGTAGCAACTGACAGGCAGGAGGACATGGCTGTTCAGTCTCCTGGGCTCCTGAGGCTGGGAGACGCAGCTAGCCAAGGGAACCACACACAGCGGCCGCCCAAAGCCAGGCCCCAGGAGGGCTACCTGTGCCCAAGGAGGAACAATCCAGCTCTCCTCTGACCATCACACTCAGAGGAGACGGATGTGTTCTAAGACCTCCACAGAAGGACACGGAGGTCAATACAGGTGTGACTTTCAAGCGAGTTCTTTGGAGCTACAGTTCTAAACACAAGAAGCAAGAGGCAAGCCTGTATATTCACCAACTGTGTTCACACACACATACAATATACTTCTCTGCAGAGAAGTCTAGAAGGAAATACACCAAAATATAAATAGTAGTTATCTGGGTGGGAAACTATAGGTGTTTTTGAAAACACTGTTACTTCATAGTTTTCGAATGTATTTTCTAACATCTCCATAACGAACTAACTACTGTTACAACTGAGGCCAGAAAGATGCACTATACCAGAGGAAAAAGTCAGGGGTGTGAGTGTCCTAATGCTACTATAACCAACAGCCACAAAATTGTGGACACATAACAACAGGGATGTATTCTTTCATTGTCCAAGAAGGCAGAAGTCTGAAATCCTGGTGTCGGCACACTTGGCACCTTTTGGGGGTTCTGGGGGAAAATCTGCTCCATGTCTGTTTCTTAGCGCCTCCTGGTTGCCAGGAATCTTCAGTATTCCTTGGCTTGTGGCCACATCACTCCAGTGTGTTCACATGGCATGCTCCCTGTGTCTTAAGGTAGGACAGTACGACCTAATTGTAACTTGAGTACATCTGCAAAGACCCAATATCCAAATAAGATCATAGTCACATATATGAATTAGGACTTTAGCATATCTTTTTTCTTTGGGGGGCGCATAATTCGACCCATAACAAACATGGTTAGTCCAAACGAAAATAAGACAAAGACTTGCACTTAAATATCTGACAAGCTGTCCCAATTTGAAAGGATTAGACTTGGACCACGTGACTCTGCAAAGAAGAAATGGAACTAAAGTGAGGATATTCCCAAAAGACAGGCTCGCTCTCAAAATAGGAAAAACTGAGCTGTCCTGAACTACACTGGCCACCTTGGGTGGGAAATCCTGTCTCAGAGGACGTTGCACAGACTGGAGGCCCACTTATGTCTGATACAGTAGTACTTTAAGGAACATGGATAAATAATATTAAGGGCCTAGAAGCCTTCCGTGATCCACACAGGCATCACCGATGGCTTCCATGTTGGTCTGAGCTGGCCAGGCTACCTCTGACCTATCTGTTCAGTATCACACTAGCTTTGCCTCATCCAGCCTGGGAAACCCCAGATCTTAGAGGCAAAGCAGCAACATCCATCTTATTTCTTTCTTTTGGTCTCAAGGAAAGCTAGAGAGAGCACATTCACAACTGACAAGAAAAAAAAAGCAACAACCAAGTCAGGAAACTGAACTCTGGGAGTTTGACAAGAGGAGCAGCCCCACACCCTATTTGAAGGGTGTCCCTGAGTCCCGACAGCAGCACATCCCCAGGTCAAAGCTGCCAGAGGCCATGGCCCACAGACCAGGGTCAGAATTGCTAAGGAAACAATCTACAATTTGTTTAAAGGGAGAGAAGATTGCTCCCAGAATAATATTTACATTAGAAATAGCAGTGACATTGCAAGTTAAGCCTGTTTATTTTTTTAAACGGAGGCAAAATCTTGTTTGTGATGGGAAGGAAACATTGATCTCCAAAGTGCCATTTCTTTTTACCCCAAATGAAAGTAAGAATCACTCACCTCTCCACAGGGTCCCTGAGCATGACAATCAGCTTGGCGTCTGGCTGGAACGCGTGGATGAAGTCCTGGGTCAGGAATGGCGGCTCGCCGTCTGTGCTGTTGTCATAGAAGAAAGTCCACGCATTGTTATCCCACATGGTGGAAGCACTGGCCTCCCCTGGAAACAGAAGTTCCTGCAAATGAGCAGCTGTTGGGCTACGGAGTACAGGCTCCCATTCTGTGTTGGAGGCCAAGCCCGGTTCCCATGTCTTCCTCTTAAATATCCATGTCTGGCAAGCCTATCAGCCACCCCTGGCAGATGGGACTCCAGAACAAGGAGGACTGGTGCCCATCCCTGCGGCAGTGACTCAGACTCCTACCCCGAACTTTTGTCTGAAAACCTAGGAATCCATGAAACACTGAATGCCTCCTCCCCAGCCTCCACTCTTCAGGGTGAACAAAAAACGCAAGCCTTTAAGCCCTTTAATTTCACAATACTTAATTTTGCTCATAGCACATAGTTCTGTGGTATTTTAAGGGCCCACTGAGAATGTGCTAGACGGTTTACTTCAAAAAGTATCAGAGAGAAAGGAACAGCTTAGGGGAACTAACCCTCACTAGGAAACCAGATGCAATTTGTATCTGTCTTTCCTTGAAACCCTAACAGTCACAGGGTACATTCTAGGTCCTAGTGAGAAGGATGATTTGCCAGAAGGCCAGGGGCCTCAGCGGCAGGGTCTGTCTCCTACACGGCCATCTGCCCACTATCCTCACTCAGTGTTGGCTGTGTGAGCAGGTCCCAGCCCCTGTTATATCACAGTCCATGTGGCTGAAGGATGAGAATGTTAAACATACCTCGGAGGACAGAGGTGAGACTGAGACACAGGCGTTTCAACTGCATAGACTCTCTAATAACTGAACCAACTCCCTGATTTTTTTTGTAGGACTGTCTTCAGAGATTAAGAAAGAAAGGCAAATCAATCAATCAGTGATACAATTTCTGGACACCATGCATAGGACTATTCAACAATCTCCTGGGCACTTCTTCTGGGAAAATCTGAACTAAAAGATTAAGTCTCTTTGGTCAGTGATAAGCACATTATAATCATGCAGGAAGTTAGCAAGGCTCCATTTCTTCTGCTGGATGTATAATCATATCATGTGAACATTTCTGTTCTGGCCTTTTTTCCTTTCTTATTTATATATATATATATATATATATATATATATATATATATATTTTTTTTTTTTTTTTTTTGTGGTGCCAGGGATCGAACTCAGACCCCTGTGCTTGCAAGGCAAGCACTCTAATCACTGAGCTAAATCCCCAGCTCCTTCCTTTCTTATTTTTAAAAGAGATAATACCCTAGGATACAGAAGAGACAAGTCAATCAGAAGTGCTTTGAAAATTCTGCTCACAATGAATAAGGGAATATAAAATACAAGTGAAATATCTAAAACTAAATTAGCACAAATTCTGTCAGATGGAATAAAGAAACTGGTTCTAGAACCTCAGAAGCATGTGTCCATCTACCCGGGGCTGTCTGTCCAACTAGTCAATCTCCATCATTCATCTGTCCAGAAAGTATTCAATGATGTCTAATCTGTGCCCTGCATTGTGCTTGTCACTGGCGACAGATGAGGGAAACTAGACAGACATAGACCCTCCCCTGCTGGACCTTACAATCTAAGGTGAAGACAGACAGTTCAAGAACTATCAACTACCACATGACGTTGCCAAGAAGGGACTGGGCAGGGTGCCATGTGTGAAGATGCAGGGACCTTTCAAAATGCCCCAAGCCCCAGTCCCTCAGAGCCTGGCCTCTTGAGTCCTAAGGTTTCTCCATATCTCTTACTGCCAGACTGCTAAGGGAAAGCCCACAGGCCCAGGCAGTGGAACTTCCTGCCTTTGCCAAGGATACTGGAAGGAAGACCAGACACAAAACTAAATCATATTCCAGGGCTGGGAGAAGACTGGAACTGATCTGGGCTAACACTTTTGTCTTTCAGACATGTTGGCCAAGTTCGGGACAAAAGCCTGACTCGTCACATGGCACAGAGCTGGGTGTGACACAGGCAAGGCCAGATGTCAGTTCTTCATCTGCCTTCCCACCCTGCCTATCACACCATGAAGCTACCACAAAACACACCAAACCCTGCTGGAAGTAAATATCAGTGTGATATTTTTATTTCTCATTCTTCTTTTTTTAAGGCAGCAGCAACTAAAATCAGAAAATCAGATGAAAGCTTTCCTTTTTCATTCATTATCTAAATCCTTGTTTCCTGGCCCTAAGATGAATATTTTTAGCTCTTTCATACAACCTGAGATAATCCCAGAAGCACAGAGTATAGGGGTCACAACAATATATCAATCAAACTTACTATCTGGAGTGTTTGTACCCCCAAATTAGCAAAAAAGAAAAACTAATAGCCACTTCATACTGAGGTTATGGGGTACGATCTCACTGGCTCCCAATAACTTGACTTCTGAGTTAAAAAAAAAAAAAAAAGGAACATGTGGACCAATGGAATGGACCTGCAGATACAGAAACCTCCCCAGATATATTCAGATATTTGATCTTTGACAAAGGGTCCAAAAGCATATGTTGGAGGAAAGATAGTTTATTCAACAAAGGGTGTTGGGAAAAGTGGTTATCCATTTGTAGAAGAATAAAACTGGACCCCTATCTCTCACCACATATTGAGTTAAAATCCAAACGGATCAAAGATCTAAACATTGAAACAGAAACATTAAACCTTCTGCAAGACAAAATAGGTAAAACACTTGAAGATACAGGAGTAGGAAAGGACTTTCTAAACAGAACCTCAATCACACAGGAAATAGCAGCAAAAATCAACAAACAGGATTATGTCAGACTAAAGAACTTCTGTTTAGCAAAAGATTCAATTAGTAGAGTGAAGAGACAACCTACAGAATGGGAAAACATTTTTGTCAGCTATTCCTCGGACAGAGGACTAATATCTAGAATATGGAAAGAATTCAAGAAAATTATTCTACCTAAAATGAAAGACCCAGTCAAGAAATGGGCCAGAGAAATGAACAGACACTTCACAGAGAAAGAAGTAGAAATGGCCAACAAATACATGAAAAAATGTTTAACATCTCTAGCCATTAGGAAAATGCAAATTAAAACAACACTAAGATTCCATCTTACTCCGGAAAGAAGAGCAATCATTAGGAAATAAAACAATAACAAATGCTAGCATGGCTATGGCAAAAAAAGAACTCTCCTACATTGTTGGAGGGAATGTAAACTATTATAACCATTATGGAAATCAGTATGGAGATTTCTCAAAGGACTGAAATTAGAAATTCCATACAACCCAGCAATCCCCCTGCTAGGTACCTTCCCCAAGCAGCTCAAATCATCAAACTACAGCGATACTTGCACACCAATGTTTATTGCAGCACAATACATAATAGCTAAATTCTGGAAGCAGCCTAGATATCCATCAACAGATGACTAGATAAACAAAATGTGGCATCCATATATAACGGAATACTACTTGGCTATAAAGAAGGACAAATTAGAGTCATTTGTAGGAAAATGGATGGCTCTGAAAAACATAATCTTGAGGGAAAAGACACACAAGCTTGAATACCATATGGGATCCCTCATTTGAGTGACACAAAGTACAAACAAAGAAAATGATAAAAGATGGCTATAAAGAGACAAGGGGACAGATCTCATCCAACAGAGAAAGTGTCCAAAGGCACAAGAAGATGGGTAACAGCGGAGGGGAACGAGAATTCAGAGGAATAAAGATATGCCTAATACAGGAACCTAATAACCACCGCCCCCAAAGAAAAACATGAGCTCACTTCAATAGCAATAGGAGGTGGCTAGAATATTACAGAAATATGTACAATATGTACTACAGTTAACTTTATGCAGTTGAGGCTTAATACTGCATCTATGTGTTTGTTTACATTGTTATTACATGCAAATGGCACCATGTATTTTGTTCTGTAAGTCTGTGTAAATGTGGATAAATTTTAATTTTTATTAAGAAAAAGAAATCCGTCTCCTTAGCCATGAGAGTCGCAAGCAAACATCCTTGTTCAAGTGGTTGATTACAATTCACCTTGCTCAGAATTTCATCTAATATACAGAATCAAAATATAATACATCTAGGAAAATAAAAAATAGATCCCTGCCTCAGGTAACCAATTTAAGCAAAATACATGGCTAAATTTCTCTCTTTCAGAAAGTATTGGTGGATAAATACCTTGTCCTAAGATGAATTCAATAAAAGAGTTGTATCAGACAAACAAGTCTAGAGACCTAATACACAGCATGATGACTATAGATGATACCGCTGTGTTGTATAGTGGAAATCTGCTAAGAAAGTAGATTTCAGGTGCTCCTATCATTAAAGAGGGGAGTAGGTGGGTGGGAACTATGTGAGGAGATAAGTATGTGAACTTGCTTGGCTACAGTAATTATTTTACTATGTACATCAAAACATCATGTGTACACCTAAATATACACAGTAAAAATAAATGGGAAAGAATGCATATATATTTTAATAAAACATTTTTGTGAACTTTAAAGCAAATGATTAATCAAACAACTCATTTTGAATGCCCAAAGCCATTACGTTGACCAGGGTGAGGTCTCCTAAACAGCAATTAGTCCCAGATGCCACGTGGGGATCTGCGTACTTCAGGAGTGGACATGATCGCAGTGGCTGGGGTTACAATAGCCTGAGTATGAAATCAACAACTAATCAGTTGTATTTATGATCTTCCATCCAAATTTAGATCAGTAGATTATGAAAGGAAGTCAAGTCTTCTTATTTTAAAGAAAAATAAAGATATGACAACTTATTTAAAAAGCCACTTCCATCTTGAGACCATACTCGTAAGTGAAATGAATCAGACCCACATGTTTAAATATCGTTTCTCTGGTGTGAGAAACTGAAAGTATAAATAAGGACTAAAATGTGTTATATTGCAAAAGGGAAGAAATCATTCAAATGGGGAGGGGAACAAGGGAGGGGGAAGGGGGAAGGGAGGGACAAGAAGAAAAAAGAATAGAAGAAAAAATGGAAACAAAGCTTTTGTAAATAAGGAAGGGAAGAAGGGTTGAAGGGAGGGGAGGGGAATGGGAAAAAAAGAAGCAGCAAGGTATATCATGCACAGGTACAAATTCCCTATGATGAATGTTATCATTATGTATATCTAAAATGGACCACTAAAATTTTTTTTTTAAAAGGCACTTCAGCTGTCCTTGAGTCTGCATGTAATTAGAATGTTGACTAAACATTTATGTTTCATAGTAATGGTACAAGTGATGTGACCATTTCACATAGGAGTGAGACAGACAGAGTGACGGCCGGGTAGGGAAGAGGAGCCTCAGGGATCCTCTGCAGCCACCTGAAAATACTTTTGAGGTGAGGCAGAGCTGGACACAACCCAGAGTATGAGCCGGTTGCTCCTGCCAACCCTCAGGAGGTTCACAGAAACCATACCAATAATGATTTGATTCATCTTGCCCTGCTCCTTTGCAGAACTGGCCTGCAGTCCTTGATGGATTTGGTGTGCAGCCAAGTCAAAGAGGTCCAGGTAATCTTCCACAGGATAGCGGTCTCGAAGCCCATCTCTCAGGCGAACAATTCCTACAGAAAGCAAGAAGCGGAAGTTTGAAGACAAAGTTGCCATTGCTAGGGTGGTAGCTTCCTGGAGTGACCAGAGAAAGAGGGAAAGTCCCAAGGGGCCCAGCTATAGCAGCAAAAGGCTCAAACCAGGTAAGCTTCATGAGGGGCATGTGGGGTAGGGGTGGGGGCCTCTGCTCACCAGCTGTCTTCTTTCAATGCCTGCACACTTCAAGGACACCAGCACTGCTGGACAATGGCCGCTTAAAGGATGGCATACCTATTCAAGAGCTATAAATGTGTTTTTGTGGAGGGCCAGAGTTTGGGGCTGGTTATCATGTATGCCAGTAAAGTAGCCAGGCAGCAGGCAGCAGTGACATACAGGATACACACAGTGTTATCAAACAACAAAAGATGAGAGAGGGCCTCCAGTCAGAAGGAACGATATTCAATCAACTTCATGGCACCTTCTTGTTTGGGGCCCAACCAGCATCTGCCTGATATTTTATCTCCTGACCTCATCAGTCAAGTAGCCTACCATTTATTTGTCTGAAAAGTAAGGGAATCTGAGTGGACACAGACTCTAGCATTGGCCACATACAGCCCAAATTTGCCCCTTGCCTTAAAAATGGGTAAATTTCTTTTCTTTTCTTTCTTTTCTTTTCTTTTCTTTTCTTTTTTTTTTTTTTTTGTGCTGGGGATCAAACTCAGGGACTTGTGCTTGCTAGACAAGGCTTCTACCTCTTGAGCTAAACCCCCAACCCCCAAAATAGATAAATGTCATCTGCAAACATTTTTAAAACATACTGCCAAACCACAGCTACAAAAATTACTATAAAGCAGAAAGAGAATGTACATGGTCCAAACAACAGGAGGCTCAAGGTGACACTGATTACGTTTCCAAGGCACACCCTGTTTTTCCCTCTCTCCTGACAGTGGGAACCTGGTTTTCATTAGGGAAAACAGTGAGCCGTGGAGGGGAGAGACCCTTCGGTGGGAGTGTACTCAGACATGTCTGGCAAATGTGTACGGACATGAAACGTTAGCTGCTTTGGTAGCCACTGCTAAACCAATAAAGAAATGTACTGTGTTTTTGTTCATCCCAGGATGAACATGAAAAGTGTAAAATCAAACATCTGCCAGGAAGCACATTCAGAGTTGGTTTAAGGAAAACTTTTAAGATTTTCTTGCAGGCAACCTGGGTCATTTCTGGAAAAAAAAAAAAAAAAAAAAACCCTCATGGCCTGCCCAGACCTTGGCAGACAACAAACCATGTATCACCACTTAGCTCCAGTGACCAAATGTCTCCTGGCAGAAGGGAAAGGTTATGGAGAGGAAACAGTGACAGAAGGCCACAGGGTGCTTAGGGCTGAGCTGGCGCAGAAACCACCCTACAGAGAAGAATGGGCCGTGTCCATGGTCAACCATGTGGTAAAACGGTGTGGAAAGCAGCGTCTCCAGTGTTATCTCTATTGAGTTTCATACCAAAACATGTGATGCAAACAGGGCAGGTCAAGGAAACTGAGGTCCAAAGCATCTGTGTCTCCACCAGGTATGGAAGCTCCAATGAAATACCACAGAACTAGGCACCAGTCACCCCAGTCCAGTGGGCTGCTTCTCACTAGCCAAGACTCCAACATGTATTGCTCACCACCAGAGGCATGTACCAAGGCTCTTCAGGGCAAGAGCTGCCCATTCTGCACTTATCTCTGCTCTGCATACAGCTGGCACTCAATCAGTGCTCACTGGGTGGTTGGAAACTGGGTTCCAGCCCTTGGGGGGTCTTTGCCAATAAACTATGACTTGAGTATGCTCCCCAAAGGTTCATTTGCTATAAGGTTGGTTTCCAGTGTGGTGATGTTGACAGGGGATGGGACCTTTAAGAGGTGGGGCCTAGTGGAAGGTGATCAGATCATGGGTGCACTGCCTGGAAAGGGATTAATGCTGGTTTCTTGGGGTGAATGAGTTCCCACCAGAGTAGCTTATTATAAAGTGAGGCCACCCAGGGCTTGGCTTCTTCTGCATGTGGCCCTTTTCCTTTCTCTGTAATGCTGACATGCAGCCAAGGAACTCTCTCCAGGACTGTAGCACCACAGTTTGGGCCTTTCAGCCCCTAGAATTGTGAGCCAAAAGAATTTCTTTCCTTTTAAACTACCCAGCCTCTAGTATTTTGGTATAACAACACAAAATGGACTAATACAACTGTCTAATGGCAAGCGAAGTGTCAGATCTCTCTGTCTCAGTATGTTTTCTCATATCTCTTGCCCTGCTTCCTAAGGGATCCTTGCACTGGTCCCAGCCCCAGTTCTAAATTATGCTGAAGGAATGAAAGAGGGAACAAATGAGAGGAGAGGAGGAACTCACCAAACCGCTTCCGAGTCCACCAGTGCGGTTCCTTGATGGCAGAGAACTTCACTTCCGGGTGCAGCCGGAGACGGTCGTAGAGGTCGGTGGTCCCACATTTGGGCTGCCCAATGATGTAGAAGTGCGGCAGGCAGCGCAGGCGGAAGTGCTTCCCGTGTGCGTGTGACAGATGGCCCCAGAAGGCCTTGCGCAGGGCATCGAAGGTGGAGCGGAAGCGCTTGGAGTAGAGCACATAGGAGTTGGTGAGGTAGGGGTCGGTAGTGTTTCTCCCAGAGAACTCCTCGTACCAACAGGGGCTCTTACTGTTGGGAAGGAACTTATTTGGGATGACCGAAAACATCTGAAGTGAAGAAAAAAGGAGGAAACACGCCAAAGAAAGAAACAATTAGTGAAAACACATTCTGACCGCAATGTGATCATGACCTAATCTGTATTACGACGTTCAAGGTTGAACTATATTTGGCAGTGATTCAAAGACAAAGCTAAACTTAGTAGACAGCCAATGACCGTGTATGTTCCCTTACTCCCAAAATAAACTTTTTAAAAAAAATTTTGGAGATTGAAGATAAAAAATTTAAGCAATATTCATTCTGCCACGATTTATCTTTCCTATACACAGCATGCACACGCGCACGCGCGCACACACACCCACAGACACGCAGCAGTCTAATTAAACAGGTGGGAATTTTTTGTACTAGTTGTATATTTAATCACCTTTGGAAACAAAAATACAGATTAGGACAAAACAAAAGAAAAAACCAAACTGTACCCAACTTTAAATTTCTAAATGATGGTTCCCTATACAAACTTGAACCACCATGACCACATTCCAAGTAAGAAGTCCTGAAATGAAATTATAAGAAAGGGCTGTTCTTAACTATGTCTAGCTGGGCTGTTCAGAACTACAGATTCTCTTCTTGGTGCTCCATAGTATAAACAGTGCTCTGATCCGCAAGGCTGTCAAATTATCCTCGCTGTGACTGAGATACTTTTCAGTCGTTCTCTATGTTCCCAAAGATGGTGATAGGAAAGGAAGTATCCTTTTTTTTTTTTAAGTCAGTGAATTGAGATAAGCACAATGCTACTCACGTGCAACTCCTGCCTCTTGAGATCTTGTAAGTCTGGGAGCTGTCTGGTCGTGAACTCAATCCTGGCAGTGATGCTGTTGATAATTAATTTAACGCTTGGATAGTCCTTTACGTACGAAATATTATTTACAGAGGGCTGGTAATGATGCTCTTTCGTATCGCTGGGGTTTTCACCATCCATCAAGCTAGGGTTGCTGGGGAAGCCTCCATAATGGAAAGGAGATGGGATGAGAAGCTCCTGGTGGGCCCCAGAAAGGATGTAAGAAGCCATCACCAAGGTCATTATTATCAGTCCAAAAATGAGGCTACATCTCTTGCCCTTTTTAAAGCGCAAAAACCCACCCCAGTTCTCATTCCCTTCAGTCCTCACTTCGAGAACAGCAAGCAAGTTCATCTGCTTACTGTCTACATGGAACAGAATTTTATTTTCTGCTTTGCACGTGGGGCACGCCTGGTGACTGTGCTGGGGGCCTCCCCCACAGCCGACCTTCTGTTTGTGTGCGTTGTCAGGTAACAACTGTATGCAGCAATTAATGCAGTGCCTCATGGTAATGCCTTTGAACAGCTGGCTTAGTGAGCCACCGGCAAGTCCCCCAAGGAGTCTGAAGATGTGCAACCAGGCAGGGAAATTTTAAGAATGTCTTGTGATTACATCGGAAGGTCAGAAGGCACAAGCAACAGAAACAAATATAAAAATGAGCAGCCACCAACACACTAGAGAATGAAGAAACACAGTCTTTAGCTCAGTGCTGAAAGACAGCGAAAGGAAGTGATCTCTAATTGTCATGTTCCATGGGAGGCACTGAAACATGGAGGTTGTCATGAGTCCAGGAGTAATTCTGCCTGTCCTTCAGGTTTCTCCCATTGCACAACAAAAAGGAAGAACAGTATCACTGGAGAACATGGAGACACACCAGGGATTTGAAGATATCATGGTCTTCTCATGCACAGATGGCCCAGCACACTACCCATGAAGATGCCTGGGAGATTTCTACTTTTACATTCCATGTTCCTCTGGGATGTTTCCTCTTCATTGGGAACAAACTTTGTAAAACGTCAGATTACCTAAACATAAATAAAATACAATTTATTGCATCATGTAGTAAGAGCAAGAACGCAGGGATCATCTTCCAGGGAAAAAGAGATGTTCACTTCTCTCTTCCACCTCTCACTTTCAGCCAAGCCAGTTGGGTCACAAGTAAATCAAGAAAATCCTACAGGATAAAAGGAAGATTCCAGGTCCTTGTGCTTGGCGTTGAGGTTCAATCTCTGCCACCAAATGTGGCCCCAAACATTCGCACCATGTCCAACCTGTCATAGTGCACACAATCCCACATACGCTCTAATACTTTGCCTTCATACATCTAAGTTATGGCATCTCCAAGTCCCACCCAGGACTTTGCAATCATTCTCAGATTTGGGCAGTCATGGCTATGAATTTGAGGGATGAATCAAAACACCAGTGCTTGGGGTTGGGGATCTAGCTCAGTGGTTAGAGTGTTTGCCTCGCAAGCACAACGCTCTGAGTTCGATCCTCAGCACCAAAAAAAAAAAAAAAAATTTTTTTTTAATTTTAAAAAAACAGTGCTTTTAAAATAAAAGACTAAAAAACATAAAATACAGAATAAAAATATAAAGAATAATCATAAAGAGATGGTTAATATGAGAACAAGTGGAGCAAATAGGTTTTTTCCCTCCCAGTAGTATCAGTAATCTCTTAGATAGAGCCAGCCTTTACTATCAGTTTTGGAAGCAAAAGTTAATGAAAATTTAGAAACAATGAAATGATTCTCTCCTTCGGTAGAGTGTATCATATAAAAAAACCATTTGACTTCAAGTTATTAAGCAATTAAATCCAATGTACAGTATTCCCCTGAGCAGTGAACACTTCAGACCCTGAAATAATTTTTCACTTTCATCATCCTGGGGAAGACATGATTCTTAAAAATCCATTAACACAATCCTGTGGTTGTAAAATGTATTGTTTCCCAAATGACACTTCTTTGTAGATGTCATAAAAGGAGTATTGAATGAGCTAAAGGAGACTTACTTGGTTTCTAGCCTTGGCAGACCCCCCTCCCACCAGCATTCTGACCCCAGGCAATCCATACAACCTCTCTGAGCCTTGCTTTCGTCACCAGTAAAATTAGAATAGTAAGTACCTCCCTTATAAATTTGTAACAAGTACTAAATTAGTTAATATATGTAAAGAGTTTGCATAATGCCTGACACATATTTAGTATCCCATAAGAGGTACATAAGTGATAATAACAGTATCATCAACTATATTATGATTTTTAATTGTCAATGAATGCCAAGAACATTTGCAGTGCAGTAAAAAAAAAATGACAGATCCTTTGCCATATCATTTTTTCTGTAGGGACTGAAAGTACCCAAAGATAGCAGACTCACCTCCAACTCTACGCACACCTCCTCCAACAATCTTTATTGTCACTAGAGAAGTGGCAATAAGTAACCCTTCAGTAGCACCTCCAAGGACTGATTGGTGGATTGAACAATCAGGATTCACCGGGAGAAATTTCACTTTCCTTGGACCAAAAAGCCTGTGTTTTCTTGACATACCTTGGTCAATAAATAGCCAAGCAGTATTTCTGAAAACATCCTCCATACCATCAGCAAGTATCTTTGCTTAAATTATTTGGAAAAGGGGTAGGATGGACAAAATTGCACAGAATTTGTTATAGCAGGGATTTTCCTATGCCAGTAAGCCTCGTGGGTCCACACTGGAGGAATATAATGCACAGAATTTGTGGAACATAATTGGCCGATTAATTTCTCCCTAAGGTCTCAAGGAACTAGTCTGAAAAGTGCTGTTCAGGATGGACTGAGATGAGGGCATTTGCAGGAGCACAGAGACAGACAAGGGGAGAAGCTGCTCCAGGAGACCAGGCCAAACATCTCAGACTCTGCTGTCCCCTCTTGCATCCCTTAGGGGAGCTGGAGGGGCACGTGGAGGCTCAGACCTCTGCTTCCAACTTGCTCAGTCACCCCTGACCCACTGCTGGGTACAATTTTTCCAAACCAAAGAAACAAAAGGGCAAGACCCCCTTCTTGGAAACTCCATCACTAGAGCCAAGAAAACATTTTTTCACATGTAGAAGACAAGGCCAAGTCGGGTTAAAAATGAGACTCTAGCCAGGAGCTCCGCGGGAGGGAGGTTTGCACCCTCTGTCTTTCTGCTGTGGAAGGTCTAATTAGATTCTTTTTACAAACAAACAAACAAACTGGACTTTGAAGATACAAGACAAGAATGTAGGTAATCTGGAGGCAAGAGAATAGACAAAACATTCCTAAGCAAGAGTAATGGTGTCTTATTTCAAGCAATGTAAATAACTTGGGGGGGGCAAATAGTCCCAAAGTTTAGGGGGGTAGGGTAGACTGAAGGTGGTGCCTGGCCACACATTTGTCTGCTGGACAGCTGCACCTCTGGCCACACCGTCTGCTCTGAGGCTCACTTATTAAACATAAATAATCAGGGAGACAATTTGAGATGCCCTATGAGCCTTAGGAAAACACTCAGATACAGTATTTGCTCAACTCCTATCATCTAGGCATTCACCTGATCAACAGATACATTCTAAAGGCTGACTGTGTGCTAGGCACATCCAGGTATGGAAATCTGAAACCAGTACAAGATGAGGGTATGTATATACAAACACACACACACACACACACACACACACACACACACACACACACACACAAATGCACGCACTCATCCTCTGTTCCTGACACACAGCATCAACATCCTTGGAGTTTCCTAGGAGCATCTTTTGTTATTCCTAACACACCCTTTTCAAGCATCCCTGAGTTTATGCTAACAAGGTGACCACTAGGAAGATTCAAGATGGCAGCTGATCACCAGGAAGACAAAGCCCTGGTGAGAAGCTTGGAACTTTCAGCTTAGCTCCCCAACTTCCAGATAGGAGAAAAAGAGGCTGAAAAACAAGTTATGATCTCCAGTGACCAGTGATGTGATCAATAAATCATGCCTATGTAATGGGACCTCCACAAAACCCCTTAAACAACAGGATCTTCCAAGAGCCTCAGGGTTGGTGGACCCATGAAGGTGTAGTATGCAGAGCAAGGGCAGGAGGCTCAGAGAAGGGCAGTGTGCCCCTCCCCTGGCCCTGCCCAGGCATCTCTCCCATTGGCTAGTTCTGAACTCCTTCCTGATAACCTGCTGATTCTAAGGAAAGCACTTCCTCAGCCCAGCGAGTCATTCTAGCACATTTCCAAACTTACACAGGAAGTTGCTGGAAGCCCCGACCTTTGTGGCCAACATGGACAGAAGTGTGGGTTCCTCAGGGACCTAGTACTTGACGGTGACACCTGAAGCAGGAGAATTCTCATGGGATTGAGCTCTTAAACTCCAGGAAGTTCTGTCTGAGTTGAACAGTGGGACCCCCACTTGACCTTGGACAGTTGGAGAATTTTGCAGACATTGAAAACACCCCCGGAGGGCTCTCTTTGAAAAAAATTAAAATATTTTACACTTTTACACTTACAAGTTTAACCAAAACATATAGGCACTGGATAGCATGTAAAATACACCTCAAAAAATTGATTAAAAAGAACAGTCTTCTGGCCAGAGTAATATACTGCTGACATCCTTGAAGGTGAAAGACCTAGAGCTTCAGGGCTTCCAGAAAAACTCTCCCCTTTATGGATGGAGCAGTGCAGGGATGACCAGAGGGGGCTTTCTTCCCACCTGGGCTCACGTTCCACCAGGGGCTGAGGACTTGAGGACAGCAGGACACAAAGAAATTACAAGTGAGTAAGACGATCTCAGGGACTGACAAAGGCTGTGAAGAAAATGAAAAGCAGAAAAGAATGAAACTGTCAAAGCAGAGGTTTTCGGTGCTGCAGTGCAGTACTT
Organism: Hystrix cristata; assembly: GCA_004026905.1. NCBI lineage: Eukaryota > Metazoa > Chordata > Mammalia > Rodentia > Hystricidae > Hystrix > Hystrix cristata. Next base: position 48,103 of record PVJO010000981.1, read on the forward strand.
GAGCTGGATAATTCTTTGCTGTGGGGGCTGCTCCGCGCATTAGAGAGTGTTTAGCAACACCCCGACCTTCACTCACTAGTTTCCAGTATCCCTCCTGCCCTAAGATGTGACAACCACAAATATCTCCAGACAGGGTCAGATGTCCCCTGGGAGATACCTTCCCCTCAGACTAAAACTCCTTAGAGGAAAGAGTATGATGCACAGAGTTACCAGAGAGGAAGTAACTTCAGGGAGACACCTAAGCTGAAGCCTCAAAGACAGAAAGGAAGCCAGTCTCAGAGAGATCGGGGGATGTGAGGCACTGTGGAGAGAACTTGGGGCATCAAAGCTCCTGAGTACTGTTGGGGGGGCAGGTAGAACTATGGAGGATTGGGCTGGTGGTGGGCAGAAACCAGATGGGCAAGAAGGGACTGGACTTGAAGGTCAGAGTCAGGGCTGGGATTTGTCCAAGTACAGAAAGGGAGACATGCTACATATTCTTTACAATATGTGTGACCATTAAATGACACAACTCAGTGGAGAAAAATCAAATTAATGTGACTGCACTGGAAGGAAAATGGATTGCTATCATGTTCCTCAATTAGCCCTTTCTATATACCACAAATTACCCCAGGAACAGCCATTTAGAAACCTAACACTCAGATTGTTCTTCCCTCGAAACTAAGTTATGCATGCCCCTGTGTGCTTCGCCTGTCTGCGATGACCACATTTGGTACCAGTCGACACAGATTAGACTGGCCTCTTGACATTCCCATTCATGTAGTAAACCAAAGCATTTGAGGATATATTTCAGCTAGACTGCTTCTCAACCTGGGCTCCACTCTGTGCCCTATGGATGCAGACTATAACTGTGGGAACTTGGTACCACCATGAAAGATCAGGTAACGGTCCCCAAATAGAAAGCATTCAATTACCCAGCCTTTGCTTGAATGCCCCCTATTAACCTATGCACCTCGGGCATCATTAGCAGACCATTTATAACAAAATTGTAATTGAGAGATCCAGAAATACCACTTTAGATTAGGTAATTGAATGCCCCCTTTGTGTAAGATCGATAAAGGGCATCCAATTTCACCCTAGGAAAAACTTATTAAATTATTGTGGCTATAAGCTGATATAGCAGAAGAAAGATGTATGAAACTTCAAAAGAAATCTAGATGGATTTAAATAAATAGCTTCATTTGGGAAGAACATTTACATCTGCCCTCTGGGGAAAGACAGGCAAAATAGGTAATTACATTATTTTACTTTTATGTTTTAAGAAAAAAAATTGATAGGTCTTAATTAATCTTTACTAAAACACAAAGCCTTCTTCCGATTAGTATGTCTGAACGCTGACATCTTTCTTGGGGCTATGTATATGGAAATGCATTTTTGTCCGAGGATATTAATCAACAAGTGAAGGAAGGAATTTTTTTTACATTTAGCTCAAAGATAGAAGGCTGTCACTGAGAAGGCAAAAAGAAGCTAACAAGATCAAAGAGTTCTGCACAAACAAAAAATTAGCAGCTTCAGTCTTATACTTGAAGGTTCACACTTTTAACCACATCACAGTCAATAAACAGAAGAAAGGTGTACATTTGATTGACAAGGACCTCTAGCATAGTGGAAAGGCACAAGCAGTGGTCCTAGCTATTAGAATTCCAAACTCATGTGTACCTAGTGATTTCAGATGAGTCACGTAAGTCATCAGGGCCTCTGTGCTCGCAAATGACAACCTCGTGGGCGAGATATCATGCACAGTGCTGGAGTTGCGTCTGACTGTTGGAGCCACCTTGCCCAGACTGAACCTTGAACAGGGCAGTAAACCTGTCTTTTCCCTGTTTCTTTGGAGAAGAATTGGGAATAACTATAGCATAGCACTGCTGTGACCATTAGAGGAACTTATCCAAGTAAAGTGCTTAAAATAATATCTGGTCATAGTGTTCAATAAATGTTGGCTAGACTATATATACATAGTACTGACGCACAATAAGTATTTGATAGTTTATTGTTTATGGTAGATTGCATTACTGGGCCCAGTTTATGATTCTGCCCTGTATTCATGTTCTGTGTCTCAGAAATGACTGTGTAGGTCCATCAACTAAAGTAGACTGTTTCTTTCATCTTTGGTTTAAATTTAAATTGGTCGACTCACTTCAGCTGATAGAACAAGGTAAAAATGACCACGATTCAGTCATAAATTCATGCATTAAGACGTGCCATATATCCACCTGTCCTCTGGCATCTTTGCTGTTGCCAGCAAAGAACACGGCTGGGCCAAGAGAAGGATGACAGATGTGAGTAGCAGACCATCTCGTTGAGTCCCACCTGGAGCAGCCAGCACCCAGCTGACGCCAGCCAATCCCGAGGGATGTGGGAGAAAGCATAAAGAGCTGCTGTTCAAAATCACTGAGGTCACTGTGGGTAGCTTATCACTTGATAAAACTAACTGATACATTCTGCTACAGGTTATGAACAGTAGATGTTAAGTTAAACTGGAATAACTGTAGGTTTATGAGTTCCGAAAAGTACATTTGTACCAGTAAAGCAAATCAGGGGCAGTTCAGGCCAACGCAGTTCACCCAAAGATGCAGTGAACCCATTGAATCAGTGCTTCCTTTCCTTAAAGAATTTCTCTGCTAACACCGGAAGCTGATATGCTATAATGATGCTGGAAACCCAGATGAGAGCTGATCCCAAATCAGGACCAAACTGTCCCAAACATCAAGCCAGATTATCTTCTGGCATATGTGTGCTTATGACAACCACAGCAGTTTTGTTTTAGTTATCTGGACAACTGACTCCACTCTCCCACCTCCTGATGAAGAGGCCTTCCTCCCGGCCTCTCTTCAGTGTTCCTGTAATTCCTCCCTTACTTCCTCTCCATGAGCAAGCCTTTTCTGTCATCAGATCCCTATGGTTCCTTTACCCAATTTTGTCTTTCCTGGTGCCTGGGACACCTTATCCATGTTTTGTCCACAGCAAGGATTCTCCAGCCATGATCAGCAACGTCTTCCTGGCCCAAGATATATGCCAAACAAACCACAGATAGGTTTTTAAAATTATTTTTCAAGCATACTGGACTCTACAGTAAGTTTGTCATCAACATTATTTTTGTGAATAACAACTTCTTTACAGCCCTTACAACACAGAATGTATATTCAAAGATAGCATTCTGAAATTCCATAAACCAGATCTATAACAACAGACATTTTCAAGGAGAGCAAATCTCTACAACCTGCAGCCATCTCCCCCATTGTATCTTGCCCACGGAGCCCTGCCTAGGGAGCATACTGAGTCTCAACTTGGTAGAGAGGGGGTGGTGTATAGCAAAAATTGTTTCCAAGCGGTCAACATAAGGCATTATATTAGGCTTTGGAGTTGAGCAGACCTGCCTCTCAATCTAGTTCAACTGTGTATGGACTTTATGACCTCCGGCAACAAACGTAACCATCTTGTGACTTGGTTTCTTCATCTGTACAATAGCAACAAAACTATCATGGTCTCTCAGCATGAATGTGAAGAGGCAATAGACATGAAATGCACCTCTCACATAGCAAGACTCTGTAAATGAAATACACTCCTTGCATTATTACTGGAGAGGGTGCCTCAACAATCAGGGCCAGTACGTCTGGAGAGTCCAGCACAGCTGCGTGGACAACTCTGGAAAAGCTCAGCCCTGAGAAATGACCATCCAAGGTAGAATTTATTTCATTGCTAAACAGAGTAAGCCAATTTTCTAGAAACGTGTTCATCCCCACAGATATGGGGAAAGAAAGCTACTTCTAGGACAGGCGGTGAGAGGCTGCAGAGAGAAACTCACAGGGGACCCCGGGGATTTTCTACTGCAGAGTCATTCACAAAATGAAAAACAGTGGTGGGCAGAGTCAGAGCCCAGGTCAAACCTGGGCAGGCTCCCAAGAGCCATCCACCTGGCAGTGCAAGCCTGCAGACACCTGCTTATCTAGTCTTGCTCTCTATTGGGAGCAAACTGAGTCCCAGTATGGTTCTACATTTCCCAGCTCCTTAGAGAAGGGTAGGGTAAAAGACCCAAGGGACCTAGCACCCAGCCACCCCACCCCGACCCCATCCCTCAACTGAGAAACCCATGCCGACTTCTGTGCGTCACCCTGGCCTGGCCTCAGATGGTCCAGCAGCCCATCCAGGCAGCTTTCCTTCCCCTCCCAGGACTCTTTTGTAATGAACAGCTTCACTGTCTCACAGAGATGCAGGCCAGGGAAGGGAGGGAAGCATGCCAGGAGGGAAGAGGAAGAAACAGGGCTGGCTCCTTCACTCTCCACAGAGCGCCTTTTTCGCCTGGGGCACTGAGTCTTAAACTGTCTCAGTTCCGAGTCTATTCATCACTCAGGCGTGTCTCCTCCAGGCTCCACAGAGGGATGGCAACAGGCACGCACCAGGGTAGAGACAAGGAATCAGGAGCAGAGTCTGGGCTGCAGCCAAGCATGGGGGCAGGGAGAAGGAGCAACAGAAAGCAAAAGGGGGCCAGGCCAAGGGCTGGGGGCTGGGAAGAAGGAAGAGACAGGGCCTGGCCAGCTGCGGCTGAGACCACCGCAGAGAGGAATGGAATCACCCTCACACCACAGGCAGGCCTTGGAGTACAGCCCCCAACCCTTTTGTTCCTGCACATCGAGGAGACAAGCTTGGGCTCTGTGTGACTGGAGGTCCTGCAGGGAGGCACCAGATGCCCAAGCACTGTAGGGGGCTCCCTTGACAGTGTGCCTCTGAAACTTCAGAGCCTCAAAGATGTTACCTTCCCAGCAAGACAGGCTGCTCCTGGGTATGGCCCCTCTCCTCGGGGATGTCCCAGTCCAGACTTGATCACTAGCCTAGTTAGTAACCTTTCTCCAGGCCTGTTTCCCAATAGGTAAGCTATGGGTTTGGGACTAACTCTTTCAGTCCTAACACTCACAGATGTGATTTGAAGTTAATTTCTGCTTAGTAACCACCTTCCCACCCTGCCCTGTCATCACCTGTTTTGCCTTCCCAGGCTGCTCAATCACCCATTGTTTTGAACAGCTGGCACAGCACTTGCTTTAGCTACTGAAGAAGTGGGACAGTCAATTCAAAAGGCACACCACGAATTTCCTCCTGAGGAGCAGCCCACACCCTTTAGCCCAAGTTGATCAATCACCCGCACTGTGAGGGACCTGCATTTGCTGGGGCTCTGGATACCAGCAACACAGAGCCCAGGTTTCAGGAGCTAACTCCAGAGCAAAGGCTCTCGGGGCTCCAGGCAAATGGCCTCTTTCAGAATTGTACAGTCTAGTCCAAGGACAGCCTCACAGACTATTCCACACTGGAGAATCTGCACAAGATGCAGCTGTGCTCAGCAGGGACCAAAGGCATCTTAACCACAGTGGTGACACACAGAATCACAGTCCCTGCAGCCAGGGCAGGAGGCTGCAGGGGTCACCATCTTCCCCAACATGGCAGTGGGCTCCAGCTCCTTGTCCTGCAGCCAGATGCTCCGGTCTCTCCTAAATGCCTGGGATACTGAGGTTTTCTCTACAAAGGGGCAGGATGAACAAGAGATTGCAAATATATTCACACTGTAGTTATCAACCAATGATTTCAGTATGCACAAAAGACTCCAAAGGTCTTTGTGACACAACCAATAATTTTCTTTTTCTGAAACTAATGGGGGGGGGAAACTATTTCAAAGCAGTCATTTTATTTCCAGTGATAATTCAAATCTGGGCAGGTATTAGATTTTGCACTCGAGCTTGTCTGTCCACAGACTGTGGTTTTCTGCTAAGGCAAAACCCACTCAGGACAAGCTTCACAGTTTGCTATAAAGCCCGCCTGCTAAAATGGCTCTGGGTGATGGCAAAGTGACCATAGCCACAAAACTGGAAAGCATTTCAAGGGAATGTGTGGACTCAACAACCCCAGAGACAGTAAAGGAAGAAAGAAATACAAACTAGTCCAGGGCCAGCCACAAACAGACTACCATGTAGGAACAAATGGCGATTCTCTGGGGTCAGCACAGGGAGCTCCGAGATCTAGGTGGGAAACTAAGGCACAGCAGGGTTAAAAACACATCCAGAGTCACGCAGCTCACTAGTGGTGAAGCCAAATCCAGCCACAGGTCCGTTTGGCTGCAAAGCCTGTGACCATTTTCCTGGGCCTCACGACGAAGCTGCCACCACAGAGGCTCTCAGAGTAACGTGTCGGTCATCACCCAGCCCTCAGGCTACCTGCCTTCCAAGCCAGGAGGAGAGACTGGACTGTAGCTTCAGCCAAAGCACAGGGCCTTGCCCAGAGGGGGGTGGGGGGAGTGGGCACTCAGCTCAGTGAATAGTTTCTAAAGTGATGAGAGAAGAAAGAAACTCAGAAAACATAATGAGTCCTCAGCAAACTACAGAACAGGGCTCTTGCTGCAGCTGGGGGCTTCCCTGCATCCAGACCCCAGGCTGGAGTTTGTATGGACTCTCCTGTTTAAATGTCACGATGGTCTAAGAGGAAAGTACAAGCATGTCTCCATTTTACAGATGGGGAAACTGTGGCTCAGAGAATGTAATGCCACACACCATCTCCCCTGTATGACTTGCACAGGCAGGAGAGACTGGGCCTGGGGTGGGCTGGGGGTCCAAGGCCTGAAGCAAGAACCAGCTATGCTATAACTTCCTTAACTTGCCATGTGACCATAGGCAAACCCCTTCACCACTCAGACCCTTATCCTCTTCTCCAAATACATGTGGAAGGCTCAGCATTAGCACATGGACCCAGTGATCTCAGGAACCTAGGGCATTTGAAAAACTGTTATTCTTTCTTGCATGTGTCCAAAGGTCCCAAATTTTGCAATAGCAATCTTAAGAACCTGGACAAAAATCACACATTTTCAGAGTAGGGGTCATTTTTGCTCTCATGCAATAAGACCACAGAGATGTGTGTCCATTCTGATTGCCTTATAACAATTTGCCCCTGATACAAATAGAAAGTGAAAAAAAAGAAAAGGCACTGAGACTCCATATTTGGCCCAAAAGGAGCAGGGTTGCTCTGGTCCCAAACTCCTCCTGCCCGCTGTGACCTGACTCCAGGGACAGCACAAAGGCTGCTGAGCTGCAGAGATGCCCACCCAAGATGTCCTTCAGGACTGGTGGAGACGAAAGGTCTCCCATAGACACAGAGCTCACACATCCAAAACCAACTGCGAATAATGATGTTGCAGATGTACAACGGCGCCCTGGAATGAATACATTAGAGGTGGCACAATCGAAAGGGGAGCAGCTGCACACTCCCCACCAGATGGCCTCGCTGATCTGAATAGTTTTAAACATTGTTTTATTTCCAAAGATAAACAAAATAAGAATCTGTTTAACCCTTGAAGGAGAAGAACCGGCTGAAAACACTTCATTGGAAGCTATTTCTTTGTGATGGAAAGAGTGAGCAACCTGATCAGCTGTCCTCTGGAGGTTTTAGAATAGATGATGCTGGAGTTAGCATTCACCATCCATGCCCAGGCAAACCAGTCCTTACTATCATGGCAAGGACAAGTAGATTATCCAAGCACCAGCCCAGTGTGGGTGTGGAGACCCCGGGACATGCAAAAGTGTGCCAGCACCCCAAGGGTTTGCAGAGGTGTTAGCCCCCCCCAGGAGTATGTGGAGGTGTACAAGCCTCCCGAGTGTATGTGGGAGTGTGCCAGCCCCCAGTTGTGTGCAGAGGTGTGCCAGGCCCCCTTGGGTTTCTATGAAGGTGTGCCAGTCCCCCAGAGGGTATGTGGAAGTGTGCCAGCAACTCCACCAGGGATGTGCAGAGGTGCACCAGGGTGCTGCAGGAGCCTGCAAGACAAGTTGAAGCTTTCACGTTTAAAAGATTTAAACATCAATAACATCACTTTAAAATTAGGTTAACCCAGCTACATTACTAAATGATACAAAATCTGCACCAAGTTGCAGCTTGCCACGTTGGCTGTAGAACCTCAGGGAGAACTTTTGCCTTTGTGGGAGGAAAGGTGGAGAAGCACTGCTGTAAGACAAGAAGGAAGGAAGTAGCCTGAACTGAGCACCTGTTCTCTTCCCAAGCTGGAATTCTACTGCATCTCATCTACTCCGGACTGCTGGCAACACTAAAGGTAGATGTGACCACCCCACTATGCATACCAAGGCCCTAGTGGGTAGGGAAGTGGCTTGCCCTAAGCCACACCAAAGGCAAGAGGCAGAGCTGAATTTAAACACAAAATGAAGCCTCAGCTGCCCCTCCTTCCTTGAAGACAGGAACATTGTACCTTCACGTCCCACATCATTTTCCAGGTGTCGACTGTGGAGTATAATTTGGGGGGGGAGGGGCCTTTGTCTTCCACATACAGTTCCACCTGGCTTCCAGGTTGACTTACCTCAATCAAGTATCCCTTCTGTAACCTCAAAGACAAAAAAGAAGTAATAATAAATACTGAATAATAAACATGTAGCAAATAAAAATGAACCGGGTCAAAGACTCTGGGCCTCAGTTCCCCAATCTGTTGAAAAGCACGCGCTCCTTCTCTTCTTCATCAGACCAGGTAGAACAGGGATAGAAGGGAGGCTACAGGACTGCTTGAGGCAGGGATGATTGGGCTTGTGGGCCGTGTACAAAGTGCAAATGGAAAGTTACACTGAAGGCTCACTTCATTCCCTCATTTCTCAAGTTATCTTGCAATTCTTTACATCCTCCCACCAGCTACACTATGATGTTCAACTGCTGTAAAAATGATAATGATAATTCGACTCCCCTTTAACTCACAGGATGCTCCTGGGAGTAAGCTCAGGAAGGACACTGTTCTTTGATTTCTCTCAGGATAAGGAAAAATCCAAGCAGACCATAGAATTTCCCAGAATGGGCAGGCACACACCTTTACAAAAACACACAGGCCAAAAAGCACCAGGTCCAAGAGCCAAAGGGAAAATGTGATGCTGGAAAGACACCGTCAAAGAGCCTTTGACAGAGATGGCCTAGGTTTTCATCCCATGCCGCCTTAGTTGGCATCATGATAGGCATGTAAATGTGATGGGGTGCAAAGATGAGGAGCCCAAACCCAGAAACATAAAGTATACACATACACACACACATATACACACACACACGCACACACACACCACGAGTGTCCATCCGGGTTGTGTCTACTTTCCTGGCTGTGTCTCTTTACATCAACTGCTTTAAATTTCTAGGCCTGTTTGCTCCTCTACAATGTTGAGACAAGTATAGCATCTACTGCACAGAAAACTGCAAGATTGAGTAGATTTATCCATGCAAAATGTTTCAGAGGTGCTACCAACTCCCAGTGCCAGATAAACTCCGATCATAATCACTGCCATCTTCCTGGGGTCTCTTGTTTGCCCTGTCTGTCTCTGCAAACAGAACTTCACCCAGCCACGGGACTTTGGTCTTGTGTCTGAAGTCCCAGCCAGGCCTGAATTGGTGGCAAAAGACTTATGGTGGAACCAAGGCAACAGATGGGCAAGGTTTGAATAAGACCACCCAGGGGCACCCACGTGGCCCACAGTAAGGCCCCCTAGAACCACTAGGATACTGGAAGTCTGGAGCTGCCTCAGGGTGGAAAGAAAGATCCAGAGAAGAAACTCTATTTTGATTTTAGAAACCAGATCCAGTTTCTGAGAACCCCACTCAGATCTGGAATCTAGATTCTCAACCTCTTAAACTATGTCGAGCAAGTATTTATTTATAGACATATCACACAAGACACTGAACATGCACATGCCCAGCCTATCACAAAAAGGTTTTTTCCCCTATTCTCTTCTCCATTAGTAAAGATAACTTAAAAGTGGTGAAAATTTTTTTAGTCTCTCCAAGTTTCCATATTTGAAGCTAGAGAGGTAAGCATTCATTAAATATTATACCAAGAATGCAATGTACATCTCCAGGGCAGCTGAGACACTGTTCCAACCATGGTGTCTGTGCTGTCTCGTCAAGAGCAGTGCTAGATACCGCAGCGATACATGCACACCCATGTTTATAGCAGCACAGTTTGTAATAGCTAAATTTTGGAAACAGCCCAAATGCCCATCGACCGCAGATGGATTTGAAAAATGTGGTATTTTTTTATACAATGGAGTAATACGCTGCCATAAAGAATGATAACCTTGAGTTATTTCGAGGTAAATGGATGCATCTTGAGACCATACTCTTAAGTGAAACAAATCGGACACACATGTTTAAATACCGCATTGTTTTTCCGGTGTGAGAAACTGAAAGTGTAAATAAAGACTAAAATGCATTATATTGGGAAAGGGAAGAAAATGTTCAGATGGGAAGGTGAAGGAAGGGAGGGGGAGGAGGAAAGGAATGGAGGGACAAGAGAAATAAGAAATGGAAGGAAAAATTGGAAACAAAGCTTTTGTAAGTAAGGAGGGAGGAGGGGGGGAAGGGAGGGAAGGAATGGGAAAAAAAGAAGCAACAAGTTATATCATGTACAGGTACAAATCCCCTATGATGAATGTTATCACTATGTACATCTAAAATGTACCATTAAAATAAAATTTTTTAAAAAAGCATCAGAAAAAAAAAAAGAGCAGCGCTAGCTCTGGAGGGAAGCTGCTGCTTGCCGCTAGGTGACATGGGGAAGGAATTGGGCAGCTGGGACAAAGCATATAAAATCAGTTGCATTTCAAGAGCTGATCTGTGTCCTCAATTCTATGAAAACAAGTTAATAAAAGAAAATTTGTTCGAAAAATAATAAGTGGCCCTCGGCTTAGGCAAACCATCTTCCACAAAGCAAATGATCTATGCTATGAGAAATGTGTAACCTCCTCAAATTCATCACCGGAAAAGGGAATCTCTTCCACACAGATCTGGAAAGCACTTGGGTCTCATTAAAAAGGTCTGGACTTGGGTGCAGAGAGCAGAATTCCTCCGGGGTGAAACACAAGTCTCAAATTTTCAAATTAAAAAAAAAGTCTTCGTAGCTGACTTCTTATCAAGAATTTTCCTGGTCTCTCAGAAAAATAAATATTTGGCCAAAGTACACAGTCGTTCAGCCCTCAAGTTGGTTCATAGTCGTTCTGGATTCCCATCAACACAAGCCAAGCAAGTGCCTACACATGACGCCATCTCCATCCTCCTGAAGGCTCTGTGGTGGCTGAGTAGCAGACAGGAGCCCTGGACCTGAAGTCTGGGACAATTCGAGATGAGCATAGCAGGAACATTCCTGGCACCTGGCTTTGTGGTGCTTACAGCCCGGTGGACCCACAAGATAAGGTACAACCACACCAACCATGTGGCGTTGGGAGATCGCCTGACCTTGGAGGCCCTCCTCGACCCCAGCTTGTAAATGAGGATGTTCACTACACCTTTGCAGTACTGCAGGGAGATTTAAACTGAGAAACAAAACTCTAACCCAGGCTGTCTGCCTCTGCTTTTCTCTTGCTGCCCTTATCCCACTGTCTCTGCCTCTGTCCGTGTGTCCATCTCCCTGCCTTTCCTAGCCTCCCTGGCCATCACCATTTCCTGCAACACCACTGACCCTGCTGGACCCATCTCTGCTGCCTACCCTCCAGACCTCAGCCAAGGCACCCCTCCATGGACCCCCAGATCAAGTAGGGCCCTTTCGCTTTGCATCTTTGTGGGTGCCCCTCTTGACTAGTACCTGCCTTACCCGTCAGGCAATGAGCTGTGTGAAGGCAGGAGAGGTTCTGTTCATTTCTGCAAAAACTTCCTGAAGGAAGAAGATTAGAAAGAGAAGCTGGCAACATATATAAAAATATAGAGCAGTCACTCCTAATAAATGTTCATATTTTTTGTATTGAAAATAGAATCTAAAATTCTACAGATTTTTAAATCCTGCCTCTTAGGATGAATCTCATATCATTGAAAACCCATTTCTTGGTGTCCTGCCAGCAGAATGCTGTCACCAGCGGGATGCTGCCTCGGGATGTTCCAGGGAATGGCCCTGGCACGACTGGCCCGAAGGTTCCTGACTCCCCAGAAGCTGCACCTTTCCTTGCCACGTTCTGCTGGGAGCAGATACACGGGGACCCGGGGTCCCGCAAGGTATCTCATTCCTGCCAACCTGAAGTGTCTTTTCTAAATTAGCTTTTGCACTCAAGAAAACACCAAAATGATATGTCTTAGTAAATTATATGACTCTTATCCGTGGGTAGTTTTGTTTTTTCCATTTTGTTTTGTTTTGCCCCATTTTTGGTTCTTATACTCCTTTCAGGTGAATTTTCCAATGAATCAGGATGACACCATCATTCACCACATGCCACAAAATCCCAGATCCTGAGCGCAAGTAAAAGAAGAGGGTAAAGTCTCTCCTCCTTGTGGATCATGTTCCTTTCTTTTCCGTAAAAGAAATTTGGAAGTGTTTTAAAAATATCAAGTATTCAGAGTCAACTAAAAACCCAAATTAATCTTTTCTCTTTTTTGTTTTCTTCTTCTGGGCCCCTCAGCTACTTTCCCCCTTCTAAACTACAGAAAAATTAAATACCACGTCACTTAATGAGCTCTTCTACTGAATTAATTTGAGAGACTTACTAGGTTTTATGGGGGCAAAAATTTTGGGCCCCATAACTTGCCACCACATTAAAGAGTGCTGTGGCTGGACAGATTTTGAGCATCCACCAGCTCCATCCCAGCAAGGCAGAGGGCGGGACTAAAGGGCAGAAAGAGACTGCTGTTCTCAGCCTCCTCAGCAACCACAGGCAGGACTCAGACTCCAACCCAGGGCTCTGTCTCCATCACAGCCAGGACACATTCTATCACTGCTTCTGGATCTATTTCTGGGCCCACCGGACTCCTCTTGAGAAAATAGTTAAAGAAACAAGTCTAAGCTGTCACAAAGCAATTTCAGATTATCTTTTCTCTCAATGTAGGTAAACTCCGATTATTTTATCTTCTGATGAGATACAGTTGACATCATGGGACTGTTATTTAGTTCACTCAGTCTGGTGTTTTCACACCCAAAGCCTTGGACAAAAATGAATGGTTTAAAAAAAAAACCCAAAATTGTTTTTCCCCCCCAGGGATGGCCTTAAGTGTTCAGTTTACAATTTTAAAAAGAGATAGAGCCATTTTATCTTGGGGAGGGGACACCCCCACCTGGACTGCCCAGCACCTCCCGGCCAGAGGGTGGGTTCCAGCAAAGTGGTGCTCATTCTCTGCACTGCTGTCCTTTTCCAAGACCATGCAGGACCTCTTGGTGGCTGCAGGAGAGTGCTAGTGTGCACTGCAGGCCCAGCCTCCTCCTGTGTCCCATCGGTCCCCATCCTACCCTCAAGAGATTCTACAGCAGAGAGGGGGAATGACTGCACAGTCCGGAGTAATTGGCTGGATTTCTCAGAGCATCACTGGGCCTACAGCCCCCAGACCCAGGTGACAACGCCTTCCCCCAATTCTGCATACCTGCCAGAGGACATGGCTGATGTCTCAGGAGATCTGCAAGCAGCATACTTCAAAAACCCCTTAAAATCATCTTTGGGGATCACAAAGAGAAGATTAGAAACATTTCAGAAGTAGCATGAAGCCCTTAGATATTTATCTTCATTGGATATTTTCTGACCAGTAATTTACATGCACATTATTAATTGAAACTGTAGGCATCTTTCAGACCTATTCAGACCAATTTGCTCAGTAATCAGCACTATTCCCTGAGAAGGTAAACAGAGAAGGGCTCGCTTTAGTCCTGGTTCCTAAGGCCTGCAATCAAGGAGAGCATGGAGGCCGCCGCAACAGAAGTTCAGGACCAGACAGAGACACCTGAGAGACCATCTCGCTTGAAGCCCTCATTTCCCAGACAAGAAGCAAGATCAGGCAATCTGCCCAAAAACCAAGGCTGACTTGTAAGTCACACAAACAGAGCAACTGGAGAATTTTACGTGTCGGGCAATTAAGCTTATAACTCAAAGCCTGCATCATCAAGTACTTCGGGAAGGAAAGTCAGAAATTAATGTTAATATCATTTCCCACCAGCAGAGTTGGGTTTTCAAATTTTATTAAAGTTTGTGTCTAAGTATGTAAAGTGACAATGATGCATTGAGGCAATTATCACGGTACTTAATGTCAAAACTCCCAGAAACTTTGCCTCAATTAGCAAAATAACTGAAGCAAAAATTAACCATATGGCTAATTCCAGGAACAGCCAAGTCAAATTCTCACCTTCTCCAGAGGTCAGAGGCAGAGGCAAGGGATGCTGGAAGCCAGTTTCCATGTCAGAGTGATAGTGCGTGTTGAGTACTTGGAGCAAAGTGGTGGCTACAGGGACACAGGCTATCTAGATGCCTGGGCTTCTTTGTCATTAAACCCACCTGAATTCCTCTTCTTAAAAATGGGGATGACCATGATAAGATCGATCCAATGGACCACAGAGAATTGAGATACTCTATGGGAAGGGTCGGGCAAAGAGCCTGGCACCCTACAATTGTCAGAATACTTGGTAGCTACCTTTATTATGATAACCACTGTTGTCACCTTTAGTCCTCCCACGCCTGCTCTTCAGTTCAAATTTAGTGACAGGCAAACTATGTCTCATGTCTGATCTGGTCTGTGTCATTCAGAGCTCTTCTAGAAGCCCAGCTCTCTGAAATGCATCAGCAATGAATGACTTCATTGCTGTGTTCTGCAATAGCTGATCCTTCGTGTTCTAATCTAGAAAAAGAGGATAAAAACACATACATTTTAATGGAGTCTAAGTCTGCTGTGAAAAGCATTGCTATGTTCTTATTTTTAAAAAATTCTTTTATCACCTGCCTTAATGTCCCTGCTCTCCTACGCAAGGGGAAAAAATGAAAAAGACAGAGGAATAGTCACTTTTAAAAGGAAACCTTGCTTTGAGAATAACCAAAAAAAATTCGATTTTATAAGAAACACAAATTCAAACAACAAAAACAAGATCTTGTTTTTTATATTAGAATGTTTGGTCTTATGGTATTTTGGACCCAAGAGCACGCAAAGAAAGTAGAGCAAAGAGATGATCCAAGCTAGGGAGGAATTGTCAGAACACGCCCTGAGCATGTCTCTCTGGACTGCTTGTGGCAGGCACCAGAGGGACAGGACTAAGAAGGGTGAGCACCTGGCCCTTCAACAATGAGGGCAACACCTTGTCACTGCAAAGATACCCGGGGGGGTCAGCATCACTCCCCTGGAGGCCCGTCCCATAGAGCTGCTGAGTCTGTGCTTTGGGATTCACTAGGCTAAACTGTAAACTCCCATGGACCAACATCCCATTGTGTTTCCACATTGTGTAACATTCCCAAATAGAGAGAAAGTTAAGGTTCAAGTGAATTCTGCAGGTTCTGCAGTACAAATCATGCCACATAGCCAAGAAATGCAAGAGTTTAGCAAACTTCAAGTTGTCCTTGCTGTTTTCAGGGCTTTGTCCCTCACTAGCAGGACAACATGGATGATGGCGGGCACTACTGGAGATGCCATCAGGGCCAGCTCTGGGGATGGGGGGAAGGGAAGTACAGGGTCTCTGGCAAGTTTCAGGCATCCCTCTCCCACACTGTGATGTCAACATCAAGGTCACTGAGCATCAAAGGGTGATACAGAAGGAGAAACATGAACAAGCCGGGCAGAATGCAGGGCCTGTCACTTAGGCAAGGCTAAATCAGGCTGGGGAGGCCAAGTCTACGCTTTCAGGTTGCAGAAATTTGAGTTACTGAATTTAAACAGGGAGGAAAAGCAAAGGATCCCCAAATCAGGACCAGTGCTCCCTCACAAGCTCCAGCTGAGAAACACGTGGACACAGAGGCCAGGGTGAGGTCTGGCCTCCACAGACAGCCTGCTTGTGCCTGCCAGAGCAGATTCCAGTCCTCCAAAGAACGGACCTAGATTTCTCTCACTGCCTGACTTCAACATTTCTTGCCATCCCCCCTTCCAGGCCTGCCCAACCAGGACTGTATGCTTAGGTTGCATTAAATGTGAACTATAATAAGGGTGAAAAAGTCACTTGGAATGGGCATTTCCCTGCACTAAGATCCAGCTCTGTCCCTCTTTAGCTATAGGCCATTGGACAAATGGTCACACCTGCTTCCCAGAGGCATATGAAAATAGCAATGTAGGTCAGCATGCTTCAGGAGTAAATGATGTAGGACAGTTGGGTAAGTGCTTTGTATGGAGAAAAGGTCCCTATAAATGCAAACATTTCTCTTTGCAATAAGAGTCACGTTGTAACCAAGAAAAACAGTTTCTGGGAGAAAAAGAAAAGTTTGCATTAAGGGTTTCAGAATAAAGCACAACTTATATCTGAGGTTCCTAACAGTCCCATGCCTCCGCCCTCTGGAAATTTCTCACAAGAAAAATGCAGGCGACCACCTGCTGGAGGTCATTCTCCCTACCCCTGAGGGCCACATGCGAACCTTAGCTTAAGACAGCAGGTTCCAAGTAAATTGACTCCACGTCACAGGCAAGTGAAGACAACAGATAACATGTCAGATGGACTAAGTGCTGAATGCCAGCATCTGCTGACATACTAGTATGCTGGCTTGCAAGTCCCTGCCTGCTACAGCCTCCATAGGACACTCTCCAGGAGACCCCCACTACTCTTCCAAAAACGAAAGGTCAATTCAGGAAGCAAAAAGGAAACCCAATTCACTTTCAGGGGCTATTTTTCTGTTGTTTAGTATTCAGAGTTGCTATCTAACCCACCAGAGTTGAAAATTCAGTTCAATTCAATTCCATTTGAATTTAAAAGCAGAGTTCTCATCCTGAGTGCTGCTGATGCTATAGCTCAAGGGAGACAAACTTATGTATCCACTTCCTGCCTTGGAGCACAGGGAAGATGCACATTCCTCAAGGCAACACCTGGGCTAAGTGGCAGGGAGGACAAGACCCAGACTTGTTGGACATTCCCTCTTGGGACAAAGCATCCAACAGGCAGAACTGAGACAGGCCAGCCAGAGCCCAGGAGACCTGCTAGCAGCCCTGTCATCCACAGGCCTGTGGGTCATCATCCCCAAATCTTACTCCCACGAGAGCAAAATGATGGGAGCCTTCTGCTCCCACCAATTCCCTGCTCGATTTCCAGCATCAAAGAGAGAATTCTCATAGCAATGCTGTCCAACAGAAACAGAACATGAGTCACGCACCTAAGTTCAAAACATTCTACGAGTTACTTTTCATATATTATTCATCCTCGTCTATCCAAAATAGTATCATTTCAATGTGGATCCAATATAAAAGTTATTAATGAATAACTTGTATTCATAATTTGCACTAAGTTTTAAAAAAAAACTTTTTTTTTTTTTTGCATTTATGAACATCTCAGTTTGGATCCTAACTTTTCGTCAGAAGTACCTATTTTGTGTGGGGAGTTCATAAAACATGCAGATAGAACAGGACAGTTATGTACCCAAGTTGCTCCAAACATCCTTAAGTCTTCCAGTAACTGAACTGAGAATCTGTTTTTAAATGTAAATTAAAGTGAAACAAAACATAAAATTTCATTTCCTTGAATGCACTAGTCACATTTCAAGTGCTCCTGGGACACTTTGATGTGGTGTTGCCCTGGCAGATAGCAGAGGTGGTGAGGGGGTGAGTACCCTTCATCTCCAGGATCACAGGAGGTCCTGCTGCTCCAGGCTGCTGGGGACAGATGAGAACCCCCAAAGGTGGCAAGATCTGTTTCTACCTCCTCACTTCCCTCCCTGCCAGCCACCAAACAGAGGCCCTGAGAAGCCAGCTTCCCAAAATAGATGTCTCACCTCAGACACTCGCTCAGATCTGCTGAACCTTCCCAGGCAGGGGTAGGGCAGGCAACAATAAGCCCAGGTAGAATTGCGTAGAGTGCTCGCTCCTTCAGCTTCCTGTCTACATGGGGTGACCTGTACACCTGTGCCCAGCTTGTGGACATGAAGCATACTCAGTAACTCCAGCCATCTCTTCTCAGTCACACTGGGCAGCCCTGAGGGTAGGAAAAATTCTTCCTAGGATGGGAAAAAGGTATGAACTGCTCAAAAGAAGAAAATGTACAGAATGGGGTGTTCTGACACAGCACTGAGCTGCAAATAAAGGCTGGCTTCCAGCAAAATGTCACCATGGAGTGTTGGAATCCAGAAGAATCAGGGGTGTCTTTCTGGGGTGCCATGGGGAACTTCTCTCTACTCAGTTCATCCATTCAGTGACTGTCCCTGAGGTCTTTTCTTTTAGGGAAATTGGGCAGGGGACAAAGGGAAGTCTGTCTCACCTTCTGTTTTTCCAGGCTCTTATTTCACCTTCAAGAGAGTCTCACATTGCTGGTGGGGACTGTAGGATGGTACAATCACTTGAATGATCCCCGGGCCAGCCATCTACTCTTGGGCCATGTGCCCATCAGAAAAGCATCCTATACTCATCGAAAGACAAAAGTTGGAACAACACTTGGCTCTATTTGTAAAGCTCCAACCTGGAAATCGCATGATGTCTACATAGAGTAAAATGGAATCCAGTTACGAAAATGAATAAGCAACACCAGGGAAGAATCTCATAAATGTAGTGTTGAACAAAAGAAACCCGATACAAAGGAGAACATAACCACCCAGTTCCATTTACAAAAAACAAAAAACATTTTTAAAAAGACAGAAAAATCTAGACAATGGGTGTCAGGATAGAAGTTTCCCTTGGACAGGGGTGGGGAGGTGGTTAAAGACCTGAATTGGGCCTAAGGCTTCCGGAGGGCTAGCCATACACCTGGTCTAGGTGCCGGTTGCACAGCTTAGGTCCTTCTGAGAAAATCCATCAAGGGTATAGTCATGATAGGTGCTCTTTATGTATGTTACACTCTAACTTAAAGATTATTAAAAAAAAAATAAGAAAGTTTGGCACCAAATTTCTGTCCTATAAGGAACCAAAGGAGAGGGGAAAGTGTCCATGGGCAATTCCACACTAGAGGAAGAGCCAACACAGTCCACCACAGTCAGTGGATAATCTGGCCCTTGCACTTTGACCCTGAAGGTGAATGCTTTCCCACAAAACCAATGTGCATTTCCTTTTGGGGCACCAAACCAAAGTTTTCTCTGTCTCTGCATCTGCAAAAGGTTAACAGAGCTCATAACCACTCATGGTTTATTTTGCAACCCAGCTTGCCAATGTCAGAAAGCTAATGACCTCTAGT
Source organism: Hystrix cristata (assembly GCA_004026905.1). Classification (NCBI taxonomy): domain Eukaryota; kingdom Metazoa; phylum Chordata; class Mammalia; order Rodentia; family Hystricidae; genus Hystrix; species Hystrix cristata. The sequence continues at coordinate 67,133 of PVJO010000981.1, forward strand.
TGCTAGATCTGATGCATTTCCAGGGTCTTAAATTGCTCCTCTGGGTGAACTCCAGGTGGACTTCTTGGCAGCCACCTGCAAGCCAGGCACATAAGAGCAGGGGAGAGATCCAAGGTGGTGCTTTAAAAGAGATGTCACCCATATTTTTTTTGTCTCTTTCAGAGAAGGCTTTCTTGGGGCAGCAGTGTGTGCAAACAACAGCAAGTTCAAACACATCCTGCTGTACGTCCAGAGAAGGTGACTTGAGATTTCATCCCAGGGTCCTCCTGTCACTCTGCAGAGCCGATGTCCCCAGGCAAGGAAGAACTCCAATCCTTGCATTTTTGCCATAGAAAGTTCCTGCCCTGCACATTGCTTCCAGAGAATTTCTCAAATCTTCCCATAGAGAAAGAAACTAATTAAATCCCTGGACCCCTATATGCCAGCTGAGGAAGCTGAGCTCCCCACTAAACAGGCACTAAACAGTGTTCATCACTTGGACTGCAGGGGCGAAATTCTGGGAGCAGACAGGGGAGGGGTATGTGGATATAATTCTACGATAAATTGGCCAGCTGTGGAAATCAATCCAGTCTCCAGGAACAAGTATTCTGGGACATTCTGAACCTTAACAAAGGAACCACAGATCCAGGTGCCTCATTGGGCTTTGGGTAACCCCCACCCTGATGTTCCCGTGAACAACACCCTGGCTTACACATCTGCAGGCTCTGCCTGTCAAGGAGGCCTCCCAGGACCTCCACTCCTGCCCTCTGGGCTCCAGACTTCCTTGCTTCACCCCTTCTTGGTTTCCACCATCATAGCCTGGTGCTTCAGTGCCACACTGCAACCTCCACCACAGCCTGTACACTGCATAACAGAACAGCTCACTCAAGTTCACACCCCATCCCGTGCCTCACCTATGTGGCACTGGTCATGACTAAAGCTAGATGATCACTTGACGAAGTGCTGCCACTTGGTCCAGGCCCTAGACTCTAAGCTTGGTGACGGCAGGGGCTGGGCAAGTCACCCACTCCTGCATCCCACAGTCAGTGGTGAGTTCCCTGTCCATGTCCTCTGTGGTTTAGGGCTCAGAATGGGGATGCCAAGTGTTACGGTTTGTGCCTAGATGTCCCCTCAAGGTCTCATGCAGCCATAGGTAGAGCTTTTTCAGAAGTTGCTGAATCTAGAGTATTCAGCATTGCGATTAAGGTGTATGATCACTAAACCAATCTACTGATTGGTTCAGCACCACCCTAATCATAGCAGCCTGGATAAGATATAAGGCACAGGAAGAAGCTGCTTAGGTCCCTTGTTTACCCTGCTGCCTTCTGCCTGTCTGCCATGTCGCCTGCCTCAGATCCAGCTGATTGTGGACTGAAACCTCTACTAACTGTGAGCTAAATAAAACTTTCCTCCCTTAACTTTGGATGCCAGGTATTTTGTCTCAGCAATAAGAGAAAAGTAACTAAGACACCAAGGCATCCCAAACACCTGGCTGTCCATAAAGTCATTCTCTCCCTCTCTGACATCGCCTGTTGTATAAGAACAGAGCACAGTCACTGGGATGAGCCCTGGAATCAAACATCAGCCCAGAGACTGATAGCTGGGTAGCTCAGGGCAAGTTACCTAACCTGTCTGAGCCTCCAGAAACAGGTGTCATGTTGCCTACCCTCCAGGATGAGCTATGCAAAGCAGAGACCACTAAGCCTCAAATATGACAACAGGTCTTTCTCCTTCTTTCATAGTTTCCTTCCAGTTGAGGTCATTATCCAAGAACACCAGCTCACAGGCCCTAACAGGAATCTCGTACCTGAACCATTTGTTCCTTACCAGACTGCACTGGATGAAGCTGTGCTGGGCAGCAGGCACAGTGGGTGGACCCTGCAGATGGGATCCCCACCCCTGTGGAGTCGATGGTGTTTTGCAGAAGGGAGAGAAGGTTTGGACACACCCATCTGTTCCTGTTTATCTTATTTTCTTTTTCTCTTTTTTTATTTGTGTATCAAGATTTCCTCAATAGTCTTAAACCAGACTTACTATTCAAGATACCTTACACATTCATATCAGGTAAGAAAAGTATCCTTCTGAAAATAAAAATAATGACTGTGCACGTTTTAACAAGGAAATTAAAGAAAATGAGCTTTTGCTTGAACATGCAGGTGTTCTATTTGTTACTGATTAAGTTAAGTAGTGGCTGAGTCCTCCCATGATCGAGAGGATTCAATTCTGAATACCCAGGTACCACGCCAACTTCCCTTTGCAGGTCCCCGGAACAGCGGACTTCCTGTCCTGCTTTCTCTCCACAGCCAAGAGGCATAAAAGACAGTTTCTGTCTTTCTTCCTCACAGCCCATTTAGACTCATCCGCTTGTGACAGTGTAGGGAGAGCGCAGTGTCCTGGCTTGCTCTGAGCTCACATGTCTAGTGGCCTCTGTACAAACCCAGGACAGAAGGAAGAAACTCTAGGAAGGATACATTCCGCTCCCCTAGATGCTGCTCTGCCTTTGGATTCTGAGCAGAGCATCAACCTCCCACACTCTTCCCCAGTATAAAGGTAACTTTAATCCTCATTCAAGATCCCAGTTCCTATTTAAATCCTGAAAAGTCTGGGCTCTCCTTGGCTGGGAGCCCTCTCTTTGGCAGCCAGCCCTGGACGCTACTCTCACCTTCTCCTGGCTTCCGAGATGGAAAGGGCACCCACTGAGCTTGGACAAGTCTGGGCTCAACATGCTAGAAGAGAACAAAGACTCGACAGAAAGGAGCATAGGTTCCTTCCAAGCCCCCCAGCCATTTGCTCCCGGAGAGGGATGTCTTCGCACTGGATTTTGTTTCCTCTCCAAGACGGGCTGTGCCCCCACGCCAACTCTGTGAGTTGGAATGCTTCATGATCTGTAAGTGACAAGGGTGACCTGCAGTGGCCCCTGAAATCATAGGCTGCCAGGCTTTCTACTCCCTTAAGAAAGGCAGAGACCAGGCAGAAAATGGTGGAGCTGAAAAGCCAAGAGGAGATGAGCTTCCCTTCTAGGACTAAGACACAGAGCCCTCTTAACTATTCACTCCACCGGATAATTGCTGTTTGTCAGCCTTTTCCATTTTGCAGCAAAAAATCACCAGAACTAGATGTGTGCACATGCGTGGACACACACACACACACACACAGAGGAATATTCCGGTTCTCTCATCTCATCAGTCAAGACGGTGGATTGCATTGGAGAATTTAGTTCTTGTTCCTATTGCAGATTCCTGATGCCTGGAACCCGAGAGAGCCACGTGACACCCCAGAGACAGGCACTGAGAGCAGCTCTGCTGATTGGGCTCTGCAAACAGTTCCTAAGTCTGTGCTCAGTCAGGAGCTCTGCTGGACTCCCATCACCAAGGTGAGGCAGCTGCAGCCCCTGCCCGTTCCCCCAGTGACTCTAAATCAAGTCATTTCAGGCTCAGCATCATCAAAGATTCCAGAGCTGGTTCCATGAGTGTGGACCCAACAGTCACACTGTGGCCTCCATTCTCAGATGTTCTCCACACTTGGTTTAATGCTCTGCTATCCCCATTATAAAATTCTTAATAATTTTTTTAAGAAGAGACTCACATTATTATGTGGCATGAGGCCCTGCAAATTACATGGCTGATCCTAGCACTGCCTGTAAGAGATAATCGGGATTAGAATGAGAGAGAGAACACACCCAGGGAACCCTTCTTGTCCCTGGTATATGTTACAGCTGAAGAAGAAACCAATGCTCAGGAAACGGCATTATGCCTTGGGTTTCAGCCCATCACTGGTGTAAGGGAGGACCTTTCCAGGAATGGTTCAGAACGAACATCACAGTCTTTACTCCACCAGGAGGAAGTTAGCAAAAGCTTATTCCATGAGCTTGTTTATCATAACTCTGATCTCTAACAGTATCTCCTCTAATGCAGCTCTGCCTGATGATTTAAAAAACGTGGGGCCCTTTAATTTATCACACTAACGTGATTACACATTCATCCCCAGAGTCTAGGCCATATCGCAGGCACTCAAGCGAGGGCATCAGTGAAATTTATGAGCCAAAACTTAACCCACGTTCAGCCCCTATAAATGTGAAAATCTTTAGCTTAGTCCAGTAATATGCCCAGCCCAAAACCTGTAGAGAAAATTAAGCCCTTCAATCAGTGCCCTGCTCTGTTAGTTGTTATAACTTATCCCCAAGCCTGTGCAGTTTAAACACCGTTTACAAACAAGTTTCATTTTGACCTTCATTGGTGAGGAATGCAAAATCAATTAGGTACACGCAGATAAAGCCCTCACATTCCATCCTCATGGCATCTCACAATTAATGCTGCCCATGAGGCCAGGCAGGAGGGCCATGCAAACACACACACACACACACACACACACACACACACACACACACACACACACGTCCTCTGGCTAGGACAAGCATCACAGCTCTAGAGCTGAGCATGATGATGCAGGTACAGCCCGCTACATAGGAATTCTGCATCTTGAAGAAATCAGTTGGTAGATAGTTTAATTAAAATACACTAGAGCAAAGTTCAGTGGAATGGAGACTCCCATGGAACCTGATTAGGCTGCAGAAATTTCCCTAACCTTAAAACCATCTACAAGGGCAGGGCAGAAATTTTGAGTTTATCTTTTGAGCGTTTTCAGCTTTTCAGTTCCCCTACTGCACCAGTAGAACAGATTCACCAGGAAAACCAGTTTCTCTGATAGGAAAGGGTAGTGACAGGTCTTCTCCAGGAAGGCCCTGCCAGGTGAACCAGAAGCACTCAGAGAAGTCAAGTGAGCAGCCCCGACCGAACAAAGAGCAGTCTGTGAGAACCACAGCCAGAAGTGTGTAAGCCACAACTGAGAAGGGAGCCCTACAAGGAAAGACCAAGCAACCTCTGACTTCAGACTGTCTGGCTTTAAGCTCCGACTACCACCAAGCTGGAAGAACTTGGGCAGGGTGAATACTTCTGAACTCGATTTCTGCTTCTGTAAAATGGGGCTGTTAATTGTATCCATCCCAAAGATTGCTGAGAGTATTAAGTGAAACTAAGTAGATAAAGCCTTGATCACATTAAGTATTGGATATGTGTTGGTCACTGTGACCCGAACTCAGGTTCCCCAGTTCCCTGTCCTATGTTCTATTACGCCACACTGCTCTCTAGGGTTCTTCCTTTCAGAGAATCTCAGATCTGGGAAGAAAGTTCTCCTTATGCGTGCACTAGGGGTGATGCACGAAGCACCACATGAGCCCCAGAACACGTTACCTGTGTACCACATGAGTCTTCCAGTATTTGTTGACCTAATGGGAACTAATTTTAATTGACTGCCAATTGGAAGAGATCCAAAAATAATCTAAAAGATAAACAACAATGCTGAAATTTATGAAATTCTAAATGCTTCCAAAGTGCCGTGGATCCCTAGATTTAATAAAATTAGAAAGCAGCAGAATATGGTCTGCAGCTGGGCTAATGGTAATGGACCAACATCCATTTCCTGGTCTTGATGCCTTAGCGTTATGTGAGACATTTCATTGTGATTATCACTGTGGGAAGGTGGGCGAAGTCACACGAAACGCTGAGCTAGTTTTGCAACTTATTTTTTTCTTTATTGTAGTGAGGATGGAACCCAGGGCCTGGACACTGACCTACAACCCTAGCCACCTCCCTTTTTGAGATAGGGTCCTGTTAAGTCACTAAATTGCCCAGGGTGGACTCAGACTTGCAGATGCTGCCACACCCAGCTAAATTTTGCAATTTCTTGTGTCTGAAGGTATTTCAAAATAAAGAGTTAAAATATAATTATCAGGCAGCGTTCAGGAGTGCCAAAAGATTAAGGAGACTCCCAGCAAATTTTCAACAGGTCAACAGAGTCTGTGCAGTGGTGTGTGCTCAGGGAGCTCAGGAAGATGCCTAGTGAATATCTGGAATGATTCTAGAACAAACTACATGGGGAAAAGTTATTTCCTTTTATCTCTCCTTTTACTAAAACACAGGAAAATTTCATGTTTTGTCCACTGCTTAAAAATTAATCATAAGCAGCATAAAACGGAGCTGTACATCGTTACTACAAGTACTGATGAACATTTATTGGGAAAAACTTCCTTAAGTCTGTCTAAGAAGACATCTCCGGAAGACCAGAGAGAGATTTTGTGTACGGAAATACGATGGGAAGGAAGTTTTTCCAATAAATGTGCATGGAGTTAACTGGTTGTTGCCTTGGCTGTGGTTTCCATGCTGGAAAGACTGGTGTCACTGTAAAAACCTCATTAACATTGACCCACTATATGTTGTCCAGGGAAGTCAAGTGTCCATTCAGAGCCTCCTGACGGAGTGCCTGGGAGACCAGAGCGCTGTTCCTGGAGAATGGCAGAGCCTGGGTCAGGAAGACAGACTGAGAGTCCAGTGACTGGACCCTCAAGACGCTGAGGTGACATCTGCAGTTGGCCATGGGAGGGAGCAAGAATCTCTACCTGAGAAGGCTCAAGGGCAAGTTAAATCCTGAGGGTGGGCAGGACAGGAAAGGGACACTCCAGGGAGTCATCTGCACCTAGTCTCTCTCCAAATGGTTCCCTATCTTGGAACCAGGCTGCTGGGAATTGTCACCAAACTCAAGTTAACAGCCGGCACACACCTTTGGGATTTCACAATGGATTTCAGTCTTGTATTTGTAAGGGTGCTTTCAGCTGCCCCTGCCCCCAAGACCTCCCCCTCAAGCTTAGGTTTTCATAAAAATAGCTTCTCCGCAGAAGCCAAACCTACCACAAAGGACAGAGGTGCTGGGGGTTTTCTTTCTTCCTTCCTCTTCTTATCTTCTGACACTGCAGCAGCTGCCCAGCCAGACTCAAACAGTTCTTCATGCAGAATGGGGTGGCGAGAAGGTGGAATCACAAATGACAATTTGGAGGATGTAGAACAAAAGACAATCAACCCACATATGCCCTAAACTAAGCTTCTCTCTCCCACACAGAGTTAAATCCCCATCCCATCACCTGATTCCTCCATGGGGTCTTGGCACTGGCTTTTCCTTTGTCCAAGTCAGAGGCAGTGGCACCTTCTCATCACTCAAGGATCAGCTGAGTCACCTCCTTGGTAAGGCTGTCCCCACCATCCAGTCTGTCACTTCCTCCCTCATACAGGTACTCAGGACTCTCTGTCCCTCATTAGCTGCAACGTGGCCACTGTCTGCCTCTCCCCATGAGAACAGATGCTGTGACTACTATGCCCATGTCTCTCTAGTTTTTGAAGGAGCACGAGGTACAGCAGGTCCCCAATAAAGAACTCTTCCTACTGGGTGGGGGGTGCAGAGCCTGAGTCAGAAGAGTCAGAAAAAGCCGAGGGTCAGCTTCCCAAACGTCCTTCACAAAGAAAGCCGAAGAACCAGGAGAGTCACTTACATCTCAGTTTCCCCTGCCCTTCCAAAGGGAAGTGAGCAGGGTGGGGGAACAAAATAGATGATCTGAAAGACCCTCACCATCCCTGCTGTATAGATCAGGGGTCTCAATTACCAAGACATCTCTGTCCACTCTTGCCCGCCCTCCCTTCACCTACCCGTCTGTCCACCCAGCCACGCAATCTTCTTTCCCATAGCCTAGGCCCTGGGGACATGCCTTTCACTAAGATACACTCCCCGTCCCAAAAGAACAGAGAACCTTCTAGTGGCAAAGACAGAAAGGAGGCAATTCCGCACTGCCCAGCTCACTGTCAAAGGATGTGTCCATGCCTCCGGCCTGGCCTCTGTGGGGAGGTGGGATGCGGCTGCTCACGGAGACAAGGAAAGCAAATCCAAAATCCCACACTCATTGCAGAGTAGAAAACAATGTCTGTTAGTTATACCCAAGAAATCTGGATGTGAAACCTGAAGACTGTCCTAATAAGAGTCTCAATACAGGCTGAGGACAAATGAGGCTCGTTCCCAAGATCACCGTGCTGATCACCTCTCCCTCGTCTCTGTCATAGAAGAGCTGGAAATGTTCCTCGCTCCTCGGTGGAATGAATAATCACTGCTCAATTCCAGAAGACCTTCTTAGCTAAGGAGTTTAACACATGTGGGTCCACGTATGTGTGCATACGCACAGATGCACACACACACACACACACACACACACACATATGCACAGAGGCCCAGCACTCACCTCCAAAGACCTCATACAGCAGAACTGATGTACCAGGGGATGTGCATTTTTCCCAAAGATCCCGTGAGGGTTCCCATGTGGCACCCCCGGGTTCAGCCCCTGAGTTGCTGCCAAATTTACTTAACGCAGTTGTGAAGGTGCATTAGGTAGTCAATGATAATAACATGATATATATCCATGAGGATGTTTTGTAAGAAACAGTCTTTTAAGTCAACCCTCTCCCACTCACACTCCTTGTCTTGGCCCCTTTCCTCTTCCACCTTTTCCTGGAGGACTTTAGCTGGATCCTTGCACACATACTTTACACTCAGTCAGCAGCATCCTTCCATGCCCTCTCCTCGGCTTTGCCGACTTAGTGATGTACAACTGCTTTTCATCATCACGTATACTACTCTGCATCTCACTCAGGTTTTTTGCTACACCTCCAATAGAGACGCCAATGTTTGTGGGTTTGATTTTGAGATAAGCAGCACTCTAGACAGAACAGAAAGAATATAGATGGTGGCAGTAGGGTCCTCTCCCTGAGCTGGTTCATAATGCATCTCTTGCTCATGGCATTCATTTTATTTCTTTATCTGCCTTGGCCATTTCATCAAATTTAGACTTCTCCTTCCCAGACACTGTCTTCCACTTCTCAGAGCACTTCCTGGAACACTCTCTAAAATTGACAGGGACCTCTAGGCTTTTCTTCTAGGTTTTTCTCTGCACACCTGAGCATCAAAGGAAGCAAAGCAAACATCTTGCGTTCTAGTTTCTTGGGGTCAGCTTCAGCCACTCCTATGGGGTCTTATTCTGCAGTCCCGGCAGTGTGAGCATGATGCAGAGCTCAGCCCTCCCCAGTCTCCAGGACAGCTGCTCCACAAGGCTCCCACAAAAGAACTTCCTAAGCAGCCACAAAACATGCATATTGATCTCGAGGGGATCAAGTGGTTCTTGGAAACAAAATGCTTGAAAGGCTGATCTAGGGACACAGCAAAGTCCTGATGACTGTACCTTCAGTCCACGCAAAACCCCCCGGCCCCCAGAGGTCTCCAGTTTGGCCCCTGCAGAGTTATTTCAGTGTTTTAGCCAGCACAATCCTTTAAAAAACAACTTTATAATGTATCCTGGAGTCACAATCATAGCCCCTTGTTTATGGGCTTGGCCAGATCAGATAAAATTTCATTCTCTGAATTGGTTCCTAATTTAATTACTCCCCGGATAAGCAGTTGGCTTTCCATGGCTGCAGGAGAACAAGAACTAGAAAGCTGCTGGCGCCACAAGTTGCAGTTCTTGCTTGGCAGCTGGTAGGGATGAGCTGTTCTCCAGCCTCTGTCGGGTCAGAGAGGGTTAGAAGAGTGGGCCAGGCAGGCAGCCACCATCTGTCCACTCAACCCTGACTTGTTGCCCCCAGCCAGTCTAGAAGGCATCCTGGGGTTTTACTAAGAGTTTCTGGGAACATTCAGAGTAACTAAATTGTGACTCCAAAACCCTGGATTCGATCTGGCTCTGCATGTGGACTTTCTAGGCCTCAGTTTTCCCTTCTACAAAAGGGTTCTGATCTATGTTCACTGGAGACCTTTCTAACTAAAATTCAGACTATTCAGTATCTCAGCCAAGATGACAGCAAGAAGAGGATAAAGACCTCATTTGAAAACCAAGACATCTCTAGGGCCAGGGAAAGGAAAATAAGTAAATAAAAGAACTTTACTGTTAGGAGAAAGTAAAAACATCTCAAAAAATATAACCCTACAGGGCTGGGGATTTAGCTCAGAGGTTAGAGTGCC
>PVJO010000981.1:77093-195228 GCA_004026905.1 Hystrix cristata
AAAAAAAAAAAAAAAAAAAAAAAAAAAAAAAAAAAAAAAAAAAAAAAAAAAAAAAAAAAAAAAAAAAAAAAAAAAAAAAAAAAAAAAAAAAAAAAAAAAAAAAAAAAAAAAAAAAAAAAAAAAAAAAAAAAAAAAAAAAAAAAAAAAAAAAAAAAAAAAAAAAAAAAAAAAATATATATATATATATATATATATATATATATATATATATATATATATATAAAAACCCTAGACATAGAAGCATATCCACATGAAAAAAACTTCTCCACAAATGTTTACAACAGAACTTTTCATAAGAGCCAAACTATGGAGACAATACAAATGTCTACCAGGACAAACAGATAAATAAAACCGTAGCATATCCACACCATAGAATATTATTCAGCCATAAAAAGGAATGGCATACACATGCCGCAATATGGATAAACTGTGCTTACCTATGCAAAGGGAAAGAAGTCAGTCACCAAAGACCACGTTCTATATGATTCTGGTTCTATGAAAATCCAGAATCAAGGAATTAGGATTGACAGAGGCTAAAGTAAATTCAGAGTTACCTAGGGCTGAGGAACGTGCGTGGAGGAATGGGGAGACAAGGGGAAAGTGCTATAGGGTGTGGGGTTTCTTCTTGAGATGGTGAAATGTTCTAAAGTTGGTTGTGGTGAAGATCAAATGCTGTCCAGGTTGTGGAGAAAAAGGGACTCTTCTACATTGCAGAGTGGGAGTGTAAACTAGTGCAACCTACAGAAATCTGTATGAAGATTCCTCAGAAAGTTAGAAAGAGATTCCATTTGACCCAATTGTACCTCTTCTGCATATCTTCCTCAAAGAGTTAAAGTCATTGTGTTATAGTGATACAGGCATATCCATGTTTATAGCAGCACAACTCATAATAGCTAAATCTTAGAAGCAGCCTATATGCCTATCAACAGATAAATAAAGAAAATGTGCATATATATATATATATATATAAAATGGAGTACTACTAAGGCATAAAGAAGGACAAATTTGAGTCATTTATAAGAAAACGGATGCACATTGAGACCACAATGCTGAACGGAATGAATCAGACACAGAAAGTTGAATATTGCATGATTTCTCAATGAGAAACCCAAATTGTAAATAATTTATGAACCAAATATGAGCTAGATTGTAGGAAACAGGGAGATAGACATTGTGGAAAAGAGCACTGGGAATGGGAGAGACAGGAAGGAAAAGGGAAGCAAAAAGAATTAAGATACAATATGTATCTGGACCAATACCCCACAGCAAGTGTATTTATTAGGTATCATAAACTAATAAAAAGAGAAGAAGAAAAATTGGCCATGGTGATACAATGTACATACCTGTGACTATACCAAAAAACTGTTGAATTATATACTTTAAATGGACAAATTGTATGGCATCAGAATTACATCTCACCAAATCTGTTTTTTAAAAAAAGAATAGATATGAATGGGTTAAAAAAAATCCGCTGTATGATTTTCAAAATGAATTAGATGAGAGTTTATATATTTTTATATATATATATATATATATATATATATATATATATATATATATATGCGCTCCAGTTCTGGCAGGTTCTGAGCAATCCAAAGGTGATTTTCAGCGGGCAAGTCTTCCTCCTGTAATCTATAAAATCTGCTGACTCAAAAGTGGGCAGGCCTGCATTTTTCTATTGATTTGTTTCGATGTTAACAGCTAAAAGCAAATTTATTTTCTACCACTCAAATGGCATCTGAAGGTTCCTGTTGCTTTTTAATACATCATTTTTATTCTGAGCCCAAAGTGTACAAGGCAAAGGATCCGTGGACTTTGAACTGCCTTACTTTCCTTTTTTCCTTTTTCTGCCTGGAAGACAGTTTGCTGAGGAGGTCACGTTCACTAGCTCCTGCTCTCCTCCTCTGTACATCCTCCCCATCTAATTTCTCACTGAAACTGCTATCAAGTGGGTATAAATAGCTTTGCAGAGTTAGGACACACAAAATGTCAGGCTGATACCATTCTCATTAATCAGCACGTCCTTTCATCCCGTCATTTATTCTCACTGATAACTTTCTTAGGCAAGTTCAGCAGGTCCGGAAGGCAGCTATTTCCTCTGACTTTCAATATAACACTCTTGGATCACTGTCCCAATATGGCCTTGGATGGGGTCTGTCTGAAATATATTGTCTTTACCAAACACTACGACCATAAGGAGGGTCACACCATCATGGATCAGGCTTAAGATGACCACGAGAAATATAACAAAGCGTTTCCATGGCTCAGCAACACCCAGAGTATGCGAGAACACGGCCCCCATTCTGAAGCTCCTGTGGTGCATCGTTCAAGTGAGATTTGGTCAAAAGGGTAAATGGGAAGTTACGTGCTTGATGATACATGGCACAGGAGGGAACCCGAACCAGGGTCAGTCATTCATCTCCCCTTGGACCACCTCCTCCTTCACTGCTTTTTCCCTGTGGGGTTCAGCATGCTGGGATCCCAGTGGAGGAGAGGTTCCCAAGTGGAAAGATGCCAGACAGTCCTACACTCAGGACGCCATGCCCTTGGCAAGATGGAAATGGGGAAAGAAAGCTGAAAAAATCCCCGCTCTCAAGGATCCTGGGTCTGAGCCACCAGAGCTCAGTGGGATGGAGGAGGAGCTGTCTCTGGCCAAGGGAAGGGCCATGGGCTGGCAGGGAAGCAGGACAATAGAGACCCTTGGTGCAGCCTTGCAGGGAGCCAGAGTTAGGGGCCAGAGTTGGGGGCCAAGGGCCCTAGGAATCTCGCCAGGACCTTCCTGGCTCTCGTCTCATATGCCCTTCATCCTGCAATGAGAGGGAGGCTCTGGCTGGAGGGGCAGTCTGGATTGGGGCTTGCTTGGGGACCAGGCTGCTCCCACTTCCAGGAGGTCAGTCACCTCCACTTTCCCAGCATTCTCTATTTGAACCTCTGAGTTAATGGGGTTTTTTTGGTGGGGGGTTGGTTGGTTGGTTGGTTGGTTGGTTTAAACAGTCTTTCTGTGTTGCCTAGGGTGACCTCAAACTCCTAGGTTCAAGAGATCCTCCAGCCTCAGCCTCTTGAGTAGTTTGGGACTACAAGCACACACTACCATGCCCAGCATGGGTCAGAGGGTTGTAAGGAATTCAGGAAAAGGCACCTAAATATGCCACTTTGAACTGAGGCCACATGGGGAAGAGGACAAAGACAGAGCCTCTCTGTCAGTCATCTTATCTGCCTAGAGAGGATCCTCCAGCAGAAATTCAATGCCATGAATCCCCTCCCAGGCTTGCATCAGCCAGGTAAGATTAACGTGGATCAGAGGAGAGGAGGCTGACACCACCTCTATGCTCCTACCCCTCTCTTCCGCCCCTATTCTCACCTGTTCTGAGGCTGCTCTATGATGATGATGACCTGAGAGACTACCGCAGGAACAGTAGCTCCCCCAGGCCCTCCTACGACTCACTGGCCATACTCCGAAGCCCCTGGCCCCTCCTCTTTTCTCTGGCTCGGGATGCCCTTCCATCAGCTCTACCTTCTTCTAGTCTCCTGTTCTGTAGGACTCCTGTATGTACACAGTCAAATATTGGCTATCTCCTTCTCATCTGTCCTTTGTGGATTTAAATTTGTAACCCAGCCAAGGAAGCTAGGAGGGTGGAGGAAAGTCACTTTTCACCTCACATTGGTTTGGGCTGCCCCAGAGATGGTGTCAGAAACACCTTAACCCGCTACGGGGCAGAGGCCCAGCCCAGCTCCACAGCAGCCTCGTCGTTTCCTCAGAGAACAGGGTCGGCCAGAGGAGAAAGTTGGCCAGGTGCACTGGACACATCTGGGCCTTTAAGCAGGACAATTTAAAAGTGAAGCTGCCCCCTGGGAACCTAACAGAGGAAGAGCTCACACGGTGGCCCTGCCAGTTCAACACTCGGTCTCACACAAGTGAGAACTGCCCGCTTCCTCCACCAGGCCACAGAAAGGGCACTGGCCCATTCCCCTCGGCATCCTCCTGAAACAACAGCGGCTCTGAAATCAGGACACAGACGTTAACCAGCAGAAGCCAAGCCCCCACCTGAATGTCCAGGATACAGGACAGAGGAGACAGGCCGGACAATCCCACGAGGCCCCAGTCCCAATCTGCCCCCGCAGTCCTGCCATCTAACGACAGAAGGAACTGAAGGACATGCGTAATGAGAAACTCCACCACCCAGCCCACATTTCCCCCGGGCCACCCCACTTTCCTGGAATCCTGGAGATCCCTTACGCACACAAAGTAAACATGGTTTGTTGTGTGTACATGTAGAAGAGTCGTTATATAAATAGGTTCACAAATCAGAGGAAAATAATTCACCACAGACCAGTAGTCTGATTTGGGGTTTACAAATTATGGTCACTAAAAATACATGCCACGACATACTATATATTCTAATGCAAATATTTACATTGCAAACAAAGGCGCCTGGAACATAAAGACAAGCTATTTATACCAGCTATAAGAAATGCTAATAGTCCCCACCTCTCACCTGGGTTGATGGCTCCTGCTCATATTCCTGACACATCAACTAAATTTCCACAGTATTCCCCCCCGCCAAAAAAAACAAAGCTGTCAAACCTGCTGCCAGAAAGTCCAAGGTCATTACATTAGGCTCTGGACTCCTTTGAGTTTAGTGGCAAGCACTAACTCTCCTGTGCCGTACTGCTAAATCCAGGATCTCTTTCTTTCTACCAAATGAATGCTAGAGAGTCTCCAGGAGAAACCAGCCCTTGGAAGGATCATTCTCAATCAATGCATGAACTCAACAAAGGCCAGTCACTCGTAATAAGGCATGTCCAGCTTTGTGAAATTATAACAAGCCCCCCACACCCTCTCACTGTAAAGGGGCCCACCAAGCCAGGGTAGGCAGACTGCACCCAGGATACTGGCACACAGGAACCATATGTGACACGTTCAAAGTTGAGAACTACAACAGTGGAACTCCAGAAGTCAGAGGAGGAAGGTTACACTTGGGCAAGTTTGGGGAGGCATGTGGGGGAGATGGCAGGAATAAATAGTAACGGTTTCCTAGAGGCAGTGACGTTGGGAGGGCAAGAAGCAGGGTAACAACACGATGAAGGAACAGGATGGGCAGATTCAGGAGCGCCCCTTCTCTGGGGGCTGGGAGAATGAGCACAGCCAAGTTCAGGCCCAGTTAGCCAGGGAAATGATTTCAAAGACAGTCCGGTCTAGCAGACGTGCAAGCCAGATGTGAGGACGAAGATGAGACAGGAATAGATTCCCAGGCTGGCAATCAGCCACTACCTGTGCTCCAGGTGAGTTGTTAGAATGCAGCCTTGAGATCCACGAATAATTGTTATCACCATTTGGCTAATCACTTCCCATCTGCCCAGAAGTGAGAAAGTAAAATGTCTCTTTAATTTAAAGCTAGTTAATTTCCTATAGCAGATTATACCAGAGTTGACACACTATGCACACTCTGGCCATCCCTATCTATTGTATACTTAATAGGCATCATTTATCAACCCTCACTGTGGGTCAGGCACTGGCCTCGTTTCCTGCCTGGGGGAGGCAGCTCCACCTGTGAACACTCCAGGAGTCTACACCTGGTGGTCTCTACACTGTCCAGGGAGTATGGAAGGAGGAACTGGACCTACAAGGTCCAGCCAGGCCTGGCCCAATAATGAGCAGTTACTTCCCAGTGGAGAAAGGGGGCTGCCAGAGAGAGGCTGCCAGTTCCTGGCTCTGCACATGACCAGGTGGGTGAGCCTGCCACATTCTCTAACACCAGCTTCAGTATGATCTCTGCCTGTCTTCTTCCTCATCTGTCTCTCCATAGCTACAGAACTCAGTGAGAACAGAGGCTGAATTTGGGGCTCTTTGCTGAATCCTAAATCGTACTTTCTAATACTCAAACCACTCAACAAAGGTAGAGATTAACTTCATTTTATAGAGGAGGAAACAGACAAGAATAACCCACTTGCCAAGGACATGGAACAAAGAGGGATGCCAAGGACTTGAACCCGAATCAGTGTGGAGCCCCGGCTCATTCACGACCTAGGCAGCCCCTCCACGTGCCCACAGAATCGAACATCTGCCTGTGGCCCCAAACACTGGCTGACCAGAAATGTGAAATACTGGCTGCTCCAGCTTCTGTAAGTGACAGTGAGCTCACACTCACTATGACAGGGCAGACAAGCTGCCACACCTCCTCAGCAGGGCTGAGAGTAATAATGTATCTTACGCTCCTCCAACCTCTCAGGTGCTGAGGTGCAGGTTCTGACCTCAGGGCGAAGGTGTCATGGGCCCAGTCCCATGGGCCACTTAACTCCGTGGACATAGAAAAGCAGGACAGAACTCCATCCTGTCTTCCTTCTCAGCAGCCACACCACTGTCTTTTTGACCACAGGGAGCAAAATAGCCCAGCAGGCGCATATTCCATTTCAAGGAAAAAAAAAAGTTAAACCATCAAGTCCCAGCATACTATAGGAAAAACATAATTGTGCCCAGTCTGTATCTAATTATTCACCCATGTGGGGGTATCTTCCAGGCACCTGGGTGACTAGCCTGCCTCTTTCAATATTTTCACCACAAACAATTCTGGAAAGTGTCCAAGTTTCCATTATAATGACACCCTCTGCTTTTGAGGATCTGCCAGCCTTGCTTTCTTCAGAAACCTAAAAGGCCTGGACCAGGATGAGTCTTAGAAATGCAAAATAGGTGTCACCAGTCACGGCTCTCCACACCCCCACTCAGGACCCTTTTAACATAGAGATGGGCTCACGTTGTGATGCTCAAAGTTGAGCTACACCAGCTTTTCCACCGAGAGCTGCCTGGTCTCCTCTCTGCTTCATTGCATCAAATAGCAGCACAACCAAACTGATCCACTGCCTGCCTGCAAAATCAGTGAAGGAGGCTCAGAGGGCTCCTTGCACAGATGAGGAAACAGAGTCCAGAGAAGAAGGCACCAGCCACAGGAACTGGAATCCAAAGTAACCAGGGGCTCCTGGCCTTAAGTTTTTTGAGGTAGAATATGCTGAAAGTCATGTCCCCTGCCAAGACATACACACATATACATAAAAAATTAGACATGCAGTTTCAGAGAATTCAGAGACATACCTTCTTTCCTGGTTATGAGCTCCAGAGTCAAAGAATACCACAAGAGCCAGTGTTTGCTGAGTGCTTACTGTGTATCAGGTACTGTCCAAACACAAGCCAGGGTTTAACTCTTTTAGAGGACACTGACATGAAGGGAGAAGGTAAAGTACTCCTGGAGCACTCTGACCTCCAAGTTGCTAACCAGGCTCCCACTGCACTTTCCCAAGGCCCCTGGAAGCCTCCTGTCAGCAGCATTATATAATTCTGACTTGCACAAGTTCTGCCTCGCCCACTAATCCAAGTGCTATGCTACTGTGTGTTGAGTGCTGACTCTCTGCCCCCATGCACCTGGCCAGCATCTAATGGAATGCATAAATGCTGCAGATAGCTGCTGCAGATGACAGAGATGTGGTTCCCCTTTCTTCCACGTTCCTTCAAATTCTGCAAAGATGAGAAACAGCTTCCTACTTGCCACCTCCCCCAATTTAACCACTTGCTGATTCACACCTTCCTTCTCCTTCTGGAGCCCCAATTGTTATTCTCTTCCCACCCCACCCCACATCCTCTCCCTTCTCCACTGTCAGTCTTTGCTCCTTCCTCTGCACATCTGAATGGCTACAATCTCAGGGTGTGTTACTTCCAGCAGTCTCCCAGACCACTGAAGGAGGCAAAGGAATACTCCTGTGGGTCCTGCCTAGCACAGGGCCACCTGTGATCTTGTAAGGACAACTATAATGATCAACTACCTTTCTCAACTTTCATATTTAGAAAAGTCTATGTTGGCCAAATTAGCACAAAACCTTTAGTTTTCTCTCTGGATATTTAACCTGGGCATACTAAGTAGTAAATGGCATCTCATGCTGTGGAGACACACATCTAAACATATATCACTTTGTCCTGGTGCTTTATTTTAAAGGAGAAGCCATCTCAGTAAAGAAATCAGATCTTAATACTTGGGTACAATAAAGAAGTACATTGTGCAGGTTGGAACAGTCAGTCTCCCAATGCTTAGCCAGCTAAATGCAAATAAGATCTTTTTATTCACAGCCCAGGAATAAAGTTACTCTTTGAAGTAACTTAATATCATACCTGAGCTTACCAATTTACAGACCAGAAGGGGAGGTAGGTTGTATTATTCTCACCAATGACTGAGTCACTCCTAAATCACACACTGCTAAAGACATGTCCTCTGACTGCTGGGATGAATGACACTCCCAAGCCAGCTACAACTTTTAAAAATAGTTCTTCCTTTTAGAATTGACGACGGCTCCTCTCTCATACAAAGAGCCTTCAAGTGGCATCTCTCAAATCCTGGGTCTGCTAAGGCCACATGGAGGAAGACAGGACCAGGATGTGCAGACAGGAAACACGTGAGCCTCCAACTGCAGGGACTGTCCGTCCATCTAAGAGTCTGTAAGAGCTTCCCACCCAGCATGGTGGTGATGAAGGACCGCATACCAGCTGTGTGACTTTCAGTAGGTCAGTTCATTACGCTGAGCCTCAATTTCCACATCTGGAAGGGAGGCTTCTCAATCCACATATCTCCTTCACCTGGCTTCGCCTTTTCTTCCTTCCTCCCTCAGTCTAACTACATCTTTGGGATTCTGGGTGTGTCTGTCTGACACTGGCATTTTTGTCTGCACCCTCCTATGAAGCCTGGGACCCTGTATAATCTTAATCTTCGCAGAGGCTCCACCGTGGGATCTATTTGGCAAATAAAACTATACAAGAAGTTTTATGTAGAATCTCACTGTGCATACAGTGGGATTCACTGATTAGCTACCAAACACATGACACATAGGCATTCAAAGTAGCCTCAGCAGGCCTCATTTCCAGCTCCTCTCAGCCACAGGCCCACTAGACAGCCATCAATTTTTAGTCCCTTAGCCCACAGAGGGGGTGATTCCTGAGTGCATCACATCTGCCTGCCAGTGTGACACTCTTCAATACATAAATTCAGGGCCAGATATCACGCTTCTGACTCCTAGAAGGGCACACTCACATCTACTCCTCTACCCTATTTCTCCAATTTGGCCCACATTTCAATACCTAGGCTTGAGAATTATCTCGAAAATTAACCAGATCTGTCAACTCTGTTTATTCCCAACTGGCTGGAGCTGAGATGAGGCTGCTCTGGTTCCCGATAGGCCCCCATCCCCCTCCTCTCCCCAGCTCCCTGTACAGTACTAGCAGGGCACTTTCCAGTCCAGCACTAGTCTACAGCTTCCCATCATGCAGATTCAAACCTCCCAGGCTCCTCTAGTTAACTTGGGGTTTTTTATCTGCCCTAGCAGGGAGACCAAGCTTCCAGCCCTAGCAGGGAGACCATGGCAAACCACTTCACCTCCTGATTCAGTTTCCCCATCCAGGAGGTGGTAGAAAAACAATCTTCCTTCCAGTGTTTCATCAGTTTTGGTGGAGAAAATTTTGTTTGGCATAAACTAATTAAAAGATAATTTTATTCCTATGCTATTTGAACAAACTCATGTATGATCTTTGTATCTTTATGTTATCAATCAAGAGATCTTTGTTCAACGCACAATCTGTAAAATCAATAAATGTCAGATTCTGGAAGGACCGGATCCTGATTTTGCAACGTTTGGGGTGGGAATGGTAGAAAAACTCTGGATGGGAGGACAGTGCAGGAGTATCCAAGAGAAACTTTGGGCAAACATCTAGGCTAGGTTTCCTCCTGGGCAACCTCCGACTGCCTTTTTGGGGTGGCTACCCTAATCCAGCGAGGCGTTTCGCACCTTTAAGTAATCACTGTTGATACAAGAAGGGAGGGGGCACCGCTAGCCCCCTGCTCACCCTTTCTGAACACTGGTCACAGGCAAGGCTTCCCAGCGCCACAACTTCATCCTGGAAACTCCAAGTCATTAACGTACCCGCCGTGAACATGGCAAAGGAGCCGGCTGTCACAGCGGATTAGCGCCTGCCCGGATACCCGGGAAGCCCCTACCCCAGACCTCCTGAAGGAGCTACTCCAGTCCCCAGCCTTGCCTCCTCCTTCGCCTCCTTCGCGAACTCCAGTTGCCTCTGACGTCCAGCCGCTGCCAGCAGCTGGCAACCGAGCCCCAGCCTTCGGCGTCTACGCCCGCCGCCCCAGCCACGCTGAATACCGGGGCCAAAGGACAGCCGGACAACGTGGGCACGCGGAATGCCATCGGACAATCAGCGGTGCCCAGGACCCAGGCAGCTCGGAATCGTAAACACGCACACACACGCGCGCGCGCGGCGGCCAATCCCTCAGCTCGAGTCGGAAGGCGCTTCCACAGCTCTTCATTCATTCCCCAGAAAGGCCAGGTTCCCTGCGCCCCTGGCGCCTCCATGCGCGATCCCAGGGGGCTCCACGGGGCCAATCGCACCACGACCCGCCACCAGCCTCCCACAGCCACCGGTCGTCTCCACCGGCATACACAGCACAAGAGATCGCGCACTTCACCACCATCACCAGCGTCCCCCACCCTCATCCCCCGCGCCAGAGTTACTGCCTTCCCGGCTCCTCACTGCCTAGCAGCCTGCAGCCCAGGGTCCCTACCGCCGCCCCACCGCGCGGTTCAGACCTGCCTCGCTTGGCTCGCCGCGCCCAGACTGGCCCGGGGACGCCTCGCAGAAGCGCCGGCGACTCCCCAGTCACGCCGCCTCCGGAGGCTCGTCGGGCGCGGGGAGGGGCCGGGGGCAGGGAGGAAAAGGCGGGGAGCAAAAGTTCAGGCCTCTCGGGGCTCAGCTGCGCCCTGCTCTCCCCCTAGGCCTGGCCTCACTGTCACCGCTCCGGTACCCGGGTTTCTCCCCTCCACCGCGGCGTCAGCGCCTGAGACCCACCCACCTCCAGCTTTGCCGCGTGGAACGGCCGCTAGGCTAGAGCTGGGGTTCTTGGGGGCGGGTCGGAGCCAGAGCCCCGAGAAACAGTGAGGCAGATGCCACCTACCTGCCCCGGGCCGCGCCTGGAAACTTCCCCGAAGTGTGCCGAGGATGGGGCTGAGCGCACTGCCGGGGGAATCCCCGTCCCCTACTCTACCCACGGCGCGATCACACCTCGCAAGCACTGTGCTGTCTGTCCGTCGGTCCTCTGTCTGCAGTTTCCGGAGCTGGGTGGCACAGGGGCGCTCCGATTCCGACTGCTGGGGCGGTTCTGCGGGACAGCCGGCCGGGGCGCGACCGGCGGCGTTCATCCTCTGCCGGCCTCCAGCTGTCCACAGCGCCACCACCGCCCGGTCCCCAGTCCCCGAGCTCCAGGCACATTCTCTCGGGCTAGGGAGAGGGCGTGTGAGCCCCAGCGTCGCCCATCACCGCCGGGCAGCCCTTCCCGCAGGGTCCCTCAAAGCACTGGGTGCCTGGAGCGCGGCCAGGACCAGCCAGTGGCAAATGGATGTCTCCGATCGGGGGTCCCGGAAGCCTCAGGGAGGCCGGACCAAGGGGCACAGGGCCCAAACCTGCCTGGGCTCGGCGTGCTCTTAAGTTCATTGTCTGCCTGGGCCGCCGCCGCCTCCGCGCTGGGAGCGCCACTAGGAGTGAGGCTGCGCGCAGCCTCCACCGCCCGGACTCCTATCGCCCAACACAGGCCGCCGGCGGCGCAGCCCGACCGGAACCCGCAGAGGAGCATTGGAGTCCGGAGCCAGACCTCTGCCGGCCGCTCCTCGCCGCCCTCATCCCAGCACCTGGCACCCAACTTGTACCTGAGAAGCCGCCCCAGCCCAGAACGGAAACCTCCGCAGCTCGGGCTCCGCGGGAGCGCGCCCAGCCCCGCGCCTGGAGCCCCGCATCCAGGGCGCGTGAACCTGACTCCCCGAGCACAGGGAAGAAAAGTTTGGGAGTGACGTGCAGATGGCAAATGAAACATCCGAACAGAACCCTCCCCCCGCCCCATGTCGTGCTGACACACATCAGCTATAGTCTGGAATGTGAGATGAAGGCGTGTGCGCCAAGCGGTGGGTTTGGTCTCTGCCCCCTCCCCTTCCAAGTAAACATGGTTTGTGTGATGCGCTGATTCCAAAAGAGCAAACCGAAACCCCGAAAGTCTGGCAGTGACCCCCCCCCCGCCAAGGACATTTTTAAGGAACTTGGCGGTCTGGAGCCAGCCCATACATTGATATTCTAGGCCATGGCGCTGGTGGGTTCGGCGCCCTCTGTTGTATTTTTGCATCCTTCGAAGGCTGGCCTGGTTCCTCTGCCCCGGGTGTTTGCTTCTTCAGGGAGGTAAGGCTCTGCGGGACCCCAAGCAAGCAAGCGACACTGGTTGCCTGCCGCAGTAGCCTGGAGGCGGCTGCTCCAGGGAACCACCTGGGCAACCCCAGGACAAGGAGCCGGCTGCAGTAATCAGCTCCCCCACCCCCCCGCCCAGTCTTGGCAATCAGTTAATGAAAAGATACCCAAAACTCTGGGAGATTCTCAGGAGGGCATTTGGAACACCAAACCAGCCTCTCGGGGAACTGAGGTCCAAGGGACAGAAACAAATCTGCAGTCTTTGACCTGCCCATGTTCCTGTGGCCAGAATCCAGTGCCCTGTTTCTCAAAGCAGCCAGAAAAGTGGTTCCTAAACTGTGGAGTGCCAGCACATCCATAAAGGATGATTCCTGGCGGTGCCTTTACCCCTTTTTTCCTTTATTGCTTAAGGCTTCATCTCACCCCCACAAGCTGTTACACCCTGAGGTCATAAACTTCTGCTCAGCATCTATGGCAACTGATTCAGAGGTCACAATCAGAGGATTATAACTGCAGATGGGCACCCAGGATGAGAGGGGAGTTCTCTAAAACCCTGTCTTGTTTCCCTACAAATAATGCTTCTTACATAAAATCTACAAGGAAAGATTAATGTAGCAATGAGACCAGCCCTAGAATCTCAGACTAGGTTGCTTTTTCCATATAGACTCCTCTTGGTGATTTTTGTTCTTTATTATTTTTTTAAAACAAAAAGCTTTTTTTCTGAAAATACAATGAGCTGTTTTCTGCAGGGTTCACAATTCCCAATAGATGATGATGCCATTTTTCAAGGTCTTACACACGTTGTGGCTTTGGGGCTTATTTATTAGCTCCCAAGAAAAGCCAGCCTTTCAGTGAGGTTTATATACTGGCGTAATTGCATCAGAGGACACAGTGCAGGTTGCTGTTAAAGAGAGTGAGTTGTGCAGGCGTCTGCAAGGAAGACCGTGAGCCAGGCAGCTGTCAGACCAGAGTGTACAACGGGTTTAAGCAAACACAGGGAAGGTTCTATGGAAACAGCAAGAAGGAAATCCCCTCCTTTAAGGGTGTGTGGAACATTATTCCCAGGCCACACATATGGCCATCTTTCCTCTCTTCCCTCCAAGTAACACATGCCCTGTTATGGAGATGGCGCTGGGCCCACCCAGATGACTTTCAAATTTCAGGTGTCAGAAATCACGGCTGACGTGGAACAAATTGTTTTTAAGTAAAATCACAGTGCTGCTTTGATATGAATGCCACCAGGGGCTTTCCAAAGGTATTTATAATGTACATGTGCCTAACGTTAACTGGAGGGTGATTTTTCCCTTCAACATTAATTTCAAATATTATCCAAGAGTTGCACTTAGGCCTGTTATTCTGGAGGGCTGGGAGAACACACAAATACTGGATGCAAGTAAATGAGCGGAAGTAAGTATAACCATGAGAGAGACATGCTGGCAGGGCACTGGCACCTAATGGGTGAAAAAAAATGCAGATGATTTAAGAGAATACACACCCCCTTCCTCAGATGTGCACACTTAGGCACTTAGGCCTCTGTTACTGTGAAGTTATGCTGCCTGGGTTCAAATGCTACTTCTGGCATCTACTAGCTGAGCAACCTTAAGTAAGTCATTTCTTTCTAGGCCCCAGTTTGAGACTTACAGTAGCACCTGCTGGTGGTAGATTGAATTACTGATCTCAGCTCTTCATTCTCCCCCAGTGGTTTTATTAGTCTGTTTTGCACTAACTATAACAAAATACTGAATGCTGGCTAACTTTTTAAAGAACGGAGTTTTATGAAGCTAAACAGTCCTGGAGGCTCAAGTATCTGTATCTGGTGGAGTGTCAGGATGGCATGAGGGTATCACATGGCAAGAGGCCAAGAGCATGTATATCTGTCTTCTATTCTTCCTTTTTCTTATAAAGCCACAATTAGTCAATAGTGGGATCTCTAATTCTAGTCACTTTCCATAGGCTACATCTCCATACACTGCAGTTGAATTAAGTTTTCACTCTCTTGATACCTCACAATGGGGTATGAACCCTGGGTAGACACAATCAAACCATAGCAGTGATATTACACATCTATATCCTTGTCACAGCCTCACAGTGTATGAATCGTACTTCTCCATTCCTTGATTTTGGACTTGCTTCAGACAGTGAGACATCAGAGAATGTAACTGGATCAGAGGCTTGAAATGTGCTTGCAAGGGCTGGCTGTCTTGTAATTGGGTGGTCCACTATAAAAAGGATATATCCTGAGTAGCAGTTGCCCCTCCCAACAAAGTTCTTCTCAAGGACTGAAGTCACTCTGCTTATAGCTGGACTCAGCTGACCTACACACACATAAACAAGGGTGGAGAAAAAAGGCTTATTGTGGCAGTAGCTGACTGACATATTACCTCAATGGGTTGATGTGGAAATAAATGATTAATATTAGAAAAATACTAAGCACAGTTTTGGGGCCAACGTAAGAGCTCGAAGTATTATTTGTTATTAGAAATCATTATTGAAAGTAGTTTTGCACATAATAGATGTTTGTTAATCCATTAAGTGAATCAGTAAACAAAGACTAACTTGAATAAAGATTTTATCAGAAGAAGTACAAGGATATCAGAAAACTGGAAGACTGAGGACTCAACATAACCTTTAAAATCACATCCACTCACTCATCCATCCAGCATACATTCTCTGAACATCTGCTATGTGTCACATGCTGGACCGAAGGTTGGAGCCATGAAGACTAAGACTCAGTCCCCTCCTGAGGAAAGGGATCTACAAAAGCCCACCTTGGTAGGCACTCTGGGAAACACCTTCCCATGTTACAACATTACATATTCACAACAGCCTGCTCAGGTCATTTTTCTGGCCAGCAGACTGAGGCTCAGAAACATTTAGCAAGAAACCAAAGGCTGCTCCTGTACCATTAGTGTTCACAGTGCCAGTAAAGTCAAGTTAATGGTGGGGAAACACATCAGGAATGTGCAGCGAGGCAGCAAAGATGATGAACTCAACTCATACTGCTCTGTGCCTGGCATGTGCTGGGGCTTAGTAAACACAAAGGCTCACACACGCGGGTTCTGCTCTTGCCACCAAAAGGTTACTCCTGGGCACAAGGGGGCCCTGGAGGTCATTGCGTAAGCTCTCAAATGCATTTTGGCAACCCTAGCTTCAGATTTCTGCCACCTCTGCCACTGACAACGACCTGCCTCCTACTCTGTGACTTTGACAAATTTAGCCTGCTCGGTAACCTGAAGTGCATTTCAATTCCATAAATTTAGAAATACTCTGGTTAGGCGGATCCCTCCTGCAGTAAGGCATCCATTAAGTGCACTTTAAGTTAATTTCGGTATGCTAATCCATCACAAATCCACATGAAATTGGGGTTCTTGTGAAAATTTCCTATACCTGATCCCAAAACCTCTACAGGATTTTGGATAATAAGTAGTGGTTCCTCAAAGTGACAGACTTGACTCATCATCAAATTTGCAGGGAAGAAAAGATGGGACTAGTTTTAAACAAGTGTCCACGATCACGCATTGTCACAAATGCTGTCTATTCTAACAGGGTGCCCTGGAGAGGTGGTTTGCTTGTTCCAAAAATGCTGCTACAGCTCTAAGATTTCAGCACTCATTCAGAGCAATGAGATTGTGTGTCTCTGCACCCTCAGTTCCTCCCTCAGCTCCTGGCCCAGCAGACAAACCCAGTAGGTGTTTGATGAATGTTCCAATTGGAATCAGCTGGCCCGATTAGCAACTTGTGCATCAGACTTAGCTTTCTATGATTTTTTCTGTTTCCTAAAACCAAATATTCTCCTTACCAATGAAGATTGGGGATGCTAAAATGCAGGTAGAATCCTCTGAAGGAAAATCAGAGGCAGACCCCCAGTGGTTTTAGGGATGGCCTGTCAGAATGATGCACCTGTCCAGCTTAGACTCTCGGGACCAGGAGAGAACGCACAGCTTATAATTGATGATACAAAGAGCCCATGGGTGATGAAAGAGACATAATGTCATTATCATCACTGCCTAGGATTCTGTTGTTACCAGTTGTCGAAGCACAGTGCCTATTAACTAGATGTTTTTAGCTGCATAATAGACATTTTGCCAATAAGATAAAGTTTACAGCCTGGAGCGTTTCACTTACTTGCTTCTGTCAAAGATTTACAACCGACCCAACAACAAAAATGAGATGTTGGTAAATTTAGAGCAACATCACCTGCCCTAGGTGTGAAATACCTGTGCCTTCTAAATAAATTTCATTTTCCTAGTTGAGAGTTTAATGCAGTCAAATGTTACAAAGTGGTGCTTAGGAAGATAATAGGAATGAACACCCACAGGCAGATGCTCAGAGCTGCTGATGGTGACTCGTACTCCTCCCCTGCCCAGCTGTGCTGCCACCCTCTCCAGACCTGCTTCACCCCCCAGCTCTGTGATGCCCCCACATGCATCTGCCCAAGTGCCTGCAGGAGTGTCATCCTTAGCTCTTGCTGCTGCTTCGTCCCAGCGCCAGTTGGCCACCATCCTCTTCCCACATGTGGCTCATCTTAGAAGTACCTACACTGTTTTAACACGCAGATTCCTAGACCCAGCACTAGAGAGTCTGGTTCAGTCTGTCTAGTGTAAGACCTGAAATCTGCATTGTTCACAAGCTCCCCAGTGCCCACTGATGTCTGAGAACTGCTGGTTTGGACCCATGTCCTCCCTTCCTTGGGGCTATTGTAGTAGCCTCCTTCTGTAATTCCCCTGTCTCCTTCCCTTAAATTCCACCTACAGCCTCTTGCTGCATACAGTCAGGATTTTCCCAAAGCACAAATATGGGCCTGTCAAGCCTCTGGTTGATCACCTTTGACATCTATGCCCAGCCACTGCACCAAGGGGAGGAGTTGGGGCCACGTGGGCAGGCCAGGGCCAAGTCCCTGCAGCTGTGGTCCTGCCTCCTCTCTGGACCCCTCTGCCTCTGGATTCCACACTCCCATGGACTCCGTGAACACTGCATCCTGAGGGGCCTCAGGGACAGCAGACATAGTGGTTCTAAAAAGAATCATGGCAATGGCATCATGAAACACTGGTGTCCATTTCCAGGGATCATCTGCTCTGAGACAGAGAATAAGTCGAGAAAAGTTGGCTCCTTAGAAGTTGCTTTGATGAAAGCGTAGGTGTGTCTGTAAGTGTGAGTGAGGTGCTGCCCTCAACCCACTACAACCTTGCTAAGTACTCATGGGGGCTTAGAAATGGCTGGAATCAGCTCCACACCTCATTGGCTTGACCCCTCTTTGGGTCTCACCTTCCTTCTTGTGACATGAAAAGTGGGACTGGATAATCTTCCGGGACTGTCCTTCCTCCAGTGTATCATCAGGATCTTTGTTACCCATCATGCAAAATGGTCAGAATGGGCTTGCTCACTACCTGCATCAGTCTCCTGTTCCTAACTAATAACTCCAAAGTGCCATCAGACAACTCCGCCTCATTAGCTCACAGCCTGTAGGTCAGAAGTCTGGTGGGTTCTCTGATCCAGGTTTCATAAAAATCAAGTCAAGATATGAACCAGGCTGGACTCTAATCTGCAAGTCCTAGGAAAGAATCCAAGTTCAAGTTGTTGGCAGCATTAATTACTTTATAGTTACCGAGGCCCTCTTTCTTGGCTGGGTGTCAGGTGGGGTTCACTGTCTGCCTTAGAGGCCACCCACTTTCTTCTCGTGTGGCCATTTCTCCTCCAGAGCAGTAGCAGCATCCCAAATCCTTGCTCTTCAGATCCTTCTTCCTTCCTTTACTGCCTGCTGGAAGGGCTCAAATGATTACATTAGCCCACTGAGCATAATCCAGGGAGGGTCATCTCCCTTTCTACTCATCAGTAACCTCAGTGACATTTGTGGGTCCCTTTTTTCCATACGGTCCTACGTATTCACAGGCATGACACTAGGGGCAAGGTGATACAAACAATAGTGGCAAAGGTCAGAATCCTCCAGAGCAACAGAACCAATAAGGATGTATGTATGTATGCATGTACCTGTGTGTGTCTGTGTGTCTGCATGTGTGTGCGTGTGTTATAAGGAGCTGGCTCATGTGATATGGACACTAAGAAGTCCAGACCCAGGAAAGCTGATGGTGTAAATCTCAGCCAGAGTCCAGCTCAGAAGTCAGAGAAACTGATGTCCCAGGTTGAAGACAGTCGAGCAGAGAAAGACAGACTTCTTTCCTCTTTACTAATCCTTTTATCCCAATGGATTAGATGAGGCCAACCACACAGGGGAGGGAAAATTGCTTTACACAATCTACCAACTCAAATGTTTATCTCTGCCAGAAATACCTCGCAGACACACCCAGAGTAACCTTTGACCAAACCAAGTATCTAAAACATCTCATCGCCCAGCTATGTGGTCACTGAAAACTCAGCCTACTTCCCCATCTTCGTTAGACAGGCAGCCAGCTAGCTCATCCCACTTCTTCAGTAAGTATTTCCCAAGCAGGCTCCAGGAGTAGCACAATGGAGCCCTCAGGACTTCCACACAGCCCTTCAGAGGCCCCCAGTCTGAAAGGGTACAGATGTGATGCCAATGCTGGTGTCAGGGCTGGAGCAGGTGTTCACCTAGCCCTGGATGCAGTTTCTGTGTACTGCCGTGGCTAAGGTCCCCAACCCATCACTCCAGGCTGCTTTCAAGAGTCTGCTACACCCAGGGCCTCTCTTGCACCATGATTTACTTCTCATGTGTTTTCCTCACAGAGAAGCTCTTGGTATCTGGAAATATTGTCAGATGAAGCTATATGACAGCTGAAGTTGCTTCACTATTGGGCTACAGAGAGAGTGGGGTGTAGAGAAACAAGACTGGCCACAGACCAAGGCTGAGTGAAGCTAGAGAGCAAGGTATTTCACACCCATCTACTTTTCATGCATGCTTGGAAATATCCATTAAAAATGCCCTAAAATGTATTTAAAGGATCTTTTATGTTTTCATGACAAATAGAAAAACCACTATTACTATTAAAAAAAAAAACCACAAAGTAAAGAGAAAAAAGTGATTAAATTCCAGTCAGGTTCCATTGAATGCCTCGTCCTTGTTAACAGGAGATGAGCAAGGTGCAGAGTTTAAAGTCAAGGCCCAGTGGGTTTTCTCACAGAGATGAGTTTTTAAAAAGACTTAGTTTTCTTTAAATGCTTCTGATATTAAGAGGAACTCTCTCCGCATTTGGCCCTCTTGTCTTTAACACCCATCCATGCATCAGTAGAGTGATGCAGTGGAGTTGCATCAGGGCGCCCCTCTGGGAGGCAAATCTGTAGATCTGTAGATTTATAGATCAGCCATCTTGAGGAGCTGGAAACTGTCCAGGAGGACTGAGCCCTGCTTCAGGTATGAGAAGTTAAACCTAAATTCAAACCACACGCAAAGGCAACATAACATGCTAAGAATTCACTACAGTTGGGGACCTTAGTCAAGAGAAAGACCCTCACTCTTCCCTCTCCCTTTCTTCAACACACACCTGGCCTTAGGTTTGCCCTGGGGAGGGGGATTCTAGAAGGAAGAGCCCAGCACCTGAGAAGGTGAGGAGGAATTTCCTGGACTCAGAGATCACTGTGCTCCGTAACACATCCAGGGCCGAGTCCTCTCTTTCAAGATCCAGAAGGACCCCCTCTGTCTTTGCACCAAGACAACACTGGTGCCTAGTCACCCCCTGAGGTCAGAATCTGGTCTGCCTCCTACAGGTACCCTCAGGGGTATGGCGGTACTGGAGATGAAGCCCAGAGTAGCCCTCTCTGTTCATTTGCATGCACATCATCTCCCTACCCTGGGCCTCTGGTTGTCCTGAGTCAAGCACCCACCTTTCCTATTGGAGACCAAACCTGAAGCCTCCAACAGGGGCTTCCCTCCTCTCCCGGGTACTGGAGACACACAAGTCAATTTTTTCCACACTTGCCTCTCTAGGACCTCAGTGATGCTCCTTTGTCCCTTCAGGTCTCAGAAGGCGATATGTGCTTTAATGTCCTCATATTAACCAAAGTCATGACTTCTTAGGCTGAGATCAGAGTCTATGGCTGCCTCCCGGTAGAAGTGACTGCAAACACAATTATCTC
This sequence comes from Hystrix cristata, assembly GCA_004026905.1. Taxonomy (NCBI): domain Eukaryota; kingdom Metazoa; phylum Chordata; class Mammalia; order Rodentia; family Hystricidae; genus Hystrix; species Hystrix cristata. The sequence continues at coordinate 97,414 of PVJO010000981.1, forward strand.
CTTTCAGTTTGTTCAGAGAACTGAACATGTAGCTAAAGAGTCAAGAAATCAAATATTCATAGGTATGGTTGCATAATTCTGTTTGGGAATATTAATTATACCAAGGGACCCATAGAACCAGGCCATTTCTGTTACACCCCAACAAAGGAGCTGCTCTCAGTCTCCTTTAAAAGTGTAACACAAATAAACAAGATTCTGCACTGTGGTAACAACCTCACCAAAAATAATACCGCTGCGAGTTTCTCTTGGGCTTTATAGTTTACAAACACTTGCTCATTCATCTGGTCCTTTGGGCCCTGTACTTATCTCTAAAGATTCATATAGGAGATATTAATGCCATGTCTTATGAATGAAGTAGTAGGGTGAGAAAGGGGAAGCCTCTCGCCCAGGGAATCACATCGGATGAGTTATAACTGTCATACAGAGTATTTAAATCCAAGTCTAGGGCTGGGATGTAGCTCAATGGTAGAGCGCATGCCCAGGATGCACAAGGTCGTGTATTCCATCCGTAGCATTGCAAATAAATAAACAAATCCATCCAAATCAGACACATTCTTTGCTAAACACCCTGTACTTGGAAAATCTCAACTGCATCTCAGCCCTTAGACATGAGCTCCACTTGATTCACTTCATAGATAAGGAAGCAAGATAAGAGAGCTTGCTTTGACCCCTTCCTACATCCCATCCCCCTGGAATGTCTACACCCCACTCACAGCTTTGGGCTCCCAACACCCAGGGACAGGGGACCATGAGGGTGCCTTGTCTACGAGTGTTTGTCAGTACTCAGGCTTTCCAGTCCCCTATTTAAAAATAACAACACACTGAAACCACAGAACAGGAGGTTTTCCGCACCTTGGCTAATTTCCTGCTGACTCAGCCAGGCTGGGAAGGAGCCAGTTGTGGTAACTTCTCTGGCCTTGCATGAGGAATATTCATTGTTGAATAGTCTTCTGTTTAATAAAAGGTGCTCAGACCTCTTGCCTGGGCAGAAGCTAGGCAGGGATGGCCCATTCCCAGGGCTGCAACGTCCAGTGGGATTGTCCAGCTTCCTTTTCAATGGGTCTAGGAGGGCTTCTGTCCTCCTCTGCAGAGTACAACTAGGATTTGTATCTGCCAGAGCAGGACTTCTGACTACTCTTTTTGTCCTAACATGGCTTTGTTTGATGAGACAGGCCAATGACACAGCCCTCCTGCAGTTCTGTTTACCCACGTGTGAAATGGCTAGAATGAAATGCAGATGTTAATTTGTGAAGAAGGCTCCTCTGATTAATCTCTGATAACCCAATTCTTTTTTAGTGCTGCACCCCCATCCCCAGCTCAGGGCTACAGGGCCTTCTTCCTGGAGGCTAAACGAGTGGGTCTGAGGTGACTTGAAAGGAGCCTTTGAAATTCCTGAGAGCCACAGAGGACAGGAGGAGGTCTTCACAGCACACAGATCACTTGGAGACCAGCCTCTGTCGTCAGAGCGGGAGGAGGGGCTGAGAGAGCCAGTTTCTAAACAACTAGAAATCTACAGGCTACATTCTAACTCGCAGAGGCCCCGAACTAGGGGGTTAATCATGCTTCATGCTTCCGTTACCACAGCTACCACAAAACATGAGATTTACATGGTGTGTGTGCCCTGTTGCCTGTGTTACGAGCACACTCCCACTTGCCATAATGGGAACCTGAGGTCTATATTCTCAGCCCAGTCACTACCCCAATGTTGGGTATGTTCACACTGTGAGCCAGTCAGGCTCAGTGCTTCTATTGCTGGGACAATATGTGAGGCTTAATCTGTCCCTCTCACCTTTGTTCTGTGAGGATTAGCTGATTTCCTAATTAATTCCTGAGATTGCCTCTGAGCAGTACCTATCAGGGATCTGAGAGAAAGGGTGAGGAGCCCTGCTTTGGGTGCTAGCATGGTGCACCAGGAGGTACACAGAAGGCTGGGGCATGACCTTATGGCCCAGGTCTCTCTCTCTCTTGAGCCTTCAGAGGCTGTGGTCCTACTGTCTGCTGGGCAGATCCACCAAGTCCCTCATCTCCCCTCAACGCTGCCCAGCTTCCCTGATCCCCAGCTCAGGAATGACAGTCACCCAGGTGAAGAGTTTGAGAATTACCCTGGCTCCAACTTGTATGCAATGTTGATAGCTCGAGGACCTGTCCCCTCCTCCCTTGCTCCACTGTCATAGCCCCAATTCAGGTCTCTCCCCGCTCTTGCCCAGATCCCTAGAACAGCCTCCTAAAGGTCTCCTTGCACAAGCCTTGGCCCCCAATCCATCACCTTCACCGTGGTCAGATCTCACTGGTCCACTATATACCTTCTGGAGGCACCCTGAGCTGTTCATAGCTTCTCAAACACCTGTCTCCTCCTTGTCCCTGCTTGTGCAGCTATACCACCCCTTCCCTGTGTGGTACACATTCATTGCCCATTAAGTCTCTATGTACTGTCCTGCATCTCAAGGCCACCCTTGCAGTGAGATGGGATCAGGTAATGAGTTCCAGCCAAGGGTTTTGGAGGAGGATGATGAGTGTCATTTCTAGCAGAAGCATGGAACAGCAGGCAGGGGCTGCTGCCTGACAGGGCTGTCTGGCTCCCCTGGGGTTGAGATGAAGGACCCCTAAGGCCACAACAGGCTCAGTCACTGAGCTCTGCAAGGACACCTGGATGTTGAGTCTCAGCGTACTTAGCCTGTGCGTGGACAGGAAACATACTACATATGTGAAGCACTGACATGTGAGTGCTGCTAGTGACTGTAACAGAGGCCTAACCTATGTAGACTGGCAGGCCTACATCAGCCCCATCCATGTTTCCACAGCATCCTGTGATTTCCACAAGAGAGAGACTTTATCACCATCATCATCATCATCACCACCACCATCTCATCATCTTCACCATTATTGTCCTCTTATTACTTCCTGACTACTGTCTAAATACCTCACACACAGTTCTCCTCATCCAGGCCTTGTGATCCTCTTCTGAGGTAGGTACTGTTTATTGTTCTCATCTTACAGACTAGGAAACTGAGGCTCACAGTGGCCATGTGTCTTGATTAGTCACTCAGCTGTGAGGGGCCCCTGGCCCATGGCCAATGTGTCTCTCCATCACTAGACCCTTCCTTACCCCTTCTGTATCCCCAACACTTAGCACAGGTTCTAACACTCAGCGAGTTCTCAAGAAAGTTTGTTGAGTGAATACCTAAGTGATCCTCCACTTTCTTACCTTCCTTGTATGTGGTGGAGGCTTGGAGGAGTGAGCTGTTTGTGGGTACTAGGGCGGATGGCAGGGTATGCTCAGCTAGATCCCAAAGGGCAGTCAACTCCACACATTTCCTCAACTCTTTTGCAATAGACTTTTATGATGGAGGCTCTTTTTTTCTCCTTTGGAAAGAAAACAGAAGAAGGACTGAGAGACACAGTCCCCATCACTGGTTTCCACCTGGGCACTCAATTCAGCAGCTTCAGTTGGACCCAGTCCTCTAGGCTCACAGCTGGCATCATTTTCCCTGCCTCATGCCCCTCTATTGAAGGGGCAGAGGAGATATGCAAGCCAGGGCCTAAGGCTGCCCAGTCACAGGTACTGGAAACAAGGGTGCAGAGAGGAGTTTGCAGGCAGCTGACATCTCACCTCTGGTGTCACAGGCAACACACAGAGCCATTATGTCAACAGTCTTCATTCCTGGGCAAAAAGGAAAGTGAATCCAAGGTAACAAGCAGGAAGACTGGAGGGCCAGGGGAGGTCAACTCCGGGAAGGGACATGGATGGTGGGAGGAGAGCTGGGAGGTGAACAGACAGTTGCATTTTGTTCTTCACTGACTGGCTGCCGATGCCAAGCTCTGGGAAGAACGGACACTCAGTGCTGTCTAGGCCAGGGGCTTGGTGAGATGACCAAGCCCAGCTAACGGATTGCTTGGCTCCAGGAATCCACTCAAGGTGGTTGTTTGTTGATCTTTCCCCATTGGGCCTGGCCTGATGTAAGATCCACTGAGACAGCCAGTGGGGTTTGCACTCACACTTCATGATCAGCTCCTGATTAGAAAATGTACAATCAAAGGCTCTCTCCCATCTGGTCCCACCATCTGCAGGAAGGAGACAAATGAACTCAGGGCTCTTTTTCTTCCTTAGAACAGTGTCATGTCTTTCCCTTTCCATAATGCCTCCAGCCTGAGAAGGAAACCAACAAACAGGATTGGGTAGAGCTGATGAGATCAGGGAGAAGTGAAGTCAAAGCTTGATGTCCTGTCTGAAGGTGCCCTGCTCTGGACCTCTGGGCTGCGAGACAACTAATATCCTTTTGGCATAAAACAGTTTGTATCCAAGCGTTTGCTCTGTAGGGCAGATCATCCTAAGCTGATATACACCAGAAGTCTGGGCCTTATCCTGAAGACAATGGAGGATAGAGGGTAAATGCTGGTGGGTAGATGGACGGATGGCTGGGTGAAACGATAGCTACTGCCTGGTCAGAAACTTGAGGCTACTGTAAAGGAGATAGGCTCATCGGTGGAAGGCTTGTGAGCCAAGAGCAAGAAGGCTTGGAAGCAGAAGGAGTTGGAGGTCCGCCCCAGCCACCCTTAGCCCATAACACCTCCATCCTTGCAGAGAACCTTCACCCATGGCCTATCCAGCCACTAAGACTGTACCACGAAAACATCAGACATCCAGTGTAGCTTGTCATACGGACACAAATGATAACTCCCTGGAGGCACAACACACATTGTCTCTCTACCCACAGAGACCTACTCACATCTGCCCATGTCAACACGCAGTTATTAGAAAGCACGGTTAATTGGAAAAGCAGCCTTGGGATCACAGACTTTACCTCCTTGTTCCCACCACCAGTAAACAAAGCAGGAAACCTCAGAGCTGAAGTCCAGGAACCTCGTGTGAGGACTTCAGGAAACAGAACAGATCACCGAATTAGTCTCCTTGTGCTGCTCAGATAAGACACACTGCCTGAGGCAGCCGCCTAATGTATCCTAAATGCTCATTAAATGTTTAGTAAATGGAAGACCGGATGCTCAGGGCACTTAAGGGATACCGTGTAGAGTTAATCCAAAATCTCTTGGGATTCCTTCTGGGTAAGGTACATGGAATCACACAGATTTGTGTTTGTAATTCTGCTCCCTCATCTCCTGGCTCGAAAATCTTCACATAGTCCCTTCACATTTCTGCACCTCCATTTCCCCTACTGTAACTTGAGGTGGGCTCATTTTTGTAAAAGTTGGGTCCCTGTCAGGCAGAAGGAGGAGCCTGGCTCTGTGGAAGAGCCAAAAGCAGAGAGTTAAGATGGAGAGGACAGCAGGGTGGATGTGTGGGGAAGAGAAGGGCTGGGAGAAGCCAGCATGCTGGTCTGACATTAGAAATGAATACTTTCTCACTGCTTTTTTGCCCCCTAAAATTTATTCTCTCTCATGGATTAAATAGTACATCGTTGGGTTCTACTTATATAGGTTGTTTCTCTGTCACCTGCAAATGAAACTAGCTGAGCCCTGCCTCCGTTGTGAAAGTCTAGCATTGGCTCAGGCTAAAGTGGCACCCTCCTGAATCTGCTTTCTCACACTCCAAAATGGTAGTGCTCTGATGGATTCACAGGCTTCATCCAGTCACCTGCTGTCTACTGGTCAGCTGACCAAAGAGACACCTTCACTGTTAACCTCTAACCCTCTAACCTCAGATCTCCGAGGCTCACACATCTCTTTTATATGAGTGTCAGGGGAGGTTGGAGGCCCTCCTTCAGAGAGGTGCTACCTCAGAAAGTGCTCCTTCAGAGGGAGGACCAGGTAACAGCTTTCCCATCAGCATTCAGGATTCCGCAGCATCTCCAAGACAGCAGCCTATGAGGCCAGCATTGTGATGAACCTGAGGAATAGGGTAAACATTTACATTGGAGTATCCACAAGCAGATGGAAAAGCCTGAACATATAGGAATAGCATTGACTCCAGTGGTCCTCACTTCCAAGAAACCAGTGCAAAATATATGTTTGTTCCAGGACATGCTCTGCATCTTCCTCATGACCAGATGGACTGGTATTTCTTTTTACCCTCCTGTATGTAAATGGAGATCTGAGGTCCTCTGTCCCTGTTAGCATATAAAAATCTTCCCATTCCATCAATGTCCATTACTCAAGGGTCCCCCCATACTTCCTGCAGGCTTAAGAGCATAACATTCTGTGAACACAGGAAAATGGGGTAGAAGGTGAGGAGAGGATACACAGTAGGATCCAACAAAAATCTATTGTTTCACATGCCCTCCCCGCATAGCCTCCACTTGGGCAAGGCCTGGCAAGGATATCAGAGCCCTTGCCTAGCAGACAGAACTCCAGACCTCCTAGTGGCAAGGAAACTGAGGCAAAGGCCAGGCCTAGGATTAGGCTTGCATGGCAGATGATAGGAAAGATGCCACTGACAGCCCAGATGTGCTCCTGGGAGGGTGTTGGGTCCATTGGCTCTACTAGACTTGAGGACATATACCTACTGCCAAAAGGCAGGGTCTCAAATTCTTAGGGTCCCTTCACAGCCTAAGAAACTCTGGTAGGGAGGCCCTGGGAAGGTAGCAACTAATGCTCCTAATGACATAGTCATCACTCCCCTCTTCCCACAGGGCAGGGGTTTCATAAGCACCGCTAGCACCTGGAACATACTATACAGATGGACAGTCAGCAAAAAGCTATAAAGTTTCCTGCATCTTCTTAAAGATTGTATGTAAAAGATGTAGGCAGGAGCTTCGGATGAAGATGGAAATGGAATGTTTCTCTTTGGTTTAGAAAGTATCAGCAATGAATTGCCTGCTGAAGATAGAAGACTGCTCTGCCGGGTAATATTGATTATCTTTGGGGCCAGAAATTGTTTTGCAGTTGTTGCTGATTGAAAGGTTTTCTATTAATTCTTACTGGCAGGCAGAATAAGAAATATTGAATACTTAATTGCCTTTGAATTAATTACACCCCCAAATGTAATATCTTAACCAACATTTCATGCAATCGATGTTTTGCTGAACGACGGCGGTTGGGAAGGTGATGGAGGGTCAGCCCTGAGCGCTGGAGGGGCGCACTAAAGCCCTGGGAGGTGGGGTTATTGCAAGTCCTCTCCTATTTGAGTCTTGGTTCTGTTCTTGCTCGTTCTTGAACCACTAACAAAGTTGGTGACATGCAGCTCCTCTCATCAGGAACCTAGAAAAACAGAAGTCGGAGTCCTTTTATGAGGGCCTCTGTGGGAAAAATGATGGCGCATGAGAGCAAGCAACAGAGAGCAGATAACCGTGATTCTCTCCCACCGACTTGGGGGAAGTAAATTGGCCTCCTATGACTTTGTCTTCTTGTCTGTAGAATAAGATTGACTGAGACCCAGTAAAAAATTAAGTAATGGATGTGAAGGCATTTAATAACCTATGAATGCATCTGCTCATTTATTTAAAAAGTTTATTTACCTTTATCTATAATGACACTACCTTTATCTATAATGTACTAAGGTTATAGCCATGAGCTAACCAGTAGGAATCCCTGTCTTCAGAGTGGTTACTCCCTAGCAGGGAAGCAGATGAAGAGGAAGATAAATAAGTGCAGTTAGTCCTTTGTATTCACTGGTTCTGCATCTGGGAGCCCAACCAACCTCAAATCAAAATTATTATGATATTTTTACTGAATATGTACAGACTTTTTCTTAAAGAATACAGTATAAGGGGCTGGGGATTTAGCTCAGTGATTAGAGTGCTTGCCTTGCAAGCACAAGGGCCTGAGTTCGATCCCTGGCACCACAAAAAAAAAAAAAAAAGAATACAGTATAACAAATATTTACATAACATTTCCATGTATTAGTTACTATAAGCAATCTACAGATGATTTAAAGTATATGGAAGGATGCAGATAGGTTATAATGCAAACACTATACCATTTTATATAAAGGACTTGAGTACCCATGGATTTTGTTATCTGAAGGGGGTCATGGAACAAAGCCCCTATGGATACTGAGGGACAGCTGTAAAACATGTAGCATTTTAGTGTGTAAGGAGAAAAAATAAATCAGGGAAAAGTGAAATAAAAGGTTGGGAGGAGAGAGATGGAAGGCAGTGGGTATAGACAATGTTCTCACAGAGCATAGCTACAACAGAAAGGAGCTGACTGGGGTGTGGTTGGAGGGCAAGTCGACTCATGAGAGTTTTGCTTTATGAGGAGATAGTACAGCATGTTTGGATATTGAAGAGTGTGAACCCACAGAGCAAGAAAATCTTGATGCAGGAGAAGGTGGAAAATGCTAGAACAGTGTCTCAGAACAGTTAAGAGAAATGGGTTCTGGTTCCTGAGAGTTGGATTCATCTGAACCAGAGATGATTCAGTCATAGAAAGCAGAAAACCGACAGATTGAGAGCAAACAGGGAGCTAAGTGGGAAGCTGGTGGACAACCACAGGTGGCTTTAATGTCCTCACTGAGGCGAGTGCAAGACCATCATGGAGAGAGGACATAGGGCGGAGGTGCTACAAATTTTCAGAGACAAGAGAGTAGGAGTATGAGCAGCTGTATAGGGCCATGATTCAGAGTTCCAAAGGAGGGCACACAATATGGCTGTCTTGTATAGACAGAAAGCTAGATTCAGGGCATTGTGGTTTGCCAAGAAAACATGAGATGGACAGGGGTTGGATGTGCAGACCATCATATCAGGCCGGGGGGTTCCACACCAAGGAGAGGAACTGCGACAAAGATCAGTGAGAAAATGGCAGGACTGAGGGATAGAATCTTTTAGTGGAATCAACAGATTGCTGAGAAACTAAGGCTGGTAGCCATACAGACTCCAGCTGCACCTTTGATTTAGGCACATCTTCACAGCAGCACTTTCCGAGATCTCCTGTGAGGCCAAGATCCCTCAACAACGCAGAAAACATAGTGGGTGGATCCCAACCTCCAGGTGCCTGAGGGCCTGGCAGGAGAAGACACATCAGGGCACTTTTCAAATCTACTTAGTTCCCAGGAGGTACTGCAGGGATTGCACACCTATTCACACCTCCTGGGTACTGTTTCAGTCCCTGGGCAAGGATTATCTGCCTTGAGTCTAAGAAGCAGAGTGACAATCATCATTCCCATTCTGTAGATTCCACAGTAATGTGGATATGGCTTGGGGAGATAAAGTAATTTGTTCCCGGCCATGAAGGGCATCAGAGCCCAGTCTAAGCCATATTTCTGCCCAGTGCCAGATTCTTAACTATTACCATAAGCCCCTTCATCACTGGCACGCCCACCTTCTTCCACACGGTGAGCCATATTTATGGACCACTCGCGTGGTCCACCCAACAAACATTTCTGCCACCATTATCTTTGGGCCCAACTTGCAGACCAGAGCACACCTCAGCAAAGCTGCTTCTCCTTCTTCTGGCAGGCACCCTCCTTGAATTTATAATTCCATCACCATTAGCACACCACTTTCAGAACACTGAGGTAGAATTTTTAACTGACTGCTCTAATTGCCCCCGGATCAGCCCCCTGAATACTAAAAATAAAATAAAATAAAAATTCAAAATGTTAATAGTCACATGCTCCACTAAGAATTTTAAAAAGAAAATGAAATCATACTTTTATGAAAAATCACTCAGTGCTACTTAAAAATACCTTCCATATCGAGATTCCATTTCAGCCTGAAGACAAGGCTCCAGGGCGCACCCCCTGGGGTGGGTGGACCAGGCTGGGGCTGTAGCAGGAGGAGGCTGCAAAGGGAGGATGTTTCCCAGGTCACATGGGGCTTCTGAGCAGCCAGTCAGGCCTCTCTTCAGATAACAGACTTGGCTCTGATCCACGCTTGATAAAATCAGCCCTTTTGTAAAGATGCTTCAGAGCGTTGCTGCAGGAGCCAAGGGACTGCGGAGGAAGATCCATTTTCCTCCACATCCCACCATGGCACCTTCAGATACAGCACCCGGGGCATCAGTTCAGAACACAGGGGCTGGAGATTCTGGTTCAGCAGAGACAGAAGCCAAGGAGAAATAAGCCCTTATAACAATTGGCATGGTCCCACTTCCTGCAGTGGGCACCCAGGCCATGGTCACACCCGGCAGGAAAGGCTCCAGCAGGAGAGGAATGCAGCCTCACACTGGCCTGGGGAAAAAGCAAACATGGCCCACCCAAACTCAGCCCAGGGTCTCTGCCCACCAGCCCTCAGCCCAAGGCTACCAACTGTCCCCAAATCCCTGCATAGAGTGGTCCCTGTTTTGGCCGCTTGGTAGCACTTGTCACTAGTGGTCACCCACCTTTTCTGCCTCCTACAGTTCCAGCCATTCCTTCTCATCCTGTGTCTCCACCTGCTGCTTAAAAATCTACCTGCAGCTCCTTCTCTGCTCCACCAGGCACACTCTCTGCAAGATCCCACTCGCTTCCTGCTCCTCCTTCAGATCAACACGTATTTGAGAACCTGCTCTGTACCAGGTGCTGACCACACATTCACTGAGTTTACATTGCAGTTGGGGAGGCAGATGGGAAGGAAGAAGCCCTTAGTCTTCAAAGTCCAAACTCTTTCCCCCAGTTGTCCGAAGTGGAAGATTCCAGTGTGGAATGCCAGGATTCTAGGACTCTCAGTCTCATTCAGCTCCAAAACAGTGAGGAAGCCACTTGGCCTCTTTGGGCCTCAGTTTCTCTGTCTATAAAATGAAAAGTTCAGGCTTTAATCTCATCTAAAACAACACTGTCCCGCCCAGGTCAGTGGTCCTTGGCCACATGTGCATACAGAACACCTGAGGAATTTGAATTTTAATTTCATTTAATTTATGCCAGTCTGACTTTAAATAGGCACATATGACCAGTGGCTACCATCCTTAAATTCCAAGAAAGTATTAGCCAACTTTTCATTGAGGTTATCTGCAAGCTCTGAGTTGATCCACAAAATAAAGAGATAGGGGAATGAAACAATTCTGATTTTCAAACGATTGGTTTCTCCTTCTAAAGCAAAGGCCCCACCACATGAGTCTGGGAGGAGAATGGAGGCTGCTGTCTAGTTCCCTGCTTCTCTCCACTGGCTACAGGTTGAAATCTGTTTTAAAGGCACTATTAACCAATTCCCACCCCAAACAAATGAAGTCAGAATCTCCAGGGCTGGAGCTCGACCTGAGTTATGTATTTGAAGCTGCCAGAAATTCTGATGTGCAGCAGCTATCTCATCCTGCTGCCTCACTGAACTGGTGGAGAAACTGAGGCCAAGAGGAGAAAGTAGTTTGTCTAGCTCCCACTGTGAGCTCATCTCAGAGCCTGAGTTGGGCCCCAGCCCCCTAAAGTGGTTGGGCCAGGCTGGTTTCAGACAGAGCCAGTAGAACCAAACAGTGAGCTGCATGAGGACCTTGTGGGGGCCACCTTCCAATCCATCTCAGGGAGCAGGCCGTGGCTCAAGCTTGGCCTCCATCTGCCTGTGTCCTCTTCATTTTCCATCAGCGATGGGTCAGTAGTTGCTTACTGGCAGATACCCTGAAAATGGCACACAGAAAAGTCCCCCTTTCTCATTGGACTATAGTGTTAAGACTGGGCTCCTTAAATTTGAGAAAGAAACCTCTCCCCTGTCATATTGTAAAATAAGCAGTTTTCTAAAAAAAACGGACTCACATCTAAGTTCATTTCCGATACTGAGAGACCCAGCATCACACCCACCCATCAGCCTGATCTGAAGGAGCAGGGAAGGCAGGTGAGTGAGAGGAGGTAGGGAAGGGAAGTTATCCAGGGAAATGGGTGCTGGGTCAAGGGTCAAGGTCCCCTCCAAGCAGGAAGGTGAGTCCCCAGCCAGAGCTGGTCTTGTGGTTCTGCTCAGCCTGCTGATCCTAGCAGAGACCACTGGCTGGGAACCTCATTGTTGGACAGGACATTCTCACCTGGGCCCTTGGGCTCCCTTCCAGAACCAGGAGCAGTCCCCCTCTCCTCTAACTGCTGTAAGGACCACCTCCCTAGGAGCCTTGTATTTGTTCCTGACTGCTCCCCAAGGCATTTTGTGCACCCAGATAATGTCTGATGGGTGGCAAAAATTCCTTTTGCTAGGTTTGGATAGTCCCGAATTTGGCCTGGCCTGGTGATTGGCCAGCCATAGTAGACTTGGGTTCAAGTCCAAGTTTTATACTTAATTGTGGTGAGACCTCCTATCAGGTATTTGACTTCTGCATCTTTCAAATGGAGATAAAATAGAGCCCACCTTCAAGACTGCAGGGAAGGAGGGGCTGGTCACACAGCCCAGGCACACAGCCAGAGCCCAGCAAGTGGGAGTGGTTTCCCCCTTCCCCACCTGCCAATGGTCAGTCTTCTGCACTTGAACCAGTCTTTCTAATTCCACTTTGTTTTCTTCCATGGGTGCAGTGGGTATGCTACAAACCTGCACTGAAGTCATGGAAAAGAATAGAAGACATAGGGTTGCCACCCCCCCATTTCCTCCCCAGGAGTTAGAATATAAAGCACCCATCTCATCTCTGATAAACCTGACAAGTGCAAGCTATCCTGCAGCCACTTCCTCCTTACACACACACAGGCTTCAAACGCTTTTCTCTGAACAATAGGAGGAAATGAAGGGGAACAGGGAACCAGCCTGAATATTGCTGAGTTGTTCAGAAGCCTGCCTTTAGGATGCTGGGGGTGTGACGAGGGGGAGACAGGAGAGGGGAAGGGCTCGGCTTGACAGTGGAAGACAACAGGAAATGGTACAGGGTGTGTGTGTGTGTGTGTGTGTGTGTGTGTGTGTGTGTGTGTGTGTGGGTCTGATGGGTATGTGATATATGTGTGGTGTGATGTGTATGGTGGTATGCATGTACATGTGGTATGCATGCCACATGACAGTTGTGTGTATGGGTGGTATGTATGTCTTTATAACGGTGTGTGGTGGGATACGTGTCTTATATGGCGTAATATATGTGTGTGTTATATGTGTAAGTGTACAGTATATGTAATGTGGCATGTATGTGTGATATGGGATGTGTAGATGGTGGTATCTGCAATATGTGTGTGGTGTGTGCTATGTCATGGCTATATGTGTCGTTTTATGTGTGCATTATATGGTATGGTGTGTGTGTGGTGGATGTGTAGATATATGCTATGTGTGTGCTTTGTATGTGTGTCTATGTCCAACACGGGGGCTGGTATAATACATATGGCGTATATGTCATATGTGTGGTATGTAGGTATATGGGTGTATGTGTATTTGTGGCATGTGTGTGTGGGATGTGGTGTGTGTGTGTGTGTGTGTGTGGTTTGTGTACGGTGTGTGGAAAGGCTGTGGAAGGAGCTCCCTCTGTTCAGGGGGACAAAAGCAAGGCCACTGAGGTGGGGATACTCCCTGGTCCCCAAGAGTTCTCCAGTGGAGAAGCTGTCCCCAAGCATGGGACAATGGCATTCAGGGAGACATTAGTGCTAGGACCACCATGGAAGTCACAGAATCCCCAGCTTGCAAGTGCACTCTCGGGAAAGTTGTTTTCCATTTCTACTGTGGAGGAGCCAGGCTTTTGGACATGGTCACTAATGGGTAAGAACCGTTCACGGGCAGAGCCAGCCCTGGGACTGAGTTTGGAGGCTCGGACCCTAATCCTTGGCACCCATGACTTTGGTCAGGAGACCTCAGAAAGGGGGTTCATTTTAAGGGTCTGTGAGCTCCAGTGGAGGTAGGGTGTTATTAGGACTTGCCATCTCTCTGTCTCTGAGTTTCTCTGTATCTCCATGTAGCTCTCTTTATTCCTGCCTCTCTGACTCTGTTTTTCTTTCTGTATCTCTTTCTCTCCCTCTCCCTCTCTCTTTCTCTCTCTCTCTCTGTGTTCCTATCTCTCCATATATCTCTGTGTATCTCTATCTCTGCTTCTGTCTCTCTTAATCCTGTCTCTCTCCATCTCGGCCTCTATGTATCTCTCTATCTTCCTCTGTCTCTGCTATGTCTCTGTCTCTCTGGACCACCCATCCCTCTCTCCTTTCCACTTTGATCTGTTGCATCAAACCTCATATTGTGATGTCTTCCATTCACTGCCTGATCTCCAGGCTGCCTGGCCCAGTCCTCCATTTGATGAGCATCTACAAGATGCCACAGTGAGGTGGACACTGAGAAGCCAGAGGGACCCAGGGAGAGCAAGGCAGTTTAATCCTCGTGGGCTTACTTGGTATTTCCAGCTCTCAAGGGAAAGAATATGATAGGTCACAAGCCAAAGGGCCTGTCACCTTGGTCCAAATAGCTGCAGCAAGAAAAATCACATGACACCAAATGCCTAAGCTGGGCCCTTCAGTGGAGCTGTGTGCAGGCCAAATCCCACCTGCTTACTGTCTTTGTAAATAATTAATCAGAACACAGCCGTACCAGCTCATTTACGTGTTGCTTATGGTTCTTCCACACTAACCCAGCAGAGTTGTGCAGTGGAGACACTGTATGGCCTGCAAAGCCAAGGATATTTACGAAGGTTGCTGATCCTTGACTGGGACAACAGATGTGAAAGATCCATGAGTGCCACAAAGCACCATAGAAATGTAAGCAGTTACAGTGACAGTTACGATTCCCTTCATCCTGCTGGGACTTCGGGAGGCTCAGCTGGACCCCTGGATAAAGTACTGACACATTCTAGATGTTATTTTCCATGCTACCAGGCTTCCGAGCCATTTGCAGACACAAAACAATCTGATCTGCCCTGGTCCTGCTGGTTAGGAACACGATCTTCCCTGGGGCTTCGTCAAGATGACACAAGCCCAGGCGAAGACAAGGGGAGATACAATTGTTCACCCAGATGTTATACTCAGCATGTCATCACCATTATCTCATTAATCCTGCCACTGCCCTAATGAGGCTGCTTTTGTTGTTGCCCAATTTTAGTGAAACTAAGGCTTGGAGAGGGCCTCACAATATGAGATAGAGCTGGGATGGAACCCACATCTGCATGCAACAGGCTCTTACCCTTCTTCCCTGAGCTAAGGAGTTTTGTAAAAATCATGTGTTTGCGTAATCCACTCAGTTAACATTTGAGTCCATAATCTGTGCAAATGTGTGTGCTGGGTACTTGGGGGAACAGGAAGAGTGATGAGTAGCACACAGCCTTTGCTTATGAAGACACCATCTGGGCTGGGTACAATGGAGAGATGCGCTCAATCTGAGGCGGAAGAAAACCAGCTCCACCCAGACATTCTAACTGAGGGCTGTGCTACCAAAATAGATGAACATTCAGGAATTTTGCTGCTGAAAAGAACCTTAAGAAATATTTACGTCAGTGCCACAGTAGACAGTCAGCTGTCACTCAGACCTGTCTCTTCAGCCCTGACCGTGAATTACCTTTCCCAGAAGGCACTGCAGGAAGCAAGATCATGTGACTGTGTTCTCATCAGAGGAAGTGAGGGGCACTACTTTCTGCCTGGCCTGTCAAAACCATCCATATAGGTCTTTCCTGCTCTTTCTCTCCCAGCTTTAGAACAAAGACAACCCTGATGAGACCACAGAGGTGGCTGAAGATCGCATTAAAGACAACAAAGACACACGACAGCAGGAACCTGTCACAGAAGGAACCAGGGTGACTCAATCATTCCTGGGAGGTTGGCTGTTGGGGCATTAAGTGCATTGTTACAAGAATGAGAACAAGCTTTGAGCATGTTGAACCAGAGAAATCTGGGGGACTGTTTATAATAAGGAGTGTGATTCAACACAACTACTTCCCAACTTTGGCTCTTGGTTAAAATCACATATACAGCTTATTGGACCTCCAGGTCACCTGAGCTCGCCCTGAATGTCTTAACTGAGTAGATCTGGTACGTGGTCTAAACATGTACATCTTGTAAAAGAATATTTGGTGATTTTTTTGTATAGACCCTGGTGTCTATATCACATGATCCTCTGGTATCTAGACAAAATCCCTCATTTTACAGATTTTACAAAAAAAATGAACCTCTGAGAGGTCATTGTCCCAAGTTACATAGCTCTTCAGAGGCAGAGGTAGAGCCAGAATATAGGTCTCTTAACACCTAATCAATGACAAGGCAGAGCTCCCTATTTAGGATCCACATGTATTAGGCAGTTGGTGACATTCTTAAACCTCTAGTGACACTCTTGGGGAATTTGCAGGAAGATGTCTTTTTTTTTGTTGGTGGTGGAGCTTAAATGCAATCAAATTGTGCAAAAATATTTTGAAAGAACTGTTATTCGCCTTTGAAGATCAAAACAGAATGTTCGTTTACTTATTCCTTTCCCACTTACAACACCCTGTCCCCACCTCTGAGGTCAGCCCAAGTTCCCATTCTTTAGTGCAGAGCTGTGGCTTCCTGCTGGAGGCTCACCCCAACCCTCACTGTGGCTCTGTCCTCTGTCTGTGTCTGGTGACGCAGCTAGAGCTGACGGCTGTCCTCCTGTCTGTAGAAGCCCGCTGTAGAGGGAGGACTCAGGGTTGCTTTCCACATCAGGAAGGTGCTGGGCTTTCAGAGCCTAGCTTGGCTTATTTCTGCACTCCTGGACCCAGATCCTGAGCTTTTTCTACATCCAGGTTTCTAGATTGGAGGGACATTTCAATACTCATGTGTCATACACTGACTTGACTTGGTCACACACTAATTTCCCTGGCTATAGACTTGTCCTGTTTATAAACTTAACTGCTCTTGCTGTGCCCTAATGTGTCCTGGTAGAACCCTAACTGGCTAGCATGTGTATCTGTCAAATCATCTCTATACTGTTCCTCCCAAATCTATCTTAGACATCCAGCCGTGAGCTATTGAGGTCCAGGTGTCTCCCAGCCACCTGTGAGTTGGCCTGTCTCTCCTCCCCTCCCTCTCCCGCATGCCATGGCTCAGCACCTGGTGGACCCTGGCACATGGAAGGTATTTCTTAATACCTATGAGCCACAACTCTCAGTTTCAGCCTGGGGCAAACACTGCCAGAGTTTATGTTAACTTCTGAAAATATGAACCTAGCTGCAAGTCAGTGACTAGTTCAGGCACGGCAGTTGCCTTTGGGAGCATAATCCTCAATGAGAAGCTTTAGATTCATTAGATTTCTGAATTTACCACTGGAAAAAAAATTTACCTAGGGGGCTCTGAAGAAATTTCCATTTCCTATTTCAAAGTCACAGCAGAGATTTTAAATTTCCTAATGGATTTATAACAAAAGAAAAATTATCCCATAATATGGTACTCTTACCAGACACCAGATCTATTCTCATTTTGAGTTAAGCCGCGTGACCTCCAAGCTGCTTGTGGGCCCTTCTCTTCTTTCAGCCCCTGAACTGAGCACACTATGAACCTAGAGCTTGGGGCTGCACTGTGTCGTGGCCCAGGGGCAGCTTCTTCCCCGAGCAGGGTATTTGGGTCCCCTGGGCTGAAACCCCATGCTGCCTGTGGCTGAGCCTCTGAGGATGCCCCTCCCTGCACCCACATGGACACCCAATCTAAGATCTCTGGGATGGCAGTAGATACCAATGGGAGTGGGTTCTAGGGCATATGGAAGGAGCTCACGGATTGTCTTGTTCAAGCCTCTGGTGAAGGATGAGAAACTAGGGGTTCAGCTAGCCTTTGAAGGTACACTGGATATGGAACCAAGACTGGACTTCAAAGCTCCCCCCTCCACCTTCATGCCCATCCAATACTCGCTCTGCAACCTCTCTGTGTACAGGAAAATGGTGGTCTAGTTCTCACCTCCTGGCCACAGGCCTTTTGTGGTAGTGGACAGGGAAGGGGCAGTAGAGAGAGAAGAACAACTCTACTAGTATTTTCTGTGTTGTTCAAGAAGCTTCTCCGTGTCCAACATTGTGCCAAGGATTTTCAGATGCCATTGATTCTCATAAAAGTTGAATTTTTGTTCACCTGTTCCCCTGAAGGCTTGTAACTGCAGAAAACATTCCCCAGAAGAAAGAAGTATGATAATCTGTTGGGAGCAAAACCAATGCAAAAGGGCTTTGCATTTTCCCCTTTAAATATGTCATTTAAGATTTAGGGAGATTCAGAGACCAGTGAAGGCCAGACATCTGATGTTGTTGGTCAGCTCTGGCTGTGATAACAAAATACCAGACTGAACAAATATCTTTTTCTCATAGATCCAGAGACTAGAAGCCCAAGATGAGTGGAAGCATGGTTGGACTCTGGTTAGAGCTCTTTATGACTGGTAAGTGACACCTTCTTGATGAGTCCTCACGTGCAGGAGAAGGAGAGCAAGCTCTCTGGTGTCTCTTCCTGTGATGACACTAATACCTCATGACTGCAATGACTGCAATTTCCAGAGCATCAGACCTGGAAAGCTCCTCGGGGCTCATCACCATCCGAAGGCCCCATCTCCAGTGAAGGTTAGGGTTTCAATATGTGAATTTTAGGAGGGTGCTTGGATCAATATATGAATTTGGGGGAGACATAAGCACTCAGTAGTCCATAACAGTGGACAAGTGGCAGAGCTGGGACTCCCACTGCTATAGCTCAGTGGTACCAGGAGGGAGGCCTAAGGCCACCAACCTGCCAGAGGATCCCTCCCCTCCCCTTACCTCATGTCCAACACAAAACACCTCTGCAGTGCTTTCTATGCATCCTGTTTCCAGAAACTTCCATTTTGCTCCCATTCTGAAAGATGTGAGCCTTTTTGTACTACATACAGTCACATGGCCCTTGAGCCCTTGGCCTGGAACTCCACAGCTTGGAGAACTGCAGGCTCCCCAGAGACTACGTGCCCTGGAGGTGAGCACATCTCTCCCTACACTTGCCAGCTAGGTCAACAGTGTTAAAACAGACAGCTCTCACAGTGGATGGAGATCTGGGAAGCTGTGGGGACAGAGGCCCCTCTTGCTACCTTCCCTGCCCGGCATTTTCTTTTAATATTCACATTTGGCACCAAAGAGCTGAGGAGGTTTGTTTTGTTTTGTGGTTCTGGAGATTTAACCCAGAGTCTTCACATTGAGCTACATTCCCAGCCCCTCTTTTTGTTGTTTTCTTTTTTTTTTTGAGACAGGGTCTTACTAAGTCATTAAATTGCCCAGGCTGGGGCTTGAACTTATGATCTTCCTGCCTCAGTCTCCCACAGTGCTGGGATTACAGCACTAAACTTTCTTTATCTGGAATTCCACTGCTCCTCTGGACTGCAGAAGTTGCCTACTACCTCCAAACAGGCCAATGGAGGCCCCTCTCTTGAGCCCTGTATCTTCTGCAAAGTCCTGGAGGGTCTTCTGTCCCACAATGCAGGCGTTATATCTGGAACAGGAGACTAACTCTAAAGGAAACTCACAGCCTGGACTTCCACACACACAGTGCATTCAAGGGTCTTGGGAAGGCAACTCCCTTTCACCCCTTTCCAGCTCTGACTCTCCCTCACCTTGGGACTTGAGCTTCGGTTTCCTCATCTGTACTTGGATGGGTGGCAGATGAGCCCTGAGAGCTTTTCCAGGTCTGATACTCTGGACACTGATGGAGACAAAGGACACTGACAAAAGGGGCAGTGGACATCACCTAGAGAGCACTGGCTTTAAGGCATGTGGACCCCATTCAAGGTCTGCCCCCCCTCCCAGAGCTGGTGACCTCAGACACCTGAAATAGCCTCTCTGCAGCTCAGCATAATGGTTTTTTATGCAAATCAGAGGATTAGGAGGAAGGAACAAGATGAATTGGGCCCACATTCAGTCCACAGAGCCAGCGTGGGTGCTCAATAAAAGGCCAGGGGGACATGAACTCTGTTTTTCATGATGCCTCTGCAGACAGTATCCTACTGGTCACACCCTACAGAACAGTCCCTCTTGATGGCCCAGGGTGACTGAGTCTTCCGTCCCATCACCCTACCCCTGGTCCCTGGCTGAGAAGCCCAGGGCACCCTGGCCCCAGGGAGCCTGAGTGTCTTGGACAAACCTTAGCCACCAGGCTTTCTCCAAAGCAAGACCAGGCCTGCCTTCCCCTGCCCTGCACCTCACCCAGGGGCCCACTCAGCCACAGAGAGAGCCAGAAAAGGTGGTATAGCTGCCTGCAGAAATAAATGTCAAGCTTCTAAATTATTTATCCAATCTGCAGTCTATATCCAGCAGGCTACAGACGGCACTTTACCCAAGGCACACACCACCCCCACCACCTTCTCCACATCACCACCACTGTCACACCAGGAACTCCAGCTAGAGAATGATCGTCTGCCCCTGTGCTCTTGGCCTGTGTGTACCACAAGGTCCCACAGACAGCCAGCTACAGGCCCCACCTCCCCTTAGCTCTCACTGGCTCATCAGCCCAGCCCAGGCCTCACCACATTCCCTTCCCTGCTCAGGGTATGGAAAGGAGTTCTGTAGACACAACTGCTCTCCTTGTCCCCTCACTTGGCAAGGGTGTGTTGTCTGGAGTCCCAGCTGTGACCTGGGCTGGCCGGGCGCTTGGGTTGTACATGGCCCCCTGATACCCAGGGTGCCAGGCTGGACACTGACTTTGCCGAGGATGTGGCGCCAAGGACTGTGACAGTACCCTGCAGAGCTGGCCTCAGCATCGCGGGGGAGGTCGAGGGGCTGGAAGGTCCTTGAGCTCCTCTTCTGAGCTGGGGTGCTCCTTCGCTGGGCTCTGTCCCCAACCCCAACAAGGCAAAGGGGCGGGGCTGGGAAGGGCAGTGTAGGGCAGCATGATGTGAGAGGCAAGGGAAAGGGGCACCAGGGCTGGACACCAAGGACCTGGCGGGGTAAGGGTGCGGGCAAGGATGAGGCTCCAGGCAT
Organism: Hystrix cristata; assembly: GCA_004026905.1. Taxonomy (NCBI): domain Eukaryota; kingdom Metazoa; phylum Chordata; class Mammalia; order Rodentia; family Hystricidae; genus Hystrix; species Hystrix cristata. The sequence continues at coordinate 118,000 of PVJO010000981.1, forward strand.
GGACAGTCCTGCAGGAAACCCCCAGTAAAAGGAAAAGCTTCTGAAGGTTTCAGGCAGGAGAATGGCTTATTCAGATGGCCAAGCGACCACAGTCCTTCAGGAAGGCTGTCCTTTGTCCAGAAGCAGCCCTGGCACCCATGTCCTCCCCGGCTTTCTTCCTCTCCCAGGACAGCACTGGGTTCAGCCCTGGCCTTCCAAAGCCCTCACTACCCTATTCCTGCCATGTGGCCCTCGAGGCCAGGCCGAAGGGCAGCCAGCCTGCTCTGCCCCTGTGCTCAGGGGGGCTACACAGGCTCCAGCCCTACAACACCCAGGGGGCCAGCAGGACTGAGGATAATTTGGAGCAGCAACAAAAGGCCAGTGACAGTATAGGGTGTCAGCTGGGGTCAGCCAAAGAATCCGGGCTGAGCCTGAAGTCCTCTAGGCATCGAGTGTAGGGAAAGAGTTAGGATGGACAGAGGGCCTGGGCTTGGTCACCAGTTCTGCCACCAGTGCCCACTGGCTGGCTGGGTTGTCACAGTCTCCAGATCTTGCTTTTCTCTTCTGGGGAAAAAAGATGACCATGTAGGTCTGATGGGTGGCCGGGGGCTCAAGACACCATGGGCAGAAGTGCTGTCCTCCACCCCTCTCTGCCACTTTCCCAGCAACAGCAGTTCAGCCTCCATGCCGCCCTGCTGCCTGACCTTAGGTGGGTCCCCTTCCCTGTCTGTGCAGCCTCACTGTAGACTGAAGGCAGAGGTTACATGCTCTGCAAGGCTTTTCCACAGGAATCCTCTAAATGTGTGCCCTCCGGGGGCCAGCGTGGGCCAGAACCCACAGAAATGAGCTCCTCTGGTGCCATGCTTACCCTCTTAGCACGCTGCTCTGTGCAGTTCCTCCAACAATGATGCACATTCCTTTTCACCTTCTCACTCAGATGATGTGTTTTTCACACCCAAGTAAGTCCAAGGGGAGGCACATCTCGTGGGGTGGGGTTCGGTGAAGCTAGGTGGGGCATCCTGGGAAACGAGCCTCGTTCCCTCCTTCTCCCAGGGCTCATGGGTCTGAGGCTTGGGCTTGCCAATAGGAGCTTCCCACTGGGTGCTGACTCCAAGGCCACTCATGGGCCATGTATAATTGACGAGTTTCATTTCTCTCTGTGCAGGGCCTGGGACAACAGTGTGGCCATAATGCAGGATGGTAAAAGCTTCCTGGGAAACTGCAGCACAGTTCCAGGAAGGGTGATTAATGTAACACAGGGCTCTCCGATTATGATTCCGGCTGCAATTTAGATCCCCCTACAAATCCTCCCAAGGGGTTTCAGAAGCACCCAGGCCTTTAGGACCTGTTTCCCTTCCATTTGCATCTGTTCCATTTATCAGTAAGAGAGAGACCCACATCGCTAGGTCCAGTCCTGCGTTTCAGGGACAAATGGAGACAGCCTCGTCCTGGCCACACCCTAAAGAGCACTGGCAACATTTCTCAGTCTCTGTTGTCATCTTAAACCAAGTTGCTCCTGGTTTCCAAAAGGGAACCTAAGTGACAACAGCCCGCCAGCTTCCAAGGCTAGAGGAGACCAGGGTGCAGTTCTGGGGAGCACAAGAATGCAGGAGGCTTAGTGCACCCAGCTGCTCCCAGCCGGGGCTGCCAGCCTTACAGCAGGTGGAGGAGCACAAGGTCAGCAGCTGTGGCTCCACAGATGTGTGCTGAACACAGAAAGGCCGTCTCACATGGTGTCTCTCTCTCTCTCTCTCTTTCACACACACACACACACACACAAAAAAAAAAAAAAAAATAGCAGGACTGAGACTCACAGCTGGGTGCTCCAAATACCATTCTCTTCTTCAGACCCCAAGAAAGCCAGAATCACTGTGAGCAAACTCACCCAATCCTGAGCACCTTCCTCCCCTCCAAGGTTGCTCCACAGAGCAGAGAAGTGGTGGCTCTTCTCACTTACTGGAGGGTCGCTGGAAGTTCTGCTGCCCACCCCCAGCCTCAAGTGGAAGGGTGGAGAAAAGGGAGACTGATGGCCTCATGTGCATACCCAACCCCACCTACCCACCAGGCTCAGGTTTGAGATGCACAGAAAACTCAGAACCCAGGACCAGCCTGCCAAGTTTAAAGAGAATTTGGGAAATGACCCTGCTGTGGGCACTGCGAGAGGGAGGTCCACTGGGCAGAATTCCAGCCAAAAGGTAGCAGCTCAAGACAGGCTCCAGACTAGGTTAGATATGGTGTGCTGAGCAGGGAAACTGAGGCAGTTATCCAGGAATTCCGGGTATCTGAATGCTATGGGATAGTGGGAAGGCTGTACAAATCTGTGCAGTCAACAGACCGCCTGGGCCACACAGAAGACAACACAGGACTGGAACATGCCCCCAGCTGCTGCCCTGTGGTTGGGTTGGGTTGGGTTGATGCTGCAGGGAGAGTCCTCAGTGGCCCCGGGAGGGAACAGGTACCTTTTCCTATCTCACTTCTCCTCATTTGCTCCCAGTTCCTTTCTCAGTCTCACTTGTGCTCCCACTTTGCATGTCACAACCAGGAATGTGCTGTGCACTTTAGTCCCAAGAGAATTCAGATGAATCCCAAAATAAGAAAATAACAAGGGGTGATGGGAGCCTGCGAGTCATAGCAATTGGGTGAGCAGAGAAAGAAGGCAACAAAATAACTCCAAAAATGAACCAAGGGAAGGAGCCTTTTGAAGTAACATCATTGATGGCATTTCAGTGGCATCTGGGGACTTCCCTACAGACCCTCAGGCAGAAGCCATTCCTATCCTTTTTCTCCTGTCACTTTGCCAAATCTCTCCAGTCGCTGATCTTTCTAGTTAGCCTCAGGCTGAAACTTGAAAGTTCTTAGGTATTAAAAATTAACGTGGGCACCTGCACTTTCCTTAAAGCAAGAACGAGCTAAAATAGAGAATTTTAAAAGTCAGCTACTGTGTGATCATTTTTCCTGCCCCAGTTAAAGGATTTGACATTTTCACTCATTCACTGTACAAATGTTTATCAAGCTCCTACTAGGTGCTTGGCTCAGTCTGGAAGGGTCACAGTACTACTTAAACTCACTTGAGTACTTACTTCTACATGTTCTTCACATTTGCACACTTCCCAAATCACGGTCAGTTTAGTCACAATTTGTCAGTTCAGGAGAAAAAGTAAAAGCATTGCCCTGGGATGAAATCCCTGGACAGAGGCAGCCTGGACAGAAAGGAGGGGCCGGGAATAGCCTAGGGTTGCCAATGTTTGATCCCTCAGCCTTGGAGCAGGGGCCTACATGGCGAAAGGAAGGTCTAGTGACTCCACAGCAAGCAGCATATGCCAGTAGGAGTTGGAGATTCTTTTCTAATTTTTGTTTAGGTAGAGGAGGATGTGGTTATTTTCAGTACAGTCCTGGGCCTCATAATGAGGTTTCAATCAGTGTTAGATCACACATACAGCAGTGGCCCCACGAGATTAGATCACCTGATGATGCTGTAGCCTTCTTACTCTGTTTAAGAGCACTTTGTGATGTCTGCACAAAGATGATGTAATCATCCAACAATACATTTCTTAGAATGTATGCATGCCATTAAAACTGATAGGATCTGGAAGAAATTAGCAGGTTCTAAGGTCTTAGAAACTCACTCTGACGAAGTGTAGGCAAACATCAAAACAAAGAGTTGTTATTTTTTAAGGTACTTTAAAAGTTTGTTTTTCTGACTCCACCACGTGTCACCCACCCTGCTGAAACCTTAGATATACCATGCAAAAAGCCAGGCATGTAAACACACTTCTGGCCATCTGAGGAAGGCTGCATGACGCAAACTGGCAGCAAATGTCACTTGGACACAGCTGGGAAATGAAGAAACATGGACCTGCCCACTTAATTTCAAATACTGTCACTGAATGATACATCTCAGAGGAGGACACATTCTCCTTCGCAGAATGTAAATCAACCCATTAGTCCTATCGAACTCTGTGAAACAAGGCAGCAAGTGTTTATGCAATTTAAGCAGCAGCAACTGGATGGCCAAGGAACATCGCCAGTGACTTTGAACAAGCTGCAGCGGGGGCTGGATGTGCACAACATCTGCTGTGACTGTCTTCTCAGCAAGTTGGTTAGTGTCCTCCCTCCAATGCAGTGAGAGGCCCCAGGAGTTGAATTTGGTCACTACTCAAATCCATCTCCAAGGCTCTGGGCTAGGGACACCCCAAACCAGCTCTAACACCACAACCACCTCGCCATCCCATAGGCATGGCACATCAGGCTGGGTAACAATGGTTTGGGGGGTACAGTTCCTGGCCCACTACTATACCATACACCCACTTCTCTATGCTAGAGCTGCTTGGGCCTGCATTCTCTCTTGAATGAAAATAACTCCAGTCCATCTCCTCTGGATTGTAACACTTCAAAATGGGGCGGGGTGGGGGGAGTCTCCCTCAAAACCTATAACCCAATGCCAAGTAGCAGTTGTATTTGTTGAATAGATATCGACTAATTGCACTATAAAGTTTTATTCATCCAGCCAGCTAATGGCAATTTTCCACTGTTTTCCAACTCTTACTCTTGATCCTTTCTCCTGAATAGTAAAACAAACATTTTGTGAGCATCTATAATGTGCCAGGCCTGGTGCTATGCTGGGGTCACAAAAGTGAGTAATTCATGGTGTCTTTCCTTGGGGAGTTCAGAACATCATGGGAAAGACAGCAAATGAATACATCGTTTAAACATGGTTTCTGCTCAATCAGCTACTTGCCAGTTTTTAGGTCCGGCTTCAAGGGCACCTCTACAAAAGGTATTCCTTGAACATCCTATTTAATACAGGTTCCCCCTATTATTTCCATCAAAGTACCTATTGCTAAATGGCTATACCATAATATTTATTTATTTTATCATTTACCTATGTATCCCCACTAGAATGTAAACTCCATAAAAGCACAAATATTGTCTATTTAGTTCTCTCTTGTACTCCTAGTACCCTGAACCTGGTAGGTACCCAATAAATATTTCTTAAATAAAGGATTGTGTACAGTGACTTCCCTGTATACAGAATTAAGACTTGCAGCCCTTCCTGCTGAGGTACTCCTTAGACCCTTTATTTGTGGTTTTTTCCTCCAGTATATCATATAGTTCATCATTTGTGTTATTGTCTGCCTTCCCTTACTAAAGAGTACAGTCTTGAGAACAGGAATATTTTTGCCTGCTTTCTTCACTGTGGTTTCCACATGCACTTAGACCAGTGGTGGTGAACCTGTGGCACATGCACTGCAGTGGGCACACAGAGCCTCTCTTTTGACATGCAATCCAAGTTGCCCCAGCAGTCAAGCATCAGATATTCAAATTTAAGTGCAGTGTTGGCCCTTTGCAATAAATAAGTGGGTTCGGGTTTGCAGTTTGGGCATTCAGTCTCTAAAATGTTTGCCATCACTGAAGCAGACTAAGCACGTACAGTTGTTCAATAAAAATTGTTTTAGTAAATGAATGACAATATTGCAGTATGTTGGAGTTAATAGGGAGATAATTTAGTCCATTTGAGCAGGAAATGGTCACAGAAGGCTTCCTGCAGTATCTGATACCTGACATTAGTCTAAGTCCTAATGAATTCATGCACCAAAACTAACTCAAGAACAAACAGAAAACCTGAGCAGGTCTATGACCACCAAATAAATTGAATTAGTAGTCATCAAAACCTGCAAGGCCCAGATGATTATACAGGAGAGTTCTATCAAACTTTTAATTGCAGTGTTATATAAATTCTTTCAGAGAATAGAAAGGAAGAGATCATTTTGGTTTTTTTGTTTTGTTTTGTTTTTTGGGGTTTTTTTTTGAAGAGATCATTTTTTGAGGATAGTACAACCTTGATACTCAAACCAGGTAAGGGCAGTATAAGAAAGAGAAATCACTAGCTAACACCTCGTACGTGCATACATACAAAAATCCTGACGGGATGTTAACAATCCACATCTACCAATGCCTAATAACACCTCATCATCAAACTGGATTGTTCTGGGAATATGAAGACGATTTATTATTAGCAGATTACTGATAATTTTGATATATTAAGAGATTAAGGAAAAATATAAGCATCTCATTAATAGCAGAATAAGACATTAAATAAAATTTAACACTGATTCATGATAAAAAATCCCAGCTCTCTAGATAAAGACAGCAATTTACTTACCCTGACAATAAATTAAAATATTTACATAAACATCAGTTTGATGTTAAAACATTAAAAAGCATTTCTTTTAAAATCATGAGTAAAGCAAGAATGTCTAAGGTAACTGCTTTATTCTGCAGAAAATCTTCACTAAATACAAGAGGAAAGGATTTACTTTTCGATAAATGGTGTTGGGAAACTCGGTTATCCAAATAGAAAATAAATTGGATCCTTACCTCAGATTATATGGAAGGGGAAGTGACAAAAAGCATAAACCAAGAAAGAAAAAAATTACAAAATTTAACTTAATTTAGAAAATCGTCTGTCAGTCAAAGACACTTTAAATAGAAAAAGGCAAACTGTAAGCAGGGAAAGCTTAGAGTTGGAAGTAGCAGAAGAGGCAGCCTCCTGACAGTGGGGGAGAGGGGAACCAGAACTGAGGAGCCGCTGAGCAGTGTCCATAGGGTGCAAGAAGCTGCCTAAATGTGAAGTCTCAAAGGATGTTTCAAAAGAATTCTAATGCCGTGTGGTGTCCACGTGGAAATGACTGCAAAGCACCAAGCTATCTTCCAGCTCAAAGCAAAAGTCTCTAGCCTTGCCCATATGTTGCCAGAGGTGACTTACACTGGCAGGATCCGGTAGACATGATGAGTTCTGCTGGCTCCCAACACCTTATTTATTTATTAATTTATGTTATTTGGAATGGATCATGCAAGCTGTCCACATTGTCAAGTCATTGCTCACACCGAGCGATGTCTTCTCTGTTCCATTTCTTCCTAATGAGCACACACACTGGTGCACTTAATACAGAGCAATGGCTTTCCAGGACAAACGGCCTTCCAGCGGAACAGAACACTCCAAGGAGTCACTGATTTCTGACTTTTATTAGCAGAACTGACAACTCTAGACAAGGAAATTAGAAATTTTGAGTTATTTCCACATTGGTTGAATTATAATAGTAATTGCAAAGCAAAGTCACAGGATCCCAGACATTTAACATTAGATATTTAATAACAAGCTCAATTCTTTTTGACAGATGAGATTATGAGGTCTTGGGACAGAAACTGACTCGCATGTCTAAGGTCACATGTTAGATCAGTGGTACCCAGTAGCAAGCCCTAAACACTCACTGAACACTTACCCTCTGCTGACCACTATGTTAGGTGGTGAGGACACATTGGTGAAAGTGGCAGCGTGCCTGCCCTCACGGAGTTAGCATTCACATTGAGACAGGAAGTAGGCAACTACATAAAACAGAACACATCAGGCACTGGCTAGTCCTGTGAAGAGAATCCGGGGAAGCAGGATGGAAAGAGCCCAGAGCCGCTGCCCCTGGGAGGGTGTTCTCTGAGAAGGAAAACCAGTCAGTCTCCAATCAAGAAAGCAGATGTAGACGGGGAGTGGTGACCCATGCCTGTGGACCCAACACTCTAGGAGGCTGAGGATCCCAAGTTTGAGCCCAGTGTGGGCAACTTGCTGAGACTGAGACTCTGTCTCAAAATTAAAAAATTAAAAAAAAAAAACCTGAAATACTAACTAAATAAGAACAGCTGGGAAAGTAGCTCATTGTGCAGGCTCCATGTTTAATTCCCAGTACTACCAAAGAAGAAGGAGGAAGAAGAGGAGGAGGAAGAAGAGGAGGAAGAAGAGAAGGAATATCTCCAGCAGCTATAAGAAAGGTGGGGATGGGGAGGGAGAAGAAGAAAAGAAAGCAAATTAAGAGCTACAGGTATAGCTCAGTGGTACAGTGCTTACCTAACATGCCTGAGGCCCTGGTTCAATCACCAGTATCAGAAAAAAATAACAATAATAATAAAATAAAAGGCATGAAGAAAGAAGATCGAGAGAAATATTTCAGTGCAGAGAACTAATTACAAAGCTGCTGGAAGGGTAGAAAGGACCAACCATATTGGGACACTTCCCCAAACTAGAGAGCTACTATAGCAACAGGCAGCTACCACAGCACTGCCTGGGGAGACAAAGGGAAGAAATGTTTCTTGTTCCAGAGCCCAGAAGGGCACCATAAAGGGCAGCCCGGCCCACTAGAGATGCTCCCCAAAGCAGAGAGGGGTGAAGGGTAGAGAGCACCTTGCCCCGCTACACACACATACACCTCCATCCACTGAGTCTAACAAGAAACCGGCAAGGCTGAAGAACGCATCTTCCGTGAAGAAATGCAAAGAGTTTCCAGAAGTCATGGTGATGGATAGCACACAGGGCAAGTAGGGAGTTGATCTTAAGGCAACAGGCAGACTCAGGACGGGAGGTAATGACTGACTGAGACATGCAATAAAAAGAAGGAGCTGTGCAATCAGCAAAGGGGTGGGAATTTCAACTGAAGTGATACAGCAGGGATCATATACTGCCTGCTCTTCACAGTTGAGGCCTGTCACTGTTGCCCCCTCACAACTCTCTTTGGGCAGATTTCCCCTGCTCTCAAGTTGCCTCTTGTGTCTCTACAGCCGAATGAAGTGCTGCTTCTCAGAGAGCACGGAGCTTGATGGAGGTGGCACTGCAGGGCGGGCAGGTCAGGCTGCAGGGTCTGAGCCAAGTCCACGACTCCTAATTACATCCCCTGCACAGATTGGCTCCTTACCCGGGGCCAGGAACTGCACAAGAGTTTATGTTCATTCCTTCATTGGTTTCTTACAGCTACCCTATGAGAGAGGCTTTGTTCTCCCTATTTGACTATCTGGAAAGTGAGATTCAGATGAGTTAAACAGCTGGCTCAAAGCACACAGTAAATGGCAGGACTAGAATTCCTTTCAGTCATCCAGTCTGTAAATATTTAATGAATGCCTATCAGGGGCCAGACAGTTGCAATAACATCCTGAACAAAACAAACATGGAACATAGCTTTATAGGGAAGATAGCTACTAAACAAATAACCATGTTTGTGATGTGCTTGCTGAAAACTAATTGTGCCAATAAAAAATCTTAATAAGGTCCAGAACTCTGTTCACATATTTCTGAAGTACAACTGGTGATTATTTTGCTTTCTATTTTGTTAATTTTTACTCATAGTTATCATTTTCCTTCTTTTTTTTAAGGTTTAATTCAACATTTTTCCTACTTATTTGAGTTGAACTCTTTAACTCATTTATAGCTAAGGCTATATATTTTCCTCAGAGTGCTGCTTTCACTGCCTTTCAAAACTTTTGCTCTGTTGTTCCTTTATGTTTGTCTATTCCTATTTTGTAATTCCCATGGTGATTCCTTTTCTTTAAGTTATTTGGTAACATTTTAAAACTTCTGTCTTCATTCATCCAGGCTGCTATAACCAAATCCCAGAAACGATGTGGCTTAAAAACAACAGAAAATTATTTCTCCCAGTTCTGCAGGCTGGAATGTTCAACATCAAGTTGCAGAGAAATTTTGTGTCTGGCAAGGGCCTGCTTTCTAACTCACAGGTCGCATTTTCTTGCTGTGTCCTCAAACAGCAGAAGGGTGAGGAGTCTCTCTCAAGCCTCTTAGAAGGGCACTAATCCTGTTTAGGCAGGCTTCACCCTTATAACCTAATCACCTCAAAAATGTCCCACTCCCTAACACCATCACCTTCGGGGCTAGGATTTCAACATGCTACTTCTGGGAGGGCACAAACATGCAGAGCACAGCAACTTTCAAGCAAACTTATCTTTTTACTGCTGATTTTTAACTTAATTGCTTGGGGTGAGAGACAGAGTTAGTATGATGTGAATTCTCTGGGTATTTGTTGAGACTTTACTCAAGAGTCACTATATAATAATGTTTTATAAACATTCATACATTCTTAAGATTTTATAAATATATATTGGCTACAAGGTTATATATGTATTCTTTCATAAATCAAAGTTATTCAATATCTATACAGCTTTGGTTGTCTCCTCAATCAATAGAGATGTGTTAAGTGATGAACGTGGATTTTCCAAGTTCCTCTTGTATTTCTATTTCAGTCTTTGATATTTTGAGACCTTTTACTGGCTTTGAAGTTCAAGGTGCATACTGTAGCACAATCCTTTGTTTAATAATTAGTAAGGCTCTCAAAACAGCAGAACATTAAACCAAGCAGGAAGCCTCTGTAAGCCCAGAACCCTCAGCCGACCCAGGGAGCTGGGTCACCTGGAATGGGACTGATGGAGGGGAAGGACATTAGCCCACCTCACAACCTTCACAGGGACTGCTCAAAGGCCATGCCTCATTAACAGTGGGAAGACTGAAGCCAGTTAATAACAACATTATTTCATAAAACTCACTGTATGCTCCTTGGGATTTTTAAAATGTAAGCTTTTGAAAGCCTTTATTTTTCCCTTTACTTTTCACTGATGGTGAATTTTCCTTCTGATGAAATCTCAAGCCCTAACAATAAGTGCTTCAAGTGATATCCGAGTCTTACAGCAGACAAATGGTGTCTCCAGCCTGGAGGTTTACTGAGAGGGTGAAAAGGAAAATCTCAGTCCTGATGCAGCTGTCTTTGCTTAGCACATATCATCCTTGGAAAGAAACCTCTGGGGACCGTGAAGTAAGTGGCGTCTGTCTGGGGTTTTGTTCTGAAACCCAGAAAGGAATAAACAGCATCACTCCAGAAACATTCTTGCCCAGCCCTTTGATCTGGGCCCAGCAGCCACTGCAGGACAGGCCTGCCCACCAATCCCTGTACACCAGCTGCTCAGCCCTGCTTGAACAGAGTGGTGATGGGAAGCTCACTCTCCTGGTGGCTCAGGCCACCACTCTCAGCTCTGCCTGCACAGCCTTTCAGAGCCTGTGACTGGCCTGTCCTTTTTGGTTTCCCTCTCCGACAATCATGCCCCTCAGAAGGCAACACCAGCTTCTTCACACTTCAGCCTAGTGCCCAGCCCAGCATTAGGTGCTCCAAACACACTTGCAAATAATCAATCATAACCTTTTTTGAGCCCAAATCTACCCTCTATGATGCCCCTAGTACTTATTTCTATGGGTTGCTAGGCCTCTGTGGGGAAATCTGTGGACCATGGAAGGGCATTCACTGGCCCCCTGGATAGCATTTTCTCCCAGCTGGACCCTCTGTGTCCTCGTGTTTCCTGGGACACCTGGCCCCTCCTCTGAATGGGCCTCTACCTGTGTCTGTCCTTCCTCAGGGGTGCCCACTAGCAGTCAGTCTGGTACCCAGGTCATGTGCACAGGCATAGAACAGATGGGCTCTGATGCCATGGAGAGTGTGTGTGTGTGTGTGTGTGTGTGTGTGTGTGTGTGTATGTGTGTGTGTGTCTCTGTCTGTCTGTCTCTCTCTCTCTATGAGGCTGTATAAGACTATGCACGAGAATGGCTATGTGTGACAAGAATGTGAATCCATGTAAGAATTAAGTGTGTGTGTTTGGGTTTGTATAAGTGTGTATCTATGTATCAGTGTATGTCTCTGCAAGGGTTTGTGTGAGTGTGTCTGAGTATGTGGCTCTGCGTGTGTAAGAATGTGCTTCAGGGTGTCCATGTGAATGTGAGTGTGAATGTGTGTAAGAATGTAAGTCCATGTGAATATTAAAAGTGTGTGTGAACACATGTGGATTTGTGTAAGTGTGTGACTGTGCATTTGCTTGCAAGAGTTGTGTGACTGTGTAAGAGTGTATACCTCTGTGTCCATGAATGTGTTAGAGTGACGGAGTCTGTGTATGTGCTGCTGCATGGCTGGCCTCATGGATGTGCAGCTTCTGCAGGAGTCGGCCACACTGAGCACAGGGCCTGGCCCTGGGAAGTGCTTGAAGGGGCTGGCCATCACTACCATCAGCAGGCCAGCTTGTGATTCAGGTTTGTTTCATCACAGGACTCTCCCGTCCAGGCATCTCCATTTCCTGCAGGAAGGGCAATTGCAAGTGGGGGCTCAGATAGTCCTTGCTTGCACTTTGTAGCCTGCAGGGATCCCTGCAAAGGGCATGACCATGTGTTCTGTTCAGAGAACCCAAACAGTGCTGGGGAACGTGATGACCACATTCCCTTTTGTACAGTGAAAAACAATTCTGCTTTAGAGATAAAGAGAAGTTAAATTCCAGCACACAGAGGTGAAAATAAAGATTTGTCATACAGTATTTCCTAATTCAGAGGTCAAAAAGGAATCCTTTCAACTGTCCCAGATCACCACACCTGGGAGGACCATCTCCCATCTGCCACCACTGTGTCCTCGCTGCAGGGGCAGCAGGAGACACAGAAAGCTCAGAGGGGCTCAATGGCAGCTCAAGGTCACAAAGAACTCAGTCAGCAGTGGAGCTGGTACTCACAACGAGTCTGCTTGTCTCCCAGACCGGCATTCCAGACCCAGAGGCCACTATGGGACTCTGTACACACCACCCAACAAAATGAAAACACCCTCAGCTGTCCTGGGCGTGAGGCAATTCACATCCTGCTGCCAAGCGCTGCCACCAAATCGCTCTAAATTGGGCAATTAGCAGCTTGGTTTGTGAAATGAGGAACAGGATATGCTCTGACCCCTTGAACTTCTTCCCCACTGAACTCTCTAGTTTCAGCTGAGCTTCAATTTTAAAAAGTATGTGGGGGTGGGAGGGAGCATTTTGGACAATGCTACTTCCCAGGGAATCGTTTCTATCTGAAAGATGGAGGCCTCAAAAGTAGATGCCAATAACACAAGGACAAGGTGAACTGTAAACCGGAAAGAGTAGGCCAAGCATGCACCACAGAGGGTTGGCATCCTCAATGCGTAGGAGCATTTATGAGCTGCTCAGCAAGGGGACATGTGCACAGAAGGTCTCAGTAGGCGACCCACAAAAAACAGATGATTGTAAAGCACAGGGGAGAGTGTTCGGTCTCACACTCATTGAATACAATTTATGGGAAGCCAGGGACTAGGGCTGAGCTCCTGTACTAAGCCCCAACACACCAGACCGAAAGGGAGTTACTCATGCTGAAAGCCTACATCACCAAACTGAAACTGTTTCTGTGACCTTCTGGGAAATGAGAAGCTAGAAATGACAGCTAGATCCCAGAACAGGCCAGTCTTACTCGCATGATAAGGAAGTCCCCTGTGCTTTTACAGAGAAAGTAACTTTGAAATGCTGCTGTTTATTCCCTGCTTCTGTTCTATTCTGTCCTTTTCTGACTCTGAAACACAGCTCTTCTGCCTAGTTCCTTGGATACCTGCTGTAAGGTACATGCTGCTCCTTCTATGACTCAGCAATAAACACCAATGAGATCTTTAAACAAAATTTGTTTAATTCGTTAATTCTAGTAAACTTAAGGCAAACTAAAACACTAAAATGTTATTTTTCTCCCAATATATAAGCAAAGATAATGCCCTGACCAGGAGAGGCATCAAGGAAGTGGACCTTCTCTATGCTCACATTGGGGTTTAAACTGGTGCAATTTTTCTGAAAGGCCATCTGGAAGCATGTGGAAGAGGCCTTTAAGATGTGGGTACATTTGCCCAGAAGTTGTTTTTTTTTTAATTTTAATGGTACATTTTAGATGTACATAGTGATAACATTCATCATAGGGGATTTGTACCCGTACATGACATATCTTATTGCTTCTTTTTTCTCATTCCCCTCCCCTCACCCCCTCCTCTCTCCCTATCTACAAAAGCTTTGTTTCCATTTTTTCCTATCATTTCTTATTTCTCTTGTCCTCTGTTCTGTTCCCCCTCCCTTGTTCCCTTTCCCATTTGGACATTTTCTTCCCTTTCCCAATATATTACATTTTAGTCTTTATTTACACTTTCAGTTTCTCACACCAGAGAAACAATGCAGTATTTAAACATGTGTGTCCGATTTATTTCACTTAAGAGTATGGTCTCAAGACACATCCATTTACCTAGGAATATCTCAAGCTTATCATTCTTTATGGCAGAGTAGTACTCCATTGTATAAAAGAACCACATTTTCCTTATCCATTCTGCTGTTGATGGGCATTTGGGCTGCTTCCACGATTTAGCTATTACAAACTGTGCTGCTATAAACATGGATATGCCTATATCACTGTGGTATGATGTTTTTAATTCTTCTGGGAAGATAACAAGAAGTGGAATAGCTGGGTCAAATGGAATCTCTAGTCCTAGTTCCCTGAGGAATCTCCACACTGATTTCCATAGTGGTTGCACCAGTCTACATTCTCACTAACAGTGGAGAAGGGTTCCTTTTTCTCCACAGCCCCTCCAGCCTTTGTTATTGGCTAATTTGTTGATAATAGCCATTCTTTCTGGAGTGAGGTGGAATCTCAGGGTTGTTTTAATTTGCATCTCTCAAATAACCAGTGATGTTGAACATTTTTTCATATGTCTATCTGCCGTTTCTACTTCTTCATCTGAGAAGTGTCTATCCATTTCAGTTGCCCACTTTTGGATTGGGTCTTTAAATTTGGGGGGTCTGATTTTTTTGAGTTCTTTACATATTCAAGATGTTAATCCTTTGTCAGAGGAATAGCTGGCAAAAATTTTTTCCCACTCTGTGGGTTGTCTCTTCACTCTGTTGGTGGTTTCTTTTGCTGTGCAAAAGCTTTTTAGTAAGATCAGGTCCCAGTTGTTGACTCTTTGTGATATTTCCTGGGCAACTGGGGATTTGTTCATAAAGTCCTTGCCTACACCTATGTCTTCAAGAATTCTACGTATTCTATCTTCCAGTAGATTTAGTGTTTCTGCTTTGATATTTAGATCTTTGATCCACTTTGATTTTAGTTTAGTTCATGGGGAAAGACATGGGTCTAGTTTTAACCTTCAGCATGTGGAGAGCCAGTTTTTCCAGCACCACTTATTAAAGAGGCTGTCTTTCTTCCAGTGAGGTTGTTTGGCCCCTTTGTCAAAGATAAGGTGACTGAGAGTGTTTGGACCTGTTGAGAGGTTATTTTAAGACTTTATCCCAAGGGAATTCATCAAGATGTAGACAGAGTTGAATACACAAAGATATTCATTGTGTTGTTACTTATAACATTGGAAAATCTGGAAAAAATACCCTAAATGTCCACTGAGAAATTGCTGCTCCTGAAAACAAAGTAAATCTGCATAGGAAGGGATATAATGGTGTTATCAGAAATTCTACGGCCACAGAGTCCTTTTTTCCAAAGCCAGTATCTTCCCAGAAGTGGAGGCCACCTGTCCAGCCTTCCTGGAAAGCATCTCATCTCTCCATGGCTGCGAAGGGCTAGGGAGGCAGCTGTGGCTGACACCTACAAAACTCTTCAATGGGGCATGGGGTCCAGAGCTGGAAGAACAGCAGGGCAAGTGGCCCAGAATGTTCCACTGGCATGCAATTCAAAGCCACATGTTTTTGAAATATGAGGCTAATTAAATAATTCCATCATGCCCTTGCATATTTCATCTTTGTTTATGCCATCATCAACCCCACCCTGCCACTTTGAAGAAGGCCTGTGGCTCGTATGAGGAATGGTGCAAAGAGAAGCCAGAAGCCCTGAATTTCTGACACCTATCAGCTGTGGAATCTTGGACCACTCAGAACGCCAGGCCCTCTGAGACAGGCCCTGACTCAGGGCCTGGTCTACACAGGTGTTCAACCAAGTGGCTGACAATGCTGGGGGCTGGTTTTCCCCTCTGTCATTTTCCCCAGAAGTCATGTGATGACTCCCGTGGGAATCCACAACTCTCAGCAGCAGTAACACCCCAGAAAAGTGGGGGAAAAAAATTTTAAAAGCCCAAATATTGCCTGAAAAAAAAAAGAAGGAAAAGCATCTCTCAACCGTTCTTACCACTTACTTCTCAACTATTCTTAGTAAGGTCCAGAAAGAAAGTCTTGGTAACATGGCAGTGTAGGTAACCTGCCAAATCATTCTCCCCTTCTAACAAAGTGTGAAGTCCTTGCCTTCCACCCAGGCAACTGAAGCCTAAGCCACTCTTCCTCCAGCCTGCAGGTCTCCCTGCTCTTGGAGAGTCCCGAGCTCTTACACACCACGCCATGTAGTGGTAGAAACTGCTGTTGTTTCACCTAGGTTCCCCATACCTGTTCACGCAGCCAGCCCCAGGAGCTTCAAGGATTGGCTGATGACTTCTCCACAGCCTTCCCAGTTCCAGAGAGTTGAAACATTGTTGGGAGGCCATGCCCTCCTCAAGGCCAAAGCCAATGTTGGATGGACTCAACAAAGGACACAATAGACTGGCCTCCGCCTCAGAGTGACTCCAACACCGCAATACAACTCAAGCACCCCAGCTCTTTGAGGGACCAGATGGACAAATCTGCAGTGTAAGCCATATCCTTGCTTAGCTCTTTGCCTGAGCTGCCATCTGATTCCCTGGATCTTCTCTGAAAGCTTTTGCAATAATCTACCTGCACAGGTATCTCAGGTTAAAGAGGTCAGGGAATCTTCTGGAAGACCCCTGCCTGGAAATTCCTGAACACTTTCTGTGAATATTGTGCAGTACCAGGTATGGGTAACAGAAGCCTCTGGGCCATTCTTAGGATCTCTGTTCCTTGAGTATTGAACCCAAGATGGTGGGAGCAGGACAAGAGGAAGACTTAAATGACCTCTAGCTCAGTATTTCCCAGAGCATGTCCCAAAGGACACAAATCCCAGGCTGATGGGAAAACAAAGGGGATTCTGCTGGCAAATAAATTTAAAGAATTCTAGTTTAAAAGTTAAATGGATCTGCAGAACTGCTCATGACATTTACCTCTCCAGTAAGTCCCAGGACCCCAGCATGGCATCTAAACCTCAGCACTGGTGACACTGGGGACTTGACAGCTCTTCATGGGGTGGGGGTCTGTCGTGGGTACTCCAGGACTGCTGGATGTCAGCAGCATCCCAGGCCTCTGCCCAGTAAGTGCCAGTTGCACTTCCCTCCTATGACAGCCAAAAACTGCCTCCAGGCATTATCAAATGTCCTCAGGGGCCAAAATTAGCCCACTTGAGACTCACTGCTCCAAGGGAAGGACTTTGTCCATTAGGTCCTTTTGCATTTTGTGTAACATCTATTATTGTCTCTTGAAACTAGAATTGTGCAGGCCACAGTTTGGGAAAGATAGATGGAAACCAATGTCCATTTTACAGAAGGCCAAGTGGGGACCCGAAAGAGGGCACAAGGTCTACACACAAAACCATGAGTGTCAGCAGCAAATCTAAAAGTTCAGTCCACTTCTCCTGACCCAGGTCCTCAGAAAAATGGGACGTCCTGAGGGAACAGTAAGGTGGCATGGCACAGAGGAGTATTCCATGTAAAATGAGAATCAACCCAACATGGGCAGGACCCCTATTCGGTTGAGCCTCTCCTGTTTCCCTAAGGATCTGATCCTTTTACTCTGTTCCAGGAACAAGGTGGGCTCATTCTGATGAATTCTTTCCATGGTTAGGGAGGATTCACGGCGAGGGTGCTGGGGTTCAGAAAACAGTACCCCAAAGACTCGCACCTTGGCATCATGAGAGGCCTCAGAACTTCCCTCAGGGTCAAGGTCACTCTAACATTCCCTGTCCCCCTCCCAGGACACAGAGAAGCTTTCTGCAAAATTCCCTCATCCACCCACCCAGATCCTTCAAAGGAGGAATACAATTGCCTTCGGTCTTCTCGCTGAAATGCTATTAACAGTGAAGATAAACTCAGTGCAGGAAGAAATGCTGACATCCGTCAATACACCTGGACAGACTGTCACACAGCACTGTCCCCTATTTTAGTCCCATAGAGAATCATTTACAACCTATTGTCTGTTCTGTGGCCCAAGCCTTACACTTTCGTGTGTGTTCTCCAGGCCCATCAAGTTCCCCTAAAAAATCATGTGCCCCATTCTTCCTCTCCCTGGTAGAAAAAGGTGTGTGTGAGTCTCCAAGACACAATACGTTAGTGGGTGATCACATCCTTGTGGCATTCCCCCAAGCATATAATAAATGTGCACATCTTTACTCCTATTTAATCTTTGTTAGTTTATTCTAGCGAAGCATCAGAGGGCGGAGGGGAAACACCCTTCGCCTTACAGGACCTTCCTGGTGAATACCTTCCTACAGTCATGGAGGAATCATAGTCAGGAAAGGAGAGAGAAGCCCACAGGAATGCCCAGGAACCTGGAGAGAGCAATGGGGCGTCTCAGAGCTGGCCAGAAGAGGGACACTCTGTCCAGGCCCATTTGCCTTAGCCTCTGTGTGGGACGTCACCACCTTGCCGAGCTGTAAGCACACACCTGTAGTTTTGCACTGAAGCACAGAAGAGCACCCCACAAGTTTTCAATTACCAGAAAGCTTTAACTCAAATCCCAGGAGCAGAAAACTCATTAATTTATTCAATCCAGCCTTCTTGGTTTCTTTGCTAGATTTCGAAAACTGTCATGTGTTTTTTGCCCATCCTCCCCACCCAGGACTGTTCTTTTCCAAAACAATAGGGTTTTCCTCAACTTACCTTGGAAATTAAATCCCAGGAAAAGGAGCATCTAATTCATTTTGCATGCTAAATTATTACAATCGAAAGGCAAAATTTCTACTGTGCAGCTTTAAAAACATCTGTGTTTTTCTTTTGACTTTTGGGGATAATTATCCCGGCTCATATTGTGATTGCTAATTACCAAGCTAAACTAACCTGCTGAAGGGCTGGCGGAGGGAGGGTTCTTTCTGAAGCATTTTCCCCAGAGCATGAAATCATCTGAAAATGGAAAGAGAAAACACACCAGCACAGGCTTCTCTCCCACCTGCTCCTGGCCGAGGTCCCACAGGGCCCTGCAGGAACCTCGAGCAGTTGTTTCCAGATCTGGAGTCCCAGCTGAGGAAAGGGGACAAGGGGAGAGGGAGATGGGGGCTGAGGGGACTTAATTTAACTAAACTGCTGGATGGAGATTTTTTTTTCCCGTGAACAAATAATTGATCTTACCCAGAAGTTTAACTTTTTACAAAGACTAGACACAACCAGGATTCCAGAAACTCAGCAAACTAAATATAGTTTTTTATATATAAATGTAGTTAGAAGCTATATTTATATTATGTCGGAGCAAGAATCCAACATTATTCTTAAATAATAATCCAATTATATTTAATAAATAATCCTTGTAGTATTCCCTGCATTACCAATTATTACTTTAAGATTTTTATTCAAAGCCAGACATAACCACATTGAAAAGATGAATATGTAGCGAGCCCTCTTGAACCAGAATTAAAACTTTCTTCGTTACAAGCATGAAACAAAACAAGAACATTCATCCCTTTTGTGAGACCCCACCACACGGCAGCGACTGGGGACGCGACGGTAGCAAGATAGGCAACGTCTCAGCCAGTATGGAGCCGGGGTGAGCTCCTCCCGAGAGGCTAGCAGGTGGATTCTGAGCCAGACCCCGTGCGTGCTGATGGGTAGGTAGGGCTCTGTGAACTGAGACAGGCTCCCTGTTCCCCAACCAAGCCAGAAGGCCTGAGGTGACAGCCAAGGACACCTGAGAGCCAAGCAGGGCCCAGACCACCAAAGTGCTGGGTGCCGTCCCACACAGAAGTACTAGGGAGCTAGTGAAGGTTTTAGGCAGAAGCGTGACCAGCTTGAGGTCCGACTTGACATCAAGGGTGCTTTCCTTAGTAAACTTGAGCAGAGACCTCTACTTCAAGCAGGATGACCCCAGACTTCCCACTGGTCCATCTGAGCACAAGAAAAACTGAGTCCTAGAATGAATATAGGTCAGGGTTATTGAAGTCACATGCATACTTCTCATTCGGACCTCATAATAAGCCTGTAAAATCATCAAACGAAGAATAGCTAGAAGTCACCATCTCTGTGGCTCTGTTATGGCTTGTATCTTGTATCTTGTATCCCCCTAGAGTCTCATGCAGTCATAGGTGGGGTGTTTTCAGAGATGGCTGAATCTAGAGTGTGTGATTACTAAATTAGTCCGCCAATCAGTTTGGCATAGTTCTGCTGGGATCAAGGATGTGATACTAGGATTGAGGGTGCTGGGATTAAGGGTGGGAGCACTACCCACTCTAAAGGTGGATAATCTGGATCAGATATAAGGCACGGAAAAAGGCTTGTGTATCCCTTGCTTATCTTGCTGCCTTCTGCCTGTCTGCCATCCCGCCCTGCCTTGGATACAGTCGATTGTGGACTGAAACCTCTACAAACTGTGAACTAAATATATCTTTCCTCCCTTAACTTTGGATGTCGGGTATTTTGCCTCAGCAACGAGAGAAAAGTAACTAAGACAGACCCAAAGAGTTACTGAGCCCTGCTTGCTTGTTCCAAGCGGCAAGAAAGGCCATTAACACCAAAAGCTGATAGTCTCTGGCATTCAAAGTTGAGGGCTGTTGACATTAAACAAGCTATACTTTGCCAACTCGGTTTCTGTATGAATTGAGCAAGACTGTCAGCTGATTGGCAATGTCTTGGAAACCAGTATACGGACCTTCTCTAGAGGGCCCAGAAGAAGAAGACAATGATGAAGATCATGAGCAGTTCCAAGAACCAGCTCACACTTGATTTCCATCTTTATACTTCTAAGACTCATGCCAGCTGGTGATACTGCCACCCATAGGCTGCCATTGACACCAGGAGGCTGACTGACTCATTCCAGCTGAGGCAGGTTGAATTTACCCACCAGACAGATAAATGCAGACATCAATAAACAAGCCCTGTTTGAGCAGTGGTGGAAATAAGGGCATCATAGAGACAGCAAAGAGAGATGAGGTGAGATGAAAGAGAGACTTCCTAGTTGTGCCCTAGAGGCCCCTCAAGGCCTCACAGCCATGCAGACCCTCTCAGGAAACCAGCTCTTCAGAGTTTCCCCACCCCTACCCCCCTTCCCAGGCCCAGGTGGTAGCCATTTTGTGAAGTGGCAGCCATTTTTGTGAACTCGGATTGGAACTCAGCTCCTACCCACCAGTCAGCCTCAGACCTGAGGTCACCAGATGCAGCCAAGAAGGATGTTAGCCCAGTTGCTAGCATTCCCTGGGGGAAGGAGGGTCTTGAACTGCTGTGACTTTTGCCTGCCCAGTAGCTGCACACTTTTATTCTAAAGACTTTGACTTGGTGAAACACTATTCCATGTTAGATTCTTTCTTGGTGGGACTGTTGGCCAGGTGACCTAGGCACTCAGATACTCTCTCCCTGGATATTGCAGCCTAGGCAGAGCTCCCACTGTCCCAATCCCTGAGTTTTCTTTCAAATTTTTGAGGCACCATGCCTCTTTCCGGCTCGTACCCCATTTGCTCCTGTCAGTCAGACAGACTCTGTTGCTTGCAGTCAAGGAGGACTTACTGACACTCTGAGACCATGGTACATTGTCCCACGCTTACCATTCCCACCCCTCTTATCATTGAGAGCGCAGAGAGCTAGCTCTTACCAGGCTCCTCAAACCAAACCACAGGAAAAGGAGAGTGGCAGAAAGGGGCAGTAAAGACAAAAATGAGGGGTGGAGGGAGTCTCATCCGTGTGATCCTTGAGTTAAGCCAGCATAACACAGGTATTGCCCCAGTCACTCTGAGCTCAGCATCAGGCATCATTATCCCCAGAGAGGAGGTCCCTTTCTGGTCAGAGGTGCACCCACAGTTGAGCCCAGTTCAGCCCCTGCCTTGTCCACACACTCTGAGCCCCTGACACCCACAGAGAACCCAGGTCACAACCTCAGTTCTGCTCAGTGCTGTTGGGTCCAGCTGGGCTCACTAGCCCCTTGCAGGGCTGGCCACTGGGTAGAGTGAGGGCAGAGAGGGGCACCAGGGTTTGCTCCTCACGGTCAGAAAGAGCAGGGAGCACCATTCATTGCCCTTCCCCTGGGGCTATGGGGATTCTCTCCTCTACTCCCCCCAGCTGTCTGTGAAGGTAGCATTACCGTCTCTATTTGCAGCTCAGGGCATTGGAGTCATCCGCCTACAGTCACCCAGCAAAGGATGGCAGTGCCAGGACCCAGCTCCAAAGAAATTCCCTTCCCACCACCTCCTTCTCAGTACAAAACAAATAATGCAGGTGCCCTTCGAGGAAGTCTGTGCTAAGTACCGTGGTGGTGCAGAGGAAGTGGGTCAGCAGGTAGGATGTGGCACTGATGGAGGGAGGAGAATCTCACTAGCTGCACGCACAGGTAGGGAGTGGACATCCTGGGCAGAGGGCAGAGCCTGGGGACTACAGAGCAGCTGGTCGGCCTGACAGAGATGAGATCCAGAGGAGGGATCTAGGGGTGGGACCCAGTACAGGTGCCAAGACTATGGGAACGGGAAGGAAAGAGGGGCAGGAGCTAAGGGCTTCCGAACAGCTATGTGGAAGGCAATTCAACAGAGGAACCTCTTTTGGGAGTCAATGGACAGGACTGGGCAGTGCTATGGGAAGTGTTTACACACACACATGCACATACCTACACCTCACACATACATACACATGCACATGCATACATCCATAATCACATACATACATATGTACACACACACACACAAGCATGCACACATCCACACTCATGCTCACATATATATGTACACCCACACACAGACTCGGGGAACCTTCTCCCCTGGACACAGAGGCAGCCCCTCTGATCAGGGGGCACTGTCAAAACCACCACCCAGCTAGAGGCAGCTCCAGGCTGGTCTCCAGGTACAGCCAGGCCAGCCTCTGTCCGGAAGGCCAGCCACAGATCAGCAGTGCCTGTGGAATGTAGCACACTGACATCCATGGGGTCGTCCATCTAGGACCAGCGTCTGCCTCTTTCCTTCTTTCTTCTCATGTTTTAATTTCCAAAGAGCTAGTTACTCCCCTGTTCACAGGGTTGGGCAGACTAGGTCAGCAGGTCAGCAGTGGGGACAACTGTGAATGTCCCCATCGCTGCCCATGCACAGCCCTCAGAGATTCTCTGTGCCTCCCCAGGGGTAGGCGGGGCACCCAGGAAGCCAGTGGCCCAGGACCAGCCTAGCTTCCTCACCCAGCTCTGTCACCTCTGCCTCAGTTTTCTCTCCTTCTCAGACTTGGGCCTCTGCATTTCACCAGCAGCCTCTTCCCTTGGCACAAGTCTCCTTTTGTTTTCCTGTGGGATTTTTGCTACACAGTAAAACCCCAGTGTCCAGGTGTGCCGTCTAAAACCTTGACAGCTGGAGTCAATATATGGTCACAATTTTATTTCTGTGTGGGAAGGAAAAAGACAGGCTGAATTTAACCCCCCATTCGTGAGTATTGGATGGGTTTGCAGATACCCAGTGGAGCAGTGGGCGATTAGATTCACGTTCTTTTACCACAAAGTTCACCCTTAGGGAGGCCACCCACATGTGCTCTATCAGAAGCAAGAGTGACCCGTTTTACAACTAAGGAAGCTGAGTTTAGAAAGATGAAGCAGAATCTGAACAATGCAGGCTGGAGACGACCTGCTGGGCTCAAAGCCATCCCACCTGCCCATCCTTCACTTGTCCAGCCCCCAGGGTAGTTCCCTTTTCTGGGCAGAAGCGCTGGCCTTTTCACCCAGGATGCTTTCCTGGCTCTTAGACTTCCTGCCCTCTGTCCTTGATGACCAAAAGTGCACATTCCCATCAGCCCTGTGTACTCAGCCACACACTGCATGGAAGCCAGGTACAGACAAGAGCCCTGTCGTGACCCATAAAAGGGACGGTGACAAGCAAGAAACCCACAGACAGAATCGTGAGTGGCTCAAATCTCCTTCTCATTGCTAAAAGCTGGAATTTACTGAGTGACCTCAAGTCAAGAGTACTTCAAGCACTTGGGGTGCATACAATCCCTACTGGCCCACCAAGTGGGATATCAGAAATGAGGCCACTACCCAGCCATAGCCAGGCACTCCTAAGACAGAAGAGCTAGTGAGGAGCCACCTGGAGGCAACTAAGGCTCAGCCAAGGCATGGACCACCCCAGCTAGCCCTCCAGGGCCAAAGTGTCCAGCTTGCCCACCAGGCAACTTGGGCAGCAGAAAGGAGGAGCTGTACAACTGTGTCACTTCAAACTCTGCATTCAAAATCATTTTCTTCAAATGCTGGTAGAGCCACATTCTCTTCTCAACCCAAAGAAATTACAGACCTTTCACGACATTACAGCAGTGAATGTTATTTCTAAAAATAGAGCTGGGCTCCCATTTATAGCTCACATATTATATGTCTCAGTGGCGCCCTGGCTGTTTTACATGCGAGCCATGAGGGAGGGCTTGCCTGGGTGTCACCCTCCCCAGAGAGAACACTGAGCCTCCGTGAAGGTCCCTGCAGGAGTAGAGGGGGTCAGGGACACTCCCTGCAGATTCCTGGGGCTGCACAGGCAGGGGTCGTCCACATTCTCCTGAGACCACCAACCCTAAGTTCTGCTCGGTGGAGCAGGGCCACTCACCCACATGGCCCACATGTGGCTAAAGTCCTTCCTGTGAAATCATGTGGCTAAAGTCCTTCCTGAAAATGCCCAAAGAATTTCTTTAACCAGATCCTTATAAAGCCAGCAAAAACTTAGTTAACAGTATCGACAGTAGTAATAGTAAGGAAGAAAGAAGCACTGTTCGGGATACAACACAAGCAGGATATAGTTATTATATACCAGTACGATGTGTGTTGTTTAGTTTAGTGCTTGAACTGCCAGACTCACCCAAGATCCCTGTGTCACCAATGAGGCGGATGAGGATGAAGTAAGTGGTCCCATTGTGGATGCAGCATGAAGTGGAGCTGGCAGGGCTGAGCAAATCCAGAGCCCACCTGTGACCACCATGACAGACCTGGTACGCAATGCTGTGCTTCTTCCCGCCAATCCCAGTGTAGTGAGCCTCAGACACAGGCATTCAGTGCTGCTCTGCGCCTCTGTGTCCCATGCTCCTCAAGTTAGAGCAGGAATTTCCCAGCATCGTGGTTTTTACACAAATTGCAAAAAATTCTCAGTACCTGCAATTAAACTAGGTTCGGACTTTCCCTGGAGCCACAGTTCTCAGCATTTCTGTGGAGCTGATTCTGTTGTTCTGGCTACTACACAGAACTGTGTGAAGCTGTGTGCTGGGTAAAGCCATGATCCTTGTTTGTTCCAGGAGGGGTTGCCCTCCAGTTCTCCTCAAATCTCCTGGGGCTACCCCATTGTTGCCCCTCTGGCTTTCTACAAGACATGGTACCTTCCACATAAAGTCACTCCTTGCACTGACTCCCTTGTTTCTGAGCCATCACACAGTCATTGCCAGGATTACCTAGAGTGCCAGGATTACTCTGAGGCTTGTGTATACACATGGGAGAAAGGAAAGGTCTCAGCTTACCAGGAACTCATCTTCTATTTGAGGAAACAGAAACCTTCGGAAACATTCTAAAGCCACCTCTAGACCTTGGTGAAAGACATTTCAGCTGGCAGTTTCTTAGCAAGCTAAGATGCCCCATCCCAGAAGAAGAGTCTGAATTGTGACCTCTCAGACAGGGAAACCCTGCTAGGGACATATTATGGAAATGAAGCTCACCTTTACAAGGGTCTGGGAGGTAACTCAATAGCTGTGAAATGTTCTCTTTCCAGGAGAAAATACAGTTAGGCACATTTTGATTACATATGAAATTCTAAAATGGTCCTGCAGCCCCCCCCTTTTTTTTCATATATAAGCAAATGAAGGTTCTGTACACCTGGCAGCCGAGCCAGGAGAATCCACAGAATCTTAACATGGTCTAGTCCAGCGAAGGTCAGCACTGAGAGGGCCCAGGGAAATCGGAATTCCAATGGTGTCTGCTAGGTGGTTTCGGAATCAATCTGGAAAGAGTCAACCTTGAGCTTCCTTCAGGAATAAGGAAGCACCAAAACCAGGAGGAGGTGCCAGTCATTGAACAGCTTTATTTCCACAAGAAAGGCTGCTCTGGGCATCCAAATGAGAGACTAGGACAGAGGTGGCAACTGACATGCTGAGCCTCCAAACCTGTCTGGTTTTCTTATGCGGCATCCTCTCTCACTAGGACTTCCATCTGCAGATAGTTTCAGCCGTCCTCCCTCTAGAACTAACTCACATGCCACGTAAGCAACTGCACAGCTTTGAGCTTGCACGAGCTTCTGCACTTCACTCCATGAACTTCTGGGACCATTGAAGGAATTGGGATGCCCACTCTGGAGGTAAGAAAACTCAAGTGTACATAGGAAACAGTAGTTTGATCTGAATTTCGGGTGCCTGGCCTGCTGCAGCACATGGAAAGGATTGTTTTCGAGGTGCTGAGGACTGAACCCGGGGTCTCCCACATGCTAGGCAAATGCTCTAACACTGAGTTATACCCCAATCCCTCAGAGGAATCCTTCTTGACAGACGTTACCTCTAGTACCACTTCTGACTTCGTCAGATGATTTATGTTTCTGAAAGCATATTTTAATGTTTACAAGACTAGCTGATTTCAACTCTCCAGGATTCAGTGTTTTCATAATATAGGAGGAGGGGGATGGAAGGGATCTGCTTACATTTTATAAGGTTGTTTTTTTTTTTGGTGTGTTTTTTCCCCTGCAGCCAAGCGTAAAAAGTTGAAGGAATCTGTTAACATATTGATTGCTTTGAGCACTATTTTAAATTAGCTTTCCGTTCCCCTCCATATGCTTTTCCATTAAATTTAAATAAATTAAAGTTCACTTCTCTGGAAGAGACATGCTGGGGCATCCTCGGGATCTGAGATGAATTTATTAGCCAGGTCTGCACTGTCAGAAATTCATCAGCAGCACATGCTGGCAGGCATGGAATTGACAACTCATTGTGTCACTTGCTGTTTCATGTGAGTACTTCATGGGGACGGACACAAAGTCCTCGGGACCAGCCCTGGCTGCTTGCCTCTGCACAGTGACCCAGGGAGGGGCTCAGGTCTTGCTTGTCAACTGTTGAGCCCATGTGGCCAGTTTCCATCTGCTCCCTGTCACCAAGATGTATAGTGGCCCCTTGGCTCTGGTTGCGCTCCTTGCTCTTCCCTCTCCACCCACACCCTATCCCCCACTCCCAACTCACCCCACTGCAGCTCAAAGCCCTCTTTGGACAAGCTTTGTGAAATAAATTCTTCCATAAGACCAGAGCAAGGTGGCTTCTGGCTGAACCGCATCTGAAGATTCCTTCAGGCCTGTCTGCCTCCCTCTCCTTCCCCTGTACAGACAGGCATTGGGGGCCACAGCCCAGCATGTGGGTCTTCCAATTTGCTCATCAATGGGACACTTTATTAGGCTGGCATGAACAAAGACCACTTTGCCCCCAGAGCCTCCTGTGAACCCTGAATAGAAGAGACCCTCAGCTTTCAGAAAATGTTTTAGACTGTGGAAACCATCTCCAGGCTACCTCTGTTGAACTAAGTGGTCTGAGGAGCCTGAGAGGGAGGATGTAAGCCAAGTCAACAATGGCAGAGGACACCTCTCAGGTCCTCTGTGATGGACTTGGGGTGTGAGGAGGAGGAGGAGCAACCATGGAGGCTTGAAAAGAAAGGAAATGGACCAGTGACTAGATGAGATGGTGGAATACTACAGAAGGAGGCTGGCATTACCATCCTCTGACCCAATCCTACTCCCCTCCAGGCTTCCCCAGCAGTGGGGGAAGACAAAGTTGTAGTAGAGAGGAATCCCCGCTGCACTAGGAGCCAACAGCCCTGCTGGAGGATGCCCACCCTCACTCCAGAGATAGTTATCCAGGAAAGGATGCCATGAAGAGGTAGAGAAGGAGCCAGGGACCAAGGCAGAGGGGCTTAGAGCCTGAGGCCTGGCAGAGGGGAAGTTAGCATTCAGAAGGGCTCCCAGCAGCCTGCAAACAGCCAGTCCCCATGGTCAGTGGTCAGCCAGAAGGCAAAAGCCCAGGTACTGGAAGCCAGCAGCTACAGAGCAAGAACCCACAGCCGCAGTTACACATGGAGACCCCACCCACCACAGCAACTCCCAGAAGCAATGAATGGATGGAAGGATCCTAGGAAACACAAGCTCTCCTGTTAATCCAGGATGCAGAAAGCCTGAGTGTGGAGATTTGTGGTTTTGCTGCAAATGGGATGCATTTTCACCAGGAGGTGATTTTTTCAGACAAACTCAAAATAGTATCTGGGTTTATCTGGCAATATAGCTGTAGCTAGCTTACATGGTGTTTCTAAATACACAGATTGTATTTCTCATGTTTCATTCTTTTAGTTCCCATCTAATGGGGCATGTGGGTTTGGCAGACGAAAAGAGATCCCCACTCCTCCAAGACACCTCCAAGCCTCTGCCCCCTACATCATGCTAAATTGATATTGTTGGGATCCTACCTGTGTCTGTGAGTTCAATGCATGATCCTCTCTGCTTGGGAGGGCAGAAGAGAGGAACAGAGAAAGGAAGGAAGAGGAAGGAAGAAAGAGGAGGAAAGGGAGGAAGGAAGGAAGGGAGGGAGGGAAGGAGAGAGAGAGAGAGACAAATATAAGCGCATAAAATTTTTTCCCAAAAGGTTACTTCAACCTTAGCCCTCACACAACAACTACTTTTATTTTTCTCCTCAGTCTTAAAGACTGCATGTATGCCATTGAGTAGATGTATTATAACTAAAATCATATTTTGGACATTTAGTCTTGTTTCTGCTTTTCTATGTCTTGTGCTAGGAGTAAACACACTATTATAAATGACAACAAACATTTTTTGTGCATGCAAAATTTTCTTCCATTTGATTGTTTCCTTAGCGCAGAGCTGCAGATGGGAAATTAAGATTGGACAAATCTCCATGGCTCTTGCTTCATAGCACCATCTTTCCTTCTAAACAGGTTGTCCCTGCTGACGATGCCATAACCACCAATGAGTACTCCCAGGCCACCTTAGCCTCTGTGGTTCTAGGTCACACCACATAACAGCACAGAGTAATATGTTCTTAAATAATTGCAAAATGGTAGAGCCAGCACAAATCTTTTTAACTTATAGCAATTTGTTCTCCCATGAGTGACTTTGCTTTGTTATCTTTGTGGGTCATTTTTTTTTAATTTAAACTCTTTAGATATTATAGGTACAGATTCTTTGTCAGTCATATTTTTAAAATTATGTTGCTTTCAATTTTTGGTGCAAGTATTCGCCCAGCGTGTTCCTCCTTAACTTTTTTCTGTTAATGTCATTATTTGGAAGTTAACTTTCATGCTAATGCAGGCAATCTTTGTCTTTGCAGTTGTTTCTACTATTTGTAAGATGAGAAATTCACCCACAGAGCTGGCTAATATTCTATTATGTGTTCTACTAGTTTATTTAAAATTTGTTTTCCATATTTAATACCTTAATCCACTTGGAATGTATTGGGAGTAAACTGTTGTGCAGGTCCAGCCTAATATTTTATTCTAAATGAATATCCTGTTATCCAACATAATTTTACGACATTTCTTCCATAGCACTTTTTTGGAAAGTGGACTTTATTATGTCCTGATATTTTTCCTAGTCAGGCCTTTTCCCAGTTTCCTGTGCTGCCTATTGCCTGTCTGTCTGTGTGAGGACAGCTCTGAAATTCCAGTAGCCTTGCTTTATAATGCGCTCATGGACACAGCTCAGTCCCCACCTTGCTCTCTCCTTACCCCTCACTTTGTGGCTCTTCGCTTTAAGAACATTCTTTGAAATTCTTGCTGAGTCTTTTTTTTCACATGAGACTTCAAAGCATATTGATTTTAAAACATCTTTTGGGGATTTTTGACTGGAGTTCTATTTAATCTATGCATTAACTTGGGGAAGGATAGACTACTATTCAATATTTATCTTACTGGCCATGAACACAGCCAGTCTGTCACGGTCTAATGAACTTCCTTTTAAAATTCTCCAGACAGTTCAGTTTAAAGGCTGTATTCTAGGGCCACCCTGTCTGGTGCAGGAATTTCAACACTCCCCCAGTCTCACCCTGGCAATGAGGGAACATGGACACATACTCGGTCCCCTCAGATGTCGTGCTCCTCAAGGTCAGGTACGAGTGGCTTCTTTCTTGTCCTCCAGGGACATTTTTGTTTGTAGTCCTCTGTCCCTCTTGCGAAGAGCTCTGCTCATCCGTCCTGTCAGTCACATCCCCCAGTGACTGAAGACCTCTGCATCTACCATCGTCTACCTCACGACCTGTTTTGATCGGGATGTGGTTTTGATTTGGTTTGTCCCCTCCAGGTTCACATCCCGGAGACTTGGTTCTCACTGCAGCAGTGTTGACGTGGTCAAAACTTTAAGAGGCAGGACACCATAAAGTCCTTAGGTCTTAGGAGACAGCTCTCAGGAAGGATTGTCTCTTGGTCTTCCTCCTGCACACACTGCCATAACTGTGATGCTATCACAAGTCCTCGCCAAAGTGGAGCTGATGCCAGGACCATGGCTTTGAAGCTCCAGAACTGTGAGTTCATAAAACTCTTTGCTTTATAAAGTTGCCTGATGTCTTAGTTACTTTTCTCTCATTGCTGACACAAAATACCCGACACCCAAAGTTAAAGGAAGAAAGGTTTATTTAGCTTACATCTTGTACAGGTTTCAGTCCACAGTCAGCTGGATCCAAGGCAGGGTGGCATGGCAGACAGGCAGAAGGCAGCAAGGCATGCAAGGGACCTAAGCAGCTTCTTTCTGCTGCTTATATCTTATCCAGGCTGCCAAGATTAGGGTGGTGCCAAACCAATCATGGATTGATTTAGTTATCACATCCCCTTAATCCCAGCATCACACACTCTAGATCCAGCCACCTCTGAAAAAGTCCCAGCTGTGACCTCATGAGGCTTTTGGGGGACATTTAGGCACAAACTATAATGGCTGACTTCAGGTATTTCATCATAGTAATGGAAAACTGAGTACAGACCCAAATGCTGCCTTTACATTTATGCCACATGGGTGGCCCATATGGATGGCCTGGATCATAATTCTTTAACCCTCCGAATTCTGAACTTTAATTTTTACTCAACCTAGGCTACCTACTCTCATCCCAAATCTGAAACTGCATCACCTCTAGATCCACAAATTCAATCTGTTCAACCCCAAATTCAATCTGGTTTATATGACCCCACTACAACAGCCCTATAACCCATTAAGACCGAAAACCTCTGACTCCTTCATTGTCTAACGATAGAAGCATCCCCTTCATGTTTGCTTTCCTCCTGACCCAAGTTAGAGTGTGCTGACATCACCACCATTGGCCACACCTGCAGCCCTGCATCCTCCCGGTGTCTACACAAGCTCACCACTTCTTACTGTTAGCTCCCCCAGCCAAGGCCACAGTCCAGTTTTTCTGGGCCCCTTCCTCTATGCTATGGACTAACTTGTGTCTCCCCAAACTTCACAGATTGAAACTCTAGGCCTGTGAGTCTATCTGATTATAAATAAAGGTAAGGCCTTAGGAGGTAGTTCAGTCTAAATAAGGTTATTAGAGTTGGGCCCTAATCTGAGAGGATTAGTGGCCTTAGACAAAGAAGAAAAAGCTCCTCTCTTCCCCCACCACACCCTGCATGCCCTGATGAAAGATCATGTGAAGATTTAGCTAGAAGGTGGCTGTTTGTGAACCAGGGAGTCTTTGCCAGGAACCAAGTTGCCTTGTACCTTGGCCCTGAATTTTCTAGCTTCCAGAACTATGAGAAATACATTTCTATTGTTTAAGCCACCCAGTCCATGATATTTTGTTATGGAAGCCCACTCAGACTAAAATACTCCATGAGAAAAATATTTTAAAATACTTTATGACTGTGACAGTATAAAGACAATATATTATTTTACATATTGAAACTTTTTCTTCTTCATTTCCTTTTCCTGTGATTTCATGGGTCCTAAACCTGCCTGTGTCCTTGGCATTGCACCCATCAAGCCTGATGGATGCATCTGTGGTCCTCCAATGCTCAGCTCAAGAAACTTGTTCAGGCTTCCATGGGTGCCTACGCCTGGCAGTTAATGCTTTCAAGAGCAGCCATCAAACAAGGATGGACAGGAACTGGTGGATATTGCCCCAGCTTCCCCATCCTGTGACTAGAACCACTCCGAGAGTTTTTTCTGCTTGTCCATAGTGGCACCTGCCATGAGCATGTCTCATACTGCCTTTCTTCCCTCCCTGGCCACCTTGTTCCAACTTCTTGGTAAATGAATCACTTATATTACCTACACTCAAATTCTTATCTTCACCTCTGCTTTGAGGTAACTCAGAATATATTTTAGTTAGTTTCTCATTGCTAGAACAAAATACCTGATACCCACAAGTTAAAGGAGGAAAGGTTTATTTTAACTTACAGTTTATACAGGTTTCAGGCCATACTCGGCTGGATCCAAGGCAGAGTGGTATGGCAGAGGGGCATCAGAGAGGAGAAATAGTCTATAACTGGGCAGGCAGAAGGCAGTAAATAAGCCTGCCTTTCCCTTTATCCCATCCAGGCTACAAGCTTTTTGGGGTGGTGCCACCCACACACGGGGTGGGGTTTCTGTCTTCGATAAATCCACTTGGCCAAACCCAGAGCTATGCTAATTCCACTCCCCTAATCCCAGTATCACACACTAGACTCCGTATCACACCCTAGACCCAGCGGCCAAAAGCCCCCGTTTTGGGGGGACATCTAGATAGAAGCATAACAATGCTTCTTCCCTTACAAATGCAGTAGAGCTCTCTTAGCTAAATTCCACTTGGCAAAGAGGCTGAAAAACCCACCTCTTCTCCTTTCCCTCTGCAGACCAGATTCTGATAGTGTCAGAGTACACATGCTCCCAGGCAAGGGAGGGGCTGCTTTCTGGCACTTGTTTACTTCTGCTCCCTTCTGTCCAACTCTGTATTTACCCAGAGTCAGATGTGGTGGTCCAAATGTGTTTATGCCAGCTTTATGTGTTACTGTAATTACGTAATTTCATCACATCATTTAAACCAATGAAATACACATGTGAAAAAAAGAGGGAGCTGCTGTTTCAATAAAAAGTAAGTTGCAGAGTTGGGTAGAGACAAATAGCTAAAACTACTGTCCATCAAAGCAATGTGGGTTACTTTCTATAAGAGATGGGAAAAAATGGTAAAATCCTGGAGGGAAGCGGAGCCTCATGGCTTCAGGAGTACTTGTGTCCTATTTCTATTCAAAAGTAAAGTAGAACTGGACGCTATAGATTGTGCTCTAGAAACATGGCTGATTATCAGGAATGTGGTTGGGGAGGGGCAGTGGGGGCTGACTGGTCTCTGTTCCTAGCTTTCCAAATCCATCACCCCCTTCCCAAATTCTGGATCAGGGAAGAGCGCATCTCACATCTCACACCCACATCAGAGAACAAGTCTAATCTTCTTCCCTCTCCTCCAGCCTGGAGAATTTTTACTTCCCTCTTGGTGAAAAACAAACTTAGTAAGTGAGCACCAAAATCTCTCATTAGGCCACAATCTCAGCTCCTTCTCTCTAGGTGACATCAATGTCCCTCTGAACAAGAGAAAGGTGAAGCGATGAAGGAGAATGTCTTAGTCCATTCAGGAGACCATAGCAAAGTACTGTAGAGTACATAGCTCATAAGCGACAGAATTTATTCTCATAGTGCTGGATATTGAGAGTCCAAGATTAGAGTGCCAGCATGGCTGGGTTCTGGTGAGGGTCCCTTCCAGGCTACAGATAGCTGATCTCTCAGTGTCTTCACACAGGGGAGAGGGAGTGACAGATCCTCTGGATTCCTTTTATTTTTGAGGATATGAAAACTTTATTATACAGATGCTCCTCAACTTACAATGGGGCTATGATCAATAAAGACAATATAAACTGAAAATATCATTAAGTCAAAAGTGCACTTAATACACCTCACCTACCAAACATCACAGCTTAGCATGGCCTCCTTTTTTTCCTTTTCTTTCTGTCTGTCTGGGATCCTTTCCATGAGGGCACTGATCCCATCGATGAGGGCTCTACCCTCAAGATGTAATCACCTCCCCCAAACCCCATCTCCAAATTCAGTTCAGTTTCAACATATGAATTTAAGGGAGACGCAAATATTCAGTCCATAAAAGAGAGTTGCCGACAAGCATTCAGCCCCACCCAGGTAACTCCGCTCGGTCCTCAGCAAGGCCTTCTCTGACTCCCCTCTAAATCTGACACCCCTGTACCCTGCCTCTGCTTCCCCTCTGGGTGCTTTGCATTAGAGCTCCCTCCCTGTACCTCCTCAGCTCTGGCTTCCTGTGGTGTCCCACACCTATCTGGCACAATCAAGGGCACGCAGCGCACAGTCCACACATACCACTGGGTAAGTGAGCAAGGAAGGAAGATCCTTTCCAGCTCAGACATTTTATGCTCCCCCGATCCTAATGGGCTTTCATTTCAGATGCAAGACTTTTCTTGACATCTTTAGCAAATTTCTCCCTCCAAGACCTATGCAGGGACCATACTCAAAGGTTTCTCGGGCATGCCTGGAATCTGTGATGGCAAAAAGAGTGCTGAGAGGAGGAAGGCGGTGACCCTGTTCTCTCAACATTGCTACGTTCTCTGCCTGCAATCCCTGGAGTGGTGCCCAACTTCACCAGCAGAAGGGAAGAGAGAGGGGTACAGGATGCAATGGCTGCAGTGATCATGACCACCTGCCTCGAGGGGGACCAAAACAGGCCTGTGGGGCATCTGGCCCCAAGGCCAGGCCAGGGTGCATTCTGATGCCAGAAGAGGGAGGGAGAAGGAGGAACTCACTATCGGGGACAGGTCCCCAGCTTCAGAGGCTGGCAAGGAACCAAATCTGGGAGGTACATTCGTCCTGGACCAAGCTGGGCTAACTTGGTACCTCTCCTGGCACCCTGGCAGTAGAGATGCATCATTCCCATGATAGGACAGCTGGAAGTACCCCCTGGGGTGGTCAGCTAGCTTCTCCCCATCCCTCATCCTCGGCCCAAATAAGGTCCCAAGAGGCTTCTGCCACCTGCTAACTCAGTTCCTTGTGGCTCATTTATTAAACTCATCTTTCTTCCAAATCTGGTTCCCCACTAGAATGAGGGCAAAGACCACGTGTTATAGACTGACTTTCTGTGCCCACTCAAATGTTGACATCCTCACCCTTAAGAGGATGATATTAGATGTTGGATCATGAAGGTGGAGCCAGTGTCCCGAGAGCTCCCTCACCCTCTTTCTCCCCTGTGAGGAGACAGGAAGTCAGCAGTCTGCAACCTGGAAGGGATCCCTCCCCAGGACCCAAGCATGCTGGCACCCTCATCTCAGACTTCCAACCTCCAAAACTGTGAGAAATAAATTCTGTTGTTTAAAAGCTTCTCAGACTACGGCATCTTGTTAGAGTAGCCTGGACTATAGACTGAGACACTACGCTGTCTGTCTATCTTGTTTTCTGCTGTAGCCCCAGAGCTAAGCACAGTGTATGGCACCATGTCTGTGCTCAGGAAATGTGTGACTCAGAGACAATACCTGCTCCCCAGCAGTCTGGCCAGAAGCTCCAAGTGCAGGCCCAGTTCTGAAGGCTGGAGGAACCCAACTCCCCTGTCCACTCTTCCCCTGTATTGACCCAACTTCCAGTTTTGATTCTTTGACCAAATACACAGCATATTTGCAGCTTGCTTCATGAAAATACTTTGAAATTTTCCCAATACTGTCATAAAAATTAAAAATTCATCTCATGAAAAATAAAAAGCAAGTGTAACTAACAGGGGAAGTTTGGCTCAGTCTCCTGCAAGCCAAGGGGGAGCGGCTTAATGCGCCGCTGGAGAGTTCTTCCACCGTCCTGCCCTGCAGAGAATGGAGAACAGCCTCTGGAGCCGCTCGCCTGAAACTCTCTGATCGGCTGATCTATTGATCCATGCACTTATTTCTGTTCCTCCATGGGAAATGGACCCCACTGAGACCTGGCTTTCCTCCTGACCTGTGAGGGTATTTCAACTCAGTTTGCAGGGGAGCAATCCCACAGCTCTATTCAACTTCTCTTCTGTGGGCCCCAATTACTAGACGGCTGGGCTCATTATAGCAGACTGGAAAGTCAGGCCTCCTTGGCTCTCTTCCCACCTGTTACAGTTTGTATATAGCTGTCCCCCCAAAGCCTCGTGTGCTTATGGGTGGGGCTTTGGGGAGGTGATTGTCCTCCCATGGAGGCATGATACTCCTCAGTGGATTATTAGTCCACTAATGAGTTTATAGCTAACTATGATATTGGGAGGTGAAGCCTGGATGGAGGAGATGGGTCACTGTAACGTGTCTGGAAGGGTCTAGCTCCCTCCCCGTCTCCTCCCTTGATCTCTTTCTAATTCTCTCTCGTGCTCTTGCGCTCACTCTCACTCTCTGTTTCCTGTTCACCATACCGTGAACAGCTATTCCTCTACCCTGCCTCTCTAACATGCCATACTGCCTTGGAGCTAGCCAACTATGGACTGAAACATGAGCCAAAATAAACCTTTCCTCCTTTAAATTGGGGGTGTTGGATATTGTATCTCAGGGAAGAGAAAAGTGTCTGACACCACCCTCTTCTTATAAGCCGGTGAAAGGATCAAAACAAAACAAAACAAAAATCAGGAACCTTAAATGTGATGGATGCACAGAGTGGCCTGTTGTGGTTTATGACCTCTACATCAGAGGGAGTTTTTACAACTGTGCACTAAATTCAGACAGTACTAACAGTCCTGCAATCCTGGGCATTTCTCTCTTTTTGACTCCCATTCATCATCTCACTAAAATGACTTTATGATGTCCCTCTGGGAATGTATTGATCATTGGACAAAATGCATAAATGCACACACAACATACCACATACAAGGAGACATTTAGCAAACCCTAGGAACCCTTGTGTCACAGGACACCTCACGTGACAAAAAAAAAGACTCATGGGAGCTGGAATGACCCGTTACAGTACTCCACTATGTAAGGGCCTCATGCTGAGCAGAATATCCCTCCCTGATCCTCGAACCTGGGCTCGCTTTGGCCATGAACTTGCTTTGGCCAGTGGGTGTTGTTTTCAAATCCAGCAGGCACAGAGCCTAAAATGTGTTGAAACGGTGGGGTCTACTGCCCACTCTAGTGATCTATGGTGAGAAGAATAGCTCCAGGAACTTCTGCCCCTTCGGCCAGGGCCATAGTATGAGACAATTGGAATATTATATATGCCTTGGTGGCATTAGTCTAAGGAACATGACACCTGGGCACAGTTGTTTCCAACCTGTGGTCTAGACTGTAAAGCCTAAAAGAGTGGTGGCAAACCTGTGGTGTGTGTGTTATTGGGTTTTTCTCTTAAGACAAAAGGTGTTAATGTACGAGTTGTTTTTTCTAAACTAAAACCTCAGTATTCAGGTTTAATTGCAGTGTTGGCGCTTTGCAATAAATAAGTAGGTTTTGGGTTGCAGCTGGGTACTCGGTATCTAAAAGGTTCAGCATCACTGGCCTAGAGCCAGGACCTCAGCCCAGGACCAAGCTACCTTTGCTGAGTGCAGCTCCCCTAAAGACCCATAAGAGTAAGTGCTGTTTTAAGCTACTGAGGTTTGAGGTCATTTGTTATGCAGTGTTATTACGGCAGTAGCTGAATCATACAATCTCCGAACTCCTATGAATTCTACCCACAGGCTTAGATCACACAGGACACTCACATGGAACACACACACACATACACACATCAATCTGACACACAAAAGCAAACTTGTAGACTGCTAATCTTTCTCCTCACCCCACTCCCATACACACACACGTGTGCATACACACACACACACACACACACACACACACCCTGTGCCGTGAGCATAAAAGGTCATTGCCAGGGGTTCTCAGGCAGTCCCTCCACCAGCATACAGTTCTCTTTCTAAGACACTCACGGAGCCACTGCTGGGCACCACCTGGTCTTCCAGAGGGCAATCTTGTCTTCAGCCCCCATGGCAGTACAGCTAACTCTACACCTTTTAGCTCGTCAAGTTGTTATCACATCATTTTTGCTAAGAAAGTGTTGCTTCTGAAGCCCTGGTAGCTTGCTATTTTATCCCTTTCTACCCCAGTTGTTGAACGCCTGTCAGACTTGTGACATCCCATTCTCCCGAGGGGAAAAATTATAGCGGGGATGTATGCAAATGAATTCGCAGAACACGTGTATCTTTCATGTCCTTGCTGTCGGCGGCCCCTCTGATGGCCCTGCTTCTCCGACTGTCAGCACAGCTACTCCAGAAATGAGCTGGGAATTGATCTGGCCTTTTATCTGAGGGCAAGCTGTGCTCCCTGCCTTGGTCACAGCCAGTGAAGAAAGAAAGCAAGGCTAGAAAACACTGGCCCCTCTTCATCCCCAGAGCCTGGGGCGAGAGCCAGGGGCTTCAGCGAGTCTCCTGGGGGACAGGTCATGTAGCCAGCTTCCTGAAGCAGAAGCCTGAGAAAGCCTACCAGGCTCACCGAGGTCCCTCCTCAGGCCCCAGCCTGCTAAGGAGGATTTGATGCTTCTGCATGGTGGACTGAGTCCTGGTTCTCTCTGGAAGAAGAGGGTACACTAGAGGAAACAGGCCGTGATGGTCATGACGAGGCCTGTCAC
The DNA here is from genome assembly GCA_004026905.1 of Hystrix cristata. Lineage (NCBI taxonomy): Eukaryota > Metazoa > Chordata > Mammalia > Rodentia > Hystricidae > Hystrix > Hystrix cristata. Next base: position 156,269 of record PVJO010000981.1, read on the forward strand.
AGAGCCCTGTCTGTGCAGTATTCCGAAGGACAGATGGGCACCCTTCCTCACCCCAGGAAATCTAAGGAGGGTCTCCCTGGCAGTTAACCTTGAGTCTTAAGGGAGAGTAAAGATTCCAAGTGAATCTGTAGGAAAGGCATCCAGAGAGCAGGAAGTACATATGCCAACAGTATGGAGGATGCAGGAGATTGATGTGCTTAGAGACCTTCAAAGAATTCAAAAAGGCTCTAGCAAGTGACTAGGGAAGGGCAGGGGGAAATGGGGCTGGGGGAGCCAGTTGAGCTGAATCCCTGAGGTACTTCTGGAGCAGACAACAGATTTGGATGTTTGCAGTCAGCAGTAGGGAGGCATGACAAGATTACAATAGGAGGGGAGAGGCAGAGGCAGACCTGTTTCCTTCTTAGATCCTTCCAGCTACAGGCAGAGGCAGGCAGGACAGCAGCACACATTCAGGGGAGCGCTGACTGGGGCTGGGCCTCCGGAGGAAGTTTCACTGGCAGAAAGAGCAACAGAGCCAATTTCTGTCTCTGCCTCCGCCTGCCTTGGTTTGTTCATCCCTGCTCATGGTTCTCACCATCTGTGAAGACAAGCATGTGTCCGTTCCTTGCTGAATTATTAAGTCAACTCAGCCTCATTGCTCTGTCTCTCCCTCATCCTCTGCATCATTAACATCTCATCCTGAGAACTGTGATTTCAACTTCTCTTGGATTGGTCTCTCCCCCTCCCTTGGCCAACCCCTTCATCCAGACCGTTGTCAGCTCAAGCGGCTCCTGTCTGGGGCAACTGAACCAAAGCCCAGACGCCTGGGTACTCCCTTTACTCTTGCAACCACTGCTTCCTTTACTCGGCAAATTATTCTGTGAGGAGCTGCAGCATCCAGGGTCTTGAGGCTGCTGGGGTATGAGCAGTGGTCAATAGGGAGGGCATCTCTGGCCTCTTGGAGTCACCATCCAGTAGGTTTGTTGGAGATTAGCAGCATGTTCCCCCTTGGGGGAGACTTGCTGGGGACCAGAGGTCTGCCCTGAGCATAGAAGGTCCAGCTGAGGCCAGGGAATGTGGGAGCCAGGCAGGGTGAAGGGCGGCATGCAGAGGACTGGGGATAGGGAAGCGCTTGGAGAAGAAGTTATGGGTATAGACAGCGACACTGGGGACAGGCCAGGGTAAGGGCAGGACACAGAGAGTATCTGGGCCCCTGGAAGACTAGAAATTCTCGGAGCAAGGATAGGTCACTGTAAGGCCTTAAACTGCCAGGTTATATGAGGGTCGCATACAACACACTGGGGATCCCCCCACTGGCAGGTGTTAACCCCCTGACCTCCATCCCAGCCTGCCCCCAGGGAGCAGAGGGAAAGACCTGGCCACCCTTCCCAGGGGCTTGACATGGACGATGTGCCTCAGGGTCAGGCAGCTCCAAGCAGCTATATGTGAACACCACCGGCCAGGTCACCCCTGTGCCTACCAGTCCCCGAGAGTGCCAGAGAAAGACAGTGATCACTGGAGAAGGAGCAATGAACTCTGAGTCTCTCCAGGGTCGGTAAGGCACAGGAAGAAAATGAGCCTCCCACAGACACCAGAATGAGAGTACAAATACAGTGCTCCTTGGGTCCTTGAGCCAGTGGCAACCAGAGCTCCCATACCACTCTTTTAGACCTCAAGTGCCCAGGCACCCACTGTCCTCAAGGAATCAGGAAACTGGTCCTTAGCATCTCTCCATGCAAGCCCCACCATCACCCGCCTGGTGTCCAGACTCCATTAGGACAGGTATAAGGGGCACCAGGGAACCCAGAGGCTTAGCCAAGACAAGCCAAGAAAGGCTTTTGGCCTCAGTGTCACCATCTGTGAAATGGGCATGGGGAACATGGGGAGTCCCTGAAGAGGCACAATTGGCCCCTGATCCGCCTGTCCCTTTGTCTTCACTTTCCCCTCCCTTTAACCTGGATCTGGACCCCTCATTCCCCAACATGACTTTAAATGCCCTCTCCTGGCTCTCCACTGCACACTCAAGATCCATTAGAGTCGAGCCCCTTTCAGAGTTAGACAGTATCGAATTCAATAGCACAATTATTTTAAAAATAAAAACAAACCAACCACAAATGTGTGGCAGCAGCCATATATTTTTTCCTGCCCCTCATTTCCTGAAAAGCCTTCATTACTGTTGTTAAAAATAGACGCCCAAGGCTTGTTAAAATCCAAGGGAAAATGGGGCCTCTAAGTCCTCATTCCCCCTCTGGGCAGGGCTGTCACCCTGTCCCCGCACTGCAGGAACAAAGCCCACTCTGATGACCTGTTGAGCCAGCAGTGGGGTCCAGGTCAGCCTGCAGCCCTGGTGGCAGCCACATCACAGCCGCTGAAATGCTGTCCTGGGCTGAGATGAGACCAGCCCGACACTCATGGACAGCCGTCACTTCGGATTTCTTTCCAGTCTTTCCTGGGCTCCCTTGTCTCATGGAAGCCCATCTGAACTCCCAGAAACAGAGGACGTGTCCTTTCGCAGGCTCCCCCAGGCCGACACTAGGAATGTCTCTGCTGCTGCTAGGGCACCCACCAGGGGACCCTGGCCTTGGCCAGCAAAGTCCACATCTCTTCTTCACACCCGGGGCTGCCCTTGCTCCATGCACTCACTGCCCCACCCAGGAGAGGCCCTGTCTCTTCCTTCCAAATTATCTAAGTTTCCTGGAGCCCATCTGCAAGGCCTGGGTGACTCATTCCCACAGAAGGTGTGCCAGGCTCGGCAGTGTTGGCAAGGGCATCCTCCAAGGCGATCTGAGAAGGTGTGGCCCTACTCCCCATGTCTCCCTCAGCTGCAGGCTGAAGCCTTCAGTGATGCACAGTGCCCCCACCACGGCCGTGCCTCTGGACATCCTACCCCAAGCTGTCCTCTGCCCGTCACCCCACCACACCAATCCATTGGAACTTCTCAGCTTGCTCTGCCCCAGGGAAAATCGTGATGCATTTCTGCACTCAATTCCTGAGCACACAGGCATAGGTGGCCCTATTGTCCCCAGGACCTCACTCACATCACATGCACTGTCATCCAATTACAGCACCCATAGCTCACTCTTGCGAGCACCTACCATGTACCAGGTGCTGCCTGGAGCACTTCACATCTAGTGTTTCTAATCTGTCCAACAACCTCTGAGAGGGGTGTGTGTTTATTATTCCCATTCTACAGATGAGGAAACTGAGGCCCAGCAAGGCAAATTCACTTGCAAAGCTACCAGCTGCTAAAGGATGGGGTTAGAATTCAAATTGCAGACCACCCGGCTGCAAGGCCAGCTCCACTTTGCTCTGTCACCTCCTGGACAGCCCACCTTGAGTGTACGTGTCCTCTGAGGATGGGTTCTTGGAGACGGTACCAGGACTTGCTTATGTCTGAGGCCTGCACAGTACAGGATGCAAACAGCTCTATCTGCAGGTGGGCAGGCAAGGGGCAGCCAGGGTGCTCTCTCCAGAGTAGAGGGCAAATATAAATGACAGCTGCTAGGCCTATAACAAAATGCCATGGAGCAGGCCTGCCTCGCTGAGGCTTCTTCCTGCCAGTCACTAGGCCAGAGTTTGGTCAGTGCTATCCACAGTCCAAACCCCCAGGCCCAGAGAGGCAAAGCAATGACTCTTGGTCCAGTAGTACGGTCAGAGTCCAGCACCCAGCTTTCAGGCAGTCGGGAGCCTTTTGCACCTGATGAGAGGGAGACAAAAGGCTTCCTGCCAATCACTTAGTCTGCAGTAGCTGACAGAAGAAACAGAATAGACATGTTCACCCCAAGAGCGTGCCTTCCAGATAACTTGTGCTGAGGATGTTGTTTGGGGTCCAGAAAGTGTAAATTTCAAGTATTACTTTTTTTTTTCAGTGCTGGGGATTGAAACTAGGGTCTTTGCACTGAGCAACATCCTCAGTCCTTTATGATTTTTTAAATTTTGAGACAGGGTCTCACTAAGTCACTAAGTTGTCCAGGCCGAACTCAACCATCCAGAGGATTATAGGCATGTGCCACCACACGCAGCTGGTGCTATGTTTTTATTCCTGTCATGAGATATGACCCCACTGGAGATGCAACACCGAGGAGGCTGCTGGCGTGTGTGATTCTAAGCATGCGCAGGGTGAGTGCTCACTGGAGCTGGCAGCCCAGCCAAAGCCCTCTCTGTGCAGGACTGCCAGGCTGCAGGGGATAGCCAGAGGCCAAGAGGCCATGCTGACATGTGAGGGTAGCACTCAGAAACGCGGGCAGGCAACAGGACAGACACACCCACAGGGAGGCCCTGCCTGCAGGGGTGATGTCCACGTCAGCAGACTCCTCCGCCCCCACCTGCCCTGATATCAACATCTCCATAACCATGTGCAAGTAACAGAGAGTACATATTCAGCACCTACTATGCATTCAGCTTTTTGTGTGCGCATGTTTGTTCCTCACAATAACCTGGCAACCACAGAAGTTATTGTTTCCACTTTACAGAGAAGAAAGCTGAAGTTCAAAATGGTACGCTAACAGGCCTACGACATGAGGCCACAGAGTGATGCTATCACCAGGACTGGATTCAGCAATGAGTCAAAAATCCATCCAATAGCGGCTTAGAAAAATGAACACAAATAAGTAGTAAGCAAGCGTGGAAGTAGCAAGTGGCATGTGGGAGGAAGGCTCCAGAACGTCAGAGCCCAGAGCTGCAGAAGGGGTTTCTGCAATTCTGGGCCAAGAATGTACCTGCTGTCCCCAGGAAGAAGGGGTTTCTGCCCAAGACCTACCGAAGGCCAGAGCATTCCCTGAGTCTCTGGGTCCCCAGGAGGAGCTCTGCAAGTCACTTGAGGAGGTGGAACCCAGGAGGGACAACTGGTGTCCACCCTTGGGGGCGCTGAGATCCTCGGGGACATGTTTGTTGTTCCTTTAAAGATTGTATGTGGAATCTGTGCTAATTGTTGAACTACTAAAATAAAAATAAAGAAATATAATCTTACTGTTCACATTTCAATACCTAGCTTTCCAGTCCTTTTGTTCACATATAGACAGAGATTTTTCAGAATAAAACTGAGATGCAACGGCCTATTCTGTCACTTCACAGAAAATGAAAGGCATCATAAACACCTTCCCCTGTCGTTATTGTTCCCCAGTGACAGTGTTTCTGGTGCCTGGGTGGATGTGCACCACACACAGTCTGTAACTCACACAACCCATTCCCACCTGTTGGCTCCCAGGATGTGCTTTTAAATGTCTACTGTACACCATACTTGAATGAGTGGCCTCATTGAGACATCTCTGAATACATTTTGAATTCTTTTCTTTTGGGTAAATTCCTAGAAGTAGAATTGCCAGGGCAGAGGATAAGGGCATTTGAAAGACTTTCGTACATGAAACCAAACTACCCTCAGAAAGATTAGAATGGCCTGTCCTCCCACCATCAGTGGCTGGGAGTGGGAAAGATGTCCATTTAAATATTAGCTGTGTTCTTAGATATTTATCATGTAAAGTTGACAAATGTATTCATTTCTTGTGTAAATCATTTATGAAATCAAAACATGATTTAGAACATGTGACATGCTCAGAACTGTGACAGAGCCCAGGAAGCAGACAGAGTTAGGCATAGGTGGCACACAAAGCCTTTCCTACAAACCTAGCCACATTGGGAGGGGACCACATAGAGAATCTCTCAGGCTTCAACAATGTTGTTCACATTTGTGGACCCAACTAGCAGAGGCCATTCTGGCCTGGCAGATGCACCAAGAATATGACCTATTGACTGGGTAGACTTCTAAGGGGTAATGGGGTCCAACTCCAGAATCTGAAAAAGGGGGCATGTAGAGCTGACAGACAAGGCTGCCCTTAGGATATAGGGTTCTGGACAAATATTGTTTGGGCTCTGTCTACAGAAATTATTCAAGATATCCAAAGATCAGTGGTTCAACCTGATACAATTCTACAAGGAGGAGAGGGAGGGAAGGAAGAAGGAAGAGGAAAAGGAAGGAAGGAAGGAAGTAGGGAAGGAAGAAAAAGAATACTATGCTATGGAAACAATTTCTTTACCAGGCCTGGATGGCCCCATAATTAGGAGTCCCAGAACTCCTGGGACATCAGAGAGTAAAGAGTTGATCAGAAGATAAAGGGTGAGAGAGTTTCTTAAAGGGAAAAACTGGGGTTCAAAGCCCACATGGGTCCCTCTCCAGGCTTTAGCCTCCCTGCCCAGACAGCACAGCCAGCTCCAGCTATTTTCAAGCCATGAAAGACAATTTAGAAAATGTCAAGAAAGGCTTACTGAAGCCCTGGGCCTGGCAGGGCCCTTGCTTCCGGTGCTGATGGTAGACTGCCCTAGGTGGCCCCTGGTGGGTCAACCAGCTGTCCCTTATATAGTGCAAAGGGACGATCAATTACCATGTGGGTGGGTGTTTCCTGCAAGTCCCTCCCATTCTGTACCCCTCTCTGGGCCTGGGAGGCAACCTCTGTGACACGCATTAACCAAGCTCCCCCGTTCCCAGATGTCCCCTTCCAAGAGAGACAGTAGATACTGGCTATGTTGAAAGAGGAATTGCTTCCAAAGCTATAAATTCCCAAGACCCCGAGGCCAGAGAAAGCAATTAGGAGGCTTGCACAGTGGGAAGGAGGTATTGGCAGCTGCAGTCAAGAAGAAATTAGATTCACCATCATTTTACCGTTTTTGCCTTCCCTGTTGTTGCAGACAGCTTGAGAGATTTCTGATGGGGGCAGTGTTTGGAGCAGCTGCATCTGGTGGAGGGCCCCCTTGTCACCCGGGGGTTGGGAACAGGGGGACACTGCTATCAGCACTGCCTTAGGAGCAGCACACATCCAACCAAAAACTGCAATTCGAGGGTCACTCTAAGCAAATAGCAGCTGTCTACTGGGGGCCCCATCACATGGGAAGATCATCTTTCCATGACCTACTGACTCGAATCCAGTAAATTCCAAGAATTCAAGACTAGAAGAGCTGGAAAGGGTGTAGAATATCTATACACTGCCCTCCAGTCCACCCACCCAACCTAGTTTACAGATAGGGAGGGCTTCCTCCCCTCATCTAGGACTTATTGCTGGGTCCTCATTTTCTGCCTTGGCCTTAGTGCCAATGACCAACTCACCCCACGTGCTCCATGCTAAGGAAGGCACAACATGAAAACTTGGGAAGGCAGGTCATTTTACTAGTGCTCTCAGGACACTGAAGCATAATGACTGAGGCTCAGAGAGGTTAACCAACTCGCCCAAGATCACACAGGTCATCACTGTTGCGGCTGGGAGTTGAAATTGCTTCCATGCCCACGTCATTTCCAGCACATGATACAGGTGTCCAGCTGCACTGACTGCAGAGTCGGCACAGTGGGCTTCTAGCAAAGTCACTCCTTTCCTTTAGAACAGCTAAGTAAACCACACGAGCATGGGATGTTTCCATACCCACCAGTGCTCTAGCCTCGGCCTCCAAACCGTTGTTCTCTACATCCCTCCTGTCCCTGCCTCCTCCAACCCGGCTCAGAACCTGCCAGCTATCAATCCTGACTGTTCCTTGCCAGCAGGGCCCCACGTGTCCTGAAAATGAGAGAAAAAGTGGCCCTAAGGACACCTGTTTTCACCTTCCTTTCCCTGGAATCTGGGGCCCTCTCCTCCTACCCCAGAAGTCAGCTGTCCTATCTCAACCCTCTTCGTCCTGTGACAGTGACTTGGCTCACTTCTCCTGCCAGGCCCCAACCTCAGGGCCTCACACTCCTAACCCTGGGTCCCTGTCCCCATAGCCTCTGGGAAACCAAGGTAGGACAGAGCTTAACAGAAGGACTCAGGAATGAGTGGCATGTGAACTGCTTCTCTGCCAGGTATTGGCTTTGCAAACTTGGGCAAGTGACTTGAACTCCCTGAGCTGAGTTTGTTTTCCTGACCACAGGAGGATGTTGTGATGGATAAATGAAATAACATGTGTGACAGGGCTTTGGCTCAGAGCAGGGACTCAACACATAAAATTCTTGTTTCCTTTAATACGTGTCTCAAAGGCATGCAAAGAGGATTAAGTGCAGTTATAAAGTGCCCCTAATAGCTTCTGGCTCCCTCAGACACAATCATCATAACATCCTTCTCTGTCCCCACTATCTCAGCTTACATTTTAGAGCAATATAGTAGAACTATTTGCCGAAGAATGCCAGCTGGTCTTGGGTGCTGGTTGGGAGTAGGGGTGTGGGTGTGGGCAGGGCAGGTCAAGGCCAGGCTCCCTGGCTCTTCCCTCTGGGATTCTAGGCTTCTGGCTCACTGTGGCTCTGAGGCAGCCAGGCCCAAAGCATTTGAGCAGATGGCTGCCAGCCCATTTTCCATCTTGGACTTTCCTTTGAGAAGCCTCCCAAATCTACCTCTACCCTCACATTGCTCTTTAACTCAGGCCCATTTTTGTCATGTCAATAATCTTTTATTTTTACTAAAATAAAACCCAGGCAGCACAACCCCTGAGAAAGGGGATCTCTGGACTATAGGTCAAATTCCTCCTTCCTGGCATAGTCATAGGCTCCCAGGGGACAGCAGCAGAGTTGAGCGCCAAAGTCCCGAGAGAGAGATGCTGGGAAGGCCATGCCACTAAGTGGCTTCCCATGCAGGGAAAGCATAGCTTTTTCCCTGGTGCAAGCTCTTAGAGCTTGTTTCCACTCCCTCCGCACAGCTTTGACAAAAGAACTTTTCCCTTTTTCCCAATCTCCTCCACAACATCAAACCACTAACTGATATCAAAATAGTCACCTTGTTGGGGTCGTCATCATTTTTCAATTTTCCAAGCGGCTGCCTCCAGCACAGAGCAGTGCAGAGAACAGCAGCTGCATCAGCCTCCGAGCGGGCCTGCTCAGCCCCAGCACTGTCACCATCCAATTCCAGTGCTCACAGCAAAGGTCCACTGTAGTGACTAACAGCCCTCTGCTGGAAAGCACTGAGCATATGAGGCTGAGGATCAAAATGCAGCCCGGGTTCAGTCCTGACTCTGACATGGAGATGTGGCACGTCAGGCACCTTACCTCACAGGCTCCACAGGCTCCTTTTCATCCCCTATAAAATGAGATTTACAAAGCAAAGCAACGGGAGGCCAGCACAGAGTGAGCTTGTCTTCATGTTTGCACTCTAATTGTTGGTGCTCTTCGATGACGCGCCTTCTGAGCAAGACTGGGGTAGGGCATTCTTTTCCTTCTTGGTCCCAGTGAGGCATTACTCTTGGCACAAAGGATGATGAGCCTCTAAACTCACTTCTTATCCACCTGCTGTCATACTTTCCAGGGCAGTGTATGGCATTTCTAAAAAGTTCTAGAAATCCCCTGCCCCACAGCTTTGCCCATCAGTTGAAGTCTGTTTAATCAAGGGGTCACTGGCCCTGGACATGACATTTATTCACAGCAGCAACCATGACTGACATGGCTATGCTGTCATGTAGCTCACCATTCAGAGCACGGGCTGACTAAAGCAAACCTTGGACCCTCAGACCATGATGGGACACTCTGCATGCAGGGCCAAGGCTATGAGGAATGCACAATCAGTCTTGGTGGATTAGAAATTTATTCATCAAGAGGTCATGGGGGAATAAAGTTTAACGAGTGGGAACAGTAGAGAAAAAGGCCCTGGAGTGAGACAGACTGATGTATCTGGAAACGAAGAGATTTCTGTCTGAGCGGACCATAAGGAACAGAGCTGAGTCAGGAGAGGTGGGCGGGGCCGCTCCATCCCAGGCCAAGTAAACCTGGTGAGTTGTTGGAGGTTTGCTGTGAGCCTGGGCAGCAGCCTGTGAAGCCTGATGGTGGATGGCAGACACGGTGGGACAGCGTTTACAGAGAACAGGATGTGGGTGCACTGGGGACCACAGTGGGTCCTGGGGGCCGGGAACAGTGCCACAATCCACAGCAAACACTGGGACAATGGCCCAGGGAAGGGGAGCAGTGTGGGAGTAGAATGACACTGACAAAGAAGAGGTGGACGTAATCAAGCCCACTGTCCACTGCCACAAAAGTGAGGTCCTCCCATTCCCTGACTCAGCCTGCTTCCTCAACATCCCAGGTCAGAGTGAGAGATCTTAATCGGAAGGATTATAGATTGCACCTATGACTGAAGTGCACAAATAGCTCTGCACTGTGTTGGTTTTGCTCCGGGGTGCTCTGGAAAGAGAAGAAAGAAAACCTAGGCTTTAACAGGTTGTCTCCGTGGCTTGCAGGACACTATACCAGCATCGCTTCTTCTGGACCTGGAGTCCAAAAACCTGAGCCTTGGTTTCATCCCAGGTTCTGCTGTGAGTCCATCTCCTTCTCAGATTCTCTTCCTTCATCTGTAAAATGGATCTCCATGGTCCTGTCTGGTGTGAATGTTTAGAGACTTTCACCTCAGGGAAACTAGAAGATTCCTGGATTCCACATCTCTGTTCCCTGACGAGGCTCCCAGCAGGGCTAAGGGCAAGCAGGGATCTAAGAGAACAGGGAACTGCTCCAACTGCAGCCAGCCGAGCTGACCCTGGTGTCCAGGTTCCTCCCCCTCCATCCCAACCTGATCTATGGCTCTGGGGACTCAGAGCATAGCTCACAAAATGCCGCAGTCCCAGCCTCACCACCACACTCTACACAGCCAGGAAATGGACCGTGATACACATATTACATGTTTAATGGTCTGCTGCACCAAAGGCAGAATGAAGAATCATTCCTGTGGCAGCAATGGATTAACTCCTTTTTTTCTGGTCTCTTCCAGAGCATTCTAGTTAAATAAATTGGAGGAGAAAGGTGCCAGGATTTGGGGGAAGCAAAAAGTTTGTTGAGACAGTAAGGTTCTAGAGTTTGTACTTGGTTCCATTGAATCTTCTGGAGTTTTCTTTCTTTACAATAGTGGTCAATATGCAGGAATGACTGAGCCTTTAGGTCAGATCCAACTCATTTTCTTCCCTAACTCCCCCAAGTCTGCCAGGAAATCAGCTTCACATTTGCAGTTCTACCAGGGCCCAGGATTGATTTCTCCATTCAGAGCAGAAATCTTTGATGATTGACATTTGGGGGATGCTAACGGGGTTCCATAACTCTCTGAAAATTAAGAGCTCTTCAGTAGACTCTGGGGCCAAGGGAAAAACCTATGGCCACCTGTTTCTCCTGAGGTCCAGGCAGGAGAAGCCACTCAATCACCAACAAGTCAATGTGATCATGGAACAGGCCGGACAGTTGTTACCCCCACCAAATGCCCTCTTCCCTGGACAATAACACCCATTGGGCCAGATGACTCTTCTGGCCCCATCCGGTGTCACTGGGTGAGATGACTGGGCCAGATGACTCTTCCATGTCACGACCTTCACAATGATGTGCTGGCAGTTATTTAGTCATTAATTTGCAGCATTTGTCAATTTCTGTACTGTAAATACTCCTTCCATTGCCAATGAGGCTACCAACATGAGGTAATTAGAGCAGAACTGGGAAGTGACACACAGTAGCCACCATCACATAGCACTTTTGCCCCCTCACAGACGCAATAGACACAAGTAACTTCAAAATCACAGATCATACTGGTGTAGGTCACTGTAAAGTAATTAAGAAGTGATGAGTTTTGAACATTATTTCCTTTGCTTTCAATATTACGAGTATATAATTTAATTTCTAACAATTTTTTCACTTAAAGTGCTGATGAGAAGGTGGAGAAAAAGAAATCTTATACACTGTTGGTGGGAAAATAAAATGAGTGCTGCCATTATGGAGGTTCCTCAAAAAAACACAAATATGGGCTGAGGATTTAGCTCAGTGGCTAGAGTGCCTGCCTTGCAAGCACAAGGCTCTGAGTTCGATCCCCAGCACCAAAATAAATAAATAAATAAATAAGGAAAGAAATAGCTTTAAAAAAAACCACAAATAGAACTACCATATGATCCAGCAATCCTGCTACTGAGTATATGCCCAAGAAAAATGAAATCCAGCATACCAAAGAGATATCTGGATGCCTGTGTTTACTGTAGCACTGTGCACTGTGTGAAATCGGCCTAGGTGCCAATCATCAGAAGAACAGATAAAGAAAATGTGGTATGCATGAGAACAAGAAGAGGGCAAAGCAGGAGGAGAATGGGAATCCAGAGGAATAATGATATCTTAAAAATAAGAACCTAATAACCCAAGTTTAAAACAGCGACACGTATATGAGGTACTACAGTAACTTTATGCAGCTGTGACTTAATGCTGCATTTATGTAGTTGTTTACATTGCTCGCTGTCAGAAGCAAAAGGCACAATGCATTGTGGTCTGTAAGCTTATGTAATGGCCTGTAAGTTCGTGTAATTTTGGATAAATTTTAATAAAAATCTACTAAAAAAAAGAAAATGTGGTATATAAACACAATAGAGTATTTCTCAGCCATAAAGAATAATGAAATCCTGTCATTTACAGCAAAATGGATGGAACTGATGGTCACTGTGTTAAAGGAAATAAGCCAGACACAGACAGACAAGTACTGCATGTTCTCTCTCAAATGAGAAAGCTAAAAAAAATAAAAATAAAAAAGTTGACCTGCTAGTAGAATAGTGATTATTAGAGATTGGCATGGTGGGGGGCAGTGGGAAAAATGTGGTTGGGTTTGATCCATACATGCTGTATGCATGTGTGGAATTAGCACACTGAATCCCTTAATACTTAATATGTGAAATAAAATAAAATAAAATAAAATAATGACTTGTTTAGCAATTGGTTCTCAAAATTCCCAAGAACTTGCCAGTCAATTCTCTAGCTGGTGGCTCTAGCATACCACTGCTCCTAGAGCAGAAAGTCAATGATCACATGTCATTTCTATAAGTCCATACACACCTAGGAAATGGTCACCGCTCTGGCTTCCTGGTCCCTGACAGTTCAAAGTTACAGATGGGCACTGCCTGGCCTGGGAGGCAGAGAGCTTTACCCAGTCTAATTGAGAGCAGAAACTTTCCTTTCTCATCAGTCAGCCTAAGTAATCGCTCAGCTCCAGTGCTGTGACATCTTTCACTCTCTCCACAAGTGAGATTGGGTCCTTGAACTTTATGCCTGACTCCCTGTATCAGTAAACTCCGAGGTAGTCCTTTGTCCAGAAATAGTTCTGTCTCATTCCTCCAGGGAATATGAAGAACCCCCCGCCCTTGTGACCCCTCTAGGTTATACTCTCTCTGGAAAGACGAAGAGTGCTGTGAGGTGCTCTCTTTTAGGATGGGTAAGGGTCTCCAGGATGGATGAAGCAGGATCCGAGATGGCCCCAACGACTATAGCCTCCCTGTAATGACACTATGCACAGTTCCCTTCCACAATGAATTCAGTGGAATGAAAGGGACAGAGACAGACTTCTGAGACCAGGTCATGAAAGACAGAAAGGACACTCGTAGTTTCTTGGATCACTGTTTCTGGGAGAAGCCAGCCATCACATCATAAGCACACTCAAGCATCCACACAAAGACATCCACGTAGTGAGGAACTGAGACCTCCTGCCAATAGCCAGCAGGGACTTGACAGTAATATGAGTGAACTCCCTTGGAAGAGGCATTTCACACAGCATGCACCCTGTGCCCAACTCTGTGCAAACTCAATCCCTGTCCTCAAGATAGTATCTCCACAGGACTTAGTCAGTTAGGAGTCAGCTTGGCTGTACAAGACACTACAATTGGTAACACAGTAACAAGAGCCTAAACAACAGAAATTTCTTGCCTCTTAATGAAATTCAGAGGTAGACAATATAGCTCTCTAGTGGCTATATGGGCCCACCAGATCAGTGACCCATACTCCTCTGACCTTGTTACTCTGCCATCATTAGAATGAGACTTCTTTCCCCTACTCCATGAGTGGCTGCTTGCACTCCAGCCATTAAGTCTGCTTTTAGCCAGAAGGAAAGAGGAAGGCATAAACAGTACATACACTTTGTTCCATTAAAGACAGTTAGCAGACATTGCACATATGCCTTTACCTTATATCCCATTGACCAAAACTTAGTCATTGGCCAGATTTTATTCTTGGCAGTCTTGTGCCCAGGTAAAACCCAGGGGCTCTAATATTAAGAAAAAAGAGACTAGGTACTGGTGGGCAATAGCAATTTCATCCCCACCTGGAGGCCCCATGATTCCTCAGCCAACAGATAGAGCCAATAGGTCTATCCTACTCTTGGTGGTTGGCTAAGAGAGCCAGTGCACCATCTCCATAAGCATCATCCAAAACACCCCCACGGTTGTTCTGTAACCCAGCATTCTTTTTAGTTGTCTGTCTCTCCTATTGAAAGATAAAGTGTATGAGAACAGGAGCCTTGTCTGGTCTTGCTTTGAATTCATGGCCCCTGAACATTTGCTGAATAAGTGGATTAGGCAACCAAACGCAGGCCCTTTGCCTCTCACCATGGTCAACAACCAGTTCATACACGTGTTCCCGATTAGGAAATTAAACTATTAAAACATGCACATGCCTATGGCCTGTCCTAAGAACATCTTGGAGGCATCCACAAACCCTTTGCTCGGAGCCATGTACAAAAACAGTGCCCACTTAATACCTGCTTCAAAAAAAAATACCACCTGACTTGTAAGGAGCTGTGCCATCTTGTCAGCCACACAACAACAACAACAAAGGCAGACATTCTAAAAATGAAAACAAAACAAATACACAACAGGCAACTGTTTTCAGAGCTCTTTAACTTTCCCCAGGGAGCCAGAGGCTATGTCTACACACACCCACAGCCCCAGATGAGACGTGCAAAACACCATCAGTCATGTCAAACAACTGGTCTAAGAGGTTGTGTTTTTGCCAAACTGATTTAGAGACCATAGGGAGAAACATAGGCAACAAATGATGTCCAAAGGGCTGCAAATACAAACCACATTTTAAAACAGAAGAGAGGAGGCCCTGTGAAAATAGCGGTGTTTTGCAGGGATAGTCAAAAGCTGTGGTCCTCCAGCAATACTAACAGAAAAGTGAGCGAATCTCATGCAAACACAAATGAGTATGCATATATATTTTTTATATATATAAATTTTAAAGCTACAAAAAGTGAATAAAACTCTTAGAAAACAGAAATACAAAAGACCAAAAAGGAAAAAAGCAATCAACTCCCACTGATAATCAAATAAACTGTTTTCACCTTCAGACTGACATACACTTTTTTTTAAATAATACTTGGTGCTGCCAAAGATGTGGTAAGATGGTCAACTGCACACTCTCTTGGTAGAATGCAAATATGTGTGATTTTCTGGGAAGCAGTTTGGAAACATGCATCCACAAACCTCAAAAATACAAAAATGCACAGTATGTTTGACACAGTGGTTTGACTAATAATTTATCCTAAGACATTCATTCATTTCTTCAACAAACAGTTCTTGACTGCTACTATATACCATTTGTTGTGCTAGTACTGAACATTCATGGATGAATAAAAAGGCCTATTTCCTGTCGCTGTGAACTTTACTATTTGATAGGAAAAGAGACAATGAGTAAATTTAAAAACCAATAAATAGATAAGTATAAACTATGATCACAGTTAAAAAGGATGCTGTGTTAACGTGGGGCAATAACAGGATTACTAACCAGATGATCATGAAACTTTTCTCCCAGAGGGTGACATTAAGCCAAGATCTGAAAGATGACCAGACAGCTGTGAGGAAAGCGTACTCAGGTTCTAGGTAAAGCAATAGCTTATGCAAGAGTCCTGAGTTTGGAAAGGTCTCACAGGACACTTCAAGGCCTGGAAGAACCAATGAGAGGTCAGGATACCTGGGTGTAGCAATGGAGGATGCATGCAATGGAGGTGGATAGGAGTCAGAGACAGGGAAGGAAAATTTGGATGTCAGCTAGACTTAATGCTGAAGGTTCTTGAGCAGGAGGGTAGCAGAATTACAGTTTTATTTTGGGAAGCTCAGTACAGGCATTTTATAAAATCAAAGAGGCAGAGGATACCAGACTAGAAGGTAGAGAACCTCACTGGAATGTCATTGCCATCCATGGCCAGGGCTCTACAAGGGGCAGATAGAAGGGACATTTTGAGGTGGAATCCCATGATTTGGCCACTGATGGCAGTAGATGCCAGGAAAGAGAAGCTGGAGATGCAGCCAACATTTGTAGCCTGAGTGCCTAGGAGAATGATGGGCCAATGAACAGCAACAGGAAACAGCAGGATGAGACAGTCTTAGGGGAAGATGAAGAACCAGGATTGGGATGTCAGAGTCACCACCCATGTCTTCCTTCCAGGGAGTCTGAGGGTCACCCTCCGACAACTGTGACTTCTGTTCCACTTGACTCTATCACCCAGTACAAAGCTGAGCACCTCAAAGTTCTCCAGTGGAAGATCTGGAATAAAGCAGGAAGCTGGCCTTATTCCCTTTCCCACCTCCTGTCTTTCTGCTTATGAGTCCAGTTAAAAATTGTTTCAAAAAAATATTGTTTCAAGTCAAACTTTTTCCTCAGGAATTTTTTTTTTTTGGTAAATCTTCACTTAGAGAGCATTCTCCTCATACCCTCTTCCAGTTTACAAGCTTATATGGAGACTTCTGCTTGAGAAAGACAGCCAGTCCAGGGCCTGGCCAGAAGCAAGACCCCACATTGTCACAAAGGGCTACCGCATGTTGCTAGCAGTTCTTCCTCGGAATTTGCTCTTCACCAGCAAGGTGGGTTTTTGAAGGATGCCAATGGAGACTTTCCAGAGGACAAAGCCAGCGGCAGGGAAGGGTGAGATTCCTTGAGGAGGTGGAGGTGGCATCATGGGGCCTCCCATCCTCTTAGGCCTGTGTGGAGAGCGCTGAGGCTGCCAGGCCTGATTTTCTATCTCTGTTTCTCCTCATATAAAATAGGGCATTTAATGCAATGCTCATTTCTCTGGAAGTCTTGTGTGGGCACAAGGAGGCGGCTGTAATATATGCAAGCCCACTGACGAGAATAGAAATGAGGGAACTGTGTCCAATGGCCGGGCTCACATTAAACACGCTTCAGAACACAAACACAGCTCACTCCGAATAGCAATGCCAGCAGCCACCAAGTCCAAACCTACAAAAGTGGGTCCACTGAGAGGTCACGAATCGTGGAAGACACGAGAGCATTGATTTGGACCACCTTGGGTAATGAACACTTTTCCTCATAGACAAAAGTTGTTCTGAAAGAACCAACTCTATAACTCCATTCTGAAACTGCTTGCTTAAGTCCTGTTGAAACAGAACATATTGGGGCTACACAATAAAGCATTTTATGAAAATACAATTTCCTGTCAGCTGTTCTAAATAAGGTCTTTTTAAGGCCATTGAATGGTTAGGAGGAAAAATGATTCCCTCTTCCATTTGGAAGGGTTCTTTTCTGTCTACGGCCATACCACCCTGAACGCGCCCGATCTCGTCTGGAAGGGTTCTTTTCCTAGTGATTTTAAATATCACATACAGACAGATGTAAAAAATGAGATGTTTACAACATATTGACAAACAGGTTTTAATACTGTGAAACCATTCTTACCACAAATCCAGGAGTCTATAGGAAGATTTCATTAAACTCCAAATTTCATACCACCTTGTGTCTGCCTGGGAGCTGCTAAGAATGCCCATTTAAAGGAAGGAAATCTTCCTGCTCCAGCTGCGGAGAGGACCGCAAAGGCCCTAACAGAACTTCCTTCCACAAAAGGAGCTGCAGACATCCCAGCAGGTGCAGCCAGCGGACAGCCTCTCGAGGCCACGCAGGAGAAAATGGAAATGTGCCATTTTCTGGAGAGTACCCTGAAGCAGTGAAATGGCTATTTTTCTCTTTTGTTTTTAATTGTGAAACATTTCAAACATAGAGAAAAATATGGAAAAATAATATAACAGACTATCCTCCATCAAAACCAAACATTTGGGGACTGGGGATTTAGCTCAGTGGTTAAAAAAAAAAAACACACAAACATTTGCTTCCAATTTCTGTCTCTGTCTCTCTGTCTCGCTCTGTCTCTGTCTCTCTCCCTCTCGCTGTCTCTATCTCTCTGTCTCTCTCTCCCTCTCTCTGTCTCTCTTTGTCTCTTTCTGTCTCTCTCTCTCTCTCTTCTCCCTCTCTCTCACTATAATGATTTACAACTAGTGGAAACCAGCACTTTTCATCCTCTCCCTCTTCCCCAGAAGTAACCTCTGCCCGGAAATGGTGCGGATCATTCACATCCTGGATTTTAGTTTGCTTACTACAAATGTACGAAGCCATAAACAGTCACACCACTGTGTTGTGTATTTTTTAAACATTCATTCAAATGGTATTCATTCTGTATGTATCCTCCTGAAACTTATTTTTTTCCCTCAAAATTATATTTTGGATGAAGCGACAAACACATTGTGTTCTTAAATTAAGAGACTCGTCTTCAAGATGTCAGTTCCACCTAATTTAATTTGCAGATTGAACATAATTCCAATTTCTAAAATACTACCAGTTTTTTTTTTCCTGGAGCTAGGCAAGTTGATTATGAAGTTTATTTGAAAGTACAAAAAAGCAAAGCTATCCAAGAGATCCCAAAAAGAGAAGCACCATCTGGGGGGGCCCGCACCACCAGACATTAACATATACTAGAAAGCCTGTAATTATGAGTTTGGTATTGGCACATGAATAAACAGATAGACCAATGGGACCAAAAGAAAATCCAGAAATAGACTCAACTGCATCTGGAAAGTTATTACATGAGAAAGGCAGCTTCGCAACTCGGTGTGGAGAAATGACTTTTAAAAAAATAAGTGGTATTGAGATAATTGAATAGCCATATGGAAAAAGTCAACCCTGGAACTCACACCACATGCTGGGGTAAAATCCAAAATAGATCAGACATTTAAATACAAAAACTGAAACCATATAGGTACTAGAGAAAACTCTGATGTGGGGAAAACTTTCTTCACCAGAAGCAATAAGGGAAAAGACTATTATATTTGAACATATTAAAACAAAACACTTTTGCAAAGCAAAACCACCCTAGGCAAAGTAAAAGACAAACCATACTTGGGCAGAGACTGCTGGGCTCCTGTCTAAAGGTGGCATCAGGGAAGCCTAGACTGCCTCTCCATCAGTGGGCAATTGGCTTCAGTTTCTAGGCAGCAGGCAGCTGAAGTAGCAAAGTTGTGTGTGTGCATCCTTGGAGCCCACTTAGCTGTGTTGGAATCTGGCTCCAGCACTTACTAGCCATGTGGTCTTGGGGAAAGTGTTGGAATTCTATGGACCTCAGTTTTCTCATTGACAATGAAATGAAATACCAATACCTACTTCTGGAGTTGTGAGGAAGAATAAGTGAGTTTCCTTGTGAAAAATGCTTAGAACACAAAAATCGTGGAACCTTCTAAAACAGCTATTAATGTTAGCTCTTACTTCCTTAGCCTCTCAGCTTCTTATAAAATCAAAGCCCAGGCAGCAAGCTGGATGCAGGGAACCCACCCACTCTTTGGTTTTAAGGAACAAGTCTGTTTTCCTCCACCTCACATATACTTCTTGCCCTCCCTTCTGACCGATAAGAAACAAACCTGCTGCTTATGTGACGTATTACATTTGTTGATTTGTGTATGTTGACTCATCTTTGTGACCTTGGGACAAAACCTACTTTGTCATGATGTATGATCCTTTTGATGATATGTTGCATTCTGTTTGCTAATATCTTATTTAATATCTATGTTCATTAAGGAGCTAGGCCTGTAATTTTCCTTTATAGTTAGGTCTTTGTCTGGCTTTGGGATCAGAGTGATGGTGGCTTCCAGAAATAAATTTGGAAGTGCTCCTTCCCTTTCAATTTCTGAAGAATCTGAGGAATATCTGTGATAAAATGTCACTAAAGGTTTTGTAGAATTCGGGAGTGAATCTAACAGGTCCTGGGCTTTTTTTAGTTAGTAGATTTTTTTTATTACTGCCTCAATTTCATTGCTTGTTATTGGAGTGCTCAAAACTCTTACGTCTTCTTGATTTAGTTGTGGTAATTTTGTATGAGTCTAAAAATCTTTCCATTTCTTCAAGATTTTCCAGTTTCTTAAAAAATAATTTTTTATAGTAGTTACTATCTTCTGGATTTTGACTGTCTCCGTTTTGTCCGTTTCATTTCTAATTGCATTAGTGTCAATCCTTTTTTTCTTTCTTTTGGTAAGTTTGGCTAAAATTTTATCTATTTTGTTTATTCTTTCAAAGAACCAACTCTCTGATTCGCTGATTCTCTGTATTGATTTTTTTAGTCTCGACTTCATTAATTTCCACTCTGATCTTTATGATTTCCCTCCTTAATTTTTGTTTGGCTGCTGCTGCTATCCAAACCAAACCTTTCTGTTGGGCATGATGGCACACATCTGTAATCCTAGCTACTCAGCAGGCTGAGGCAGGAGGATCACAAGCTTAAGGCCAGCCTGGACAACATAGTGAGACCTTGTCTTACAATAAAATAAAATAGGGCTGCTGAATACGTAGCTCAGTAGTAGAGTGCTTGTCTAGCATGTGCAGGGCCAGGGTTCAATCCCCAGTATCAAAAATAAAAAAATTTAAAAAGTACAAACTTGTTGACTTTTGAGAATAAATTCTTAGTATTTTCCACTTGTGTTTTCTGTCTCTTTTATAATTGCTCCATCTTGCTATTCACTTCTCTATTGTATTAGTTTTTCTTAATGAATCAGTTTTTGGTTTTGTTTCTCTTATTTCTTTGTTTTCTTGGTTCATGAACTTTTGCCCTTCACTTCATCATTATCCTCTGCTTTCTTTTACCATCCTCAGTCAGATGTTTAATCATTTATTTTCAGTCTTTCTTCTTTTTGAATGTTTGCATTTAAAGTTATACAGTAATATCTCGGTTCACAAATGCTTATGTTTGCAAACAATTTGATTCTCAAACAAAAGCGACAAAATTTTGCTTCTGTTCACAAACTCCACATTAAGTGACAAACACAACCATGGTCATCTCTCCTACACAAACACAAATGTGGCCATCATCCCCCAAATCTTAAAACAAATTAAGTTCAAAGAACCAAGGTACCATTGTACATTTCTCTCAATCCATTTCATTAGCTGCATCCCATGTTTTGAAAGATTGTGGCAGCCCAGCCATTACTAATATCTGGTACCTTTCCACCCATAGGAAGATTGTATTTCTTCATTCCCTTTGAGTTTGTCCTTATAGAAATGTAAATGCTAGTGGTAACTGGTATTCTTATGTGATTCACGACTCTCTAGAGCTTGTCTACCCTTGCTGCAGGGATTGGTGGTACTCTAGTTGGTGGAGGCTCTGGCAGCCTTAGTCTCTGAGGAAAGACAATGCAAAACAGAATACCTTTCTGGCTGGTGTTGGATGTGTAACAGAAGGAGAACCTAACCTTTGTAATGTAAGCTACTAAGACATGGGGGCTATTTGTTACTTCAGCATGTATTAGTTAAGGTTCTCTAGAGGAACACAGTCAATAGAAAATACATGTATGATTATGCAAGGGGATTTATTAAGTGGGCTCATAGTATCAGAGGCAAAAGGCCAAGGATCCAGTAATTGGTCAACCCAAGAAAATGGAAGCTGCAAAACAAGAAGGATGAAGGATGCAGCAGCAGTCCAAGGTCAAAGGCCTGGAAGTTCACTGGAGAGTGATCAGTGTGAGTCCATGTTGGAAGGCTGAAGAAACTGAGACTGATCTCCTAAGAGGATGGCGAAGACCAAAGCACTTCCAAAATAGCGACACTTCCTTCTTCTTTCCCGTTTTATTCCATCCAGGCTACAAGTCTACTGGTTGGTACCAACTACATCCAGATGGGTCTTCTTCCCTTAGTTTGCTGGCCTACACGTCAATCATTCATAGGCATACTCAGAACTGTGCTTTACTAATCTGCTAGGCATTTCTTAGTTCGTTCAAGTTGACAAATCTTAATTAACAGTCATATAGCATAACCTAGCTTATCCTGCATGATGCATACAGTATTTTTTATTATTGTTAGGTTTAAGTAGTTTCTAATTTTCATTATAACTTTTCTTTTTTGATATATGAACTATCTAGTAGCATTTCTATTTTCAAGGTATGGAAGGTTGTATGTATGATTTTATTAAATTGTGATCAAAAAACATTATTATTTGATGACTCAGCATCTGTTGAGCACCTTTGGTATACGTTTTATGATGCAATGCAGTCAATTTTGGCAAGTATTAATCACATGCTTGAAATGTGTGTTTTCTTTAATTGTTGGCTACTAGTTCTATATTTTTCATTAGATTAACCTGGTCCACTGTGTGGTCAACTTTTCCACATTCTTCTTAATTGTTTGCTTCCTTGATTTGTCAATGGCAAGAGAAGGATGCATGCCATACTCTTCTGCAGTGATTGTGGACTTATTCGTTCTTCTTTGTACATCTGTCAAAGCACACAATGTTTACAATCTTCACTGTGATCTTGCTGGCTTCCAATCTTGTATCTCTAGGGAAGGACAGATATGTGGAATCACATAGGTTTTACCCTCCAACAGCTGAAGTCTGCCAAGGGGTGCCATTTCAAGTCATAGCCCCTTAGGAGTATCTTAGAAATACTATGAGACCTCTTTTTAATATTTGGTGTTCCCTTTTTCTCTGAAAGTCTGACAGCTGCAGGACGGAGGTTAGTTTTTCAATAAAAGATAAAAGTTTATAACCTGAGATGTGACATGATAAATGAAGAAAAGGATAAAGGAAATGCCTTAAATATGAACTACATGGTCACTGTGAGAGTGAGGAGGATGGATCTGGGTATAATGAGCTTGTCCTCTCTGGTCCTGGCCATCTTCAAGTTCAGCCATCTTTCTGGGACTTTCTGTACATGGAGATGGTACCAGCATGTATTTGAGAATGGGAAGAAGTCACCAAGATCCCTACAATGCACTGGGGATGCTCCTGAGGATCTGAAGTCCTATTGCTATTGTTATAAGGAAGACAAGAACTATGCTAAGGGTGGTAGATGAAGATGGTACAAAGAGAATGATGTAGGGGTGGAGGAGAAACCCAAGTTAGCAGTGGGCTTGCACAAAAGAGTATTCTAGACTCAAATTAAAGTCAGCTAAAAAAAAAAAGTCAGCTAACATCTTGAACACTATTCAGAGAAAGCTGGATTTAATCCTAAAGAATATGGGATGCCACTGGAAGTTTTGTAAGAAAGGACTCACTTTAAAGAAGTAAACAGTGAATCCAGCAGCATCTGTAGATAGTGAATTTGAAACTGGGTGTTGACACATGAAACTCTGTCAAGAAGAACCAGGCAGGACTTGATGTCTCAGTGGCTTTGAGAAGCAAACAGGTGGAGGTGGAAATATTCAGGTGCTAGCTGAGTGGCTGTGTAATAACCAGGATAACAGCCACCTTCCAGACTTAGGTACCCTGCATAACAGCTCCCCAAGCAACTTACTCTTGAAATTGTATGTGGAACACATTATTATTCATATTTTATAGATGAGATAGCTGAGGTAGGAAGAGTTTTGCATCAATTTCCTGTATCCAGCAGCTCAATAGCAGGGTACTTAGGAGAGCAGGATCTGGGACTGAAGAACAGCTCTGTATCTCATTGCTGTGTGACCTTGATCAATTTGTTCCCCCTCTCTAAGCTTCCCTGAAAAGGTCAAGTTGAAACAATATATGTAAAATGCTTGGCCAACACCAGGCACAGTAAGTGCTCAAGAATTGCTATAAATGTTATTACTATTACTATTATTACCAACATTGCTCATGTTGAGAAGATACCACCCAAGAAGGTCAGAACTCCAACAGTCAGTTGCTAACTGGGTTCCCTTCAGAAACACTTGGCCCCTCTGAGCCGGTCCTAATGAATGACAGATAATCTCTGTCTACCTCACAGTCACCAGTGATGACTTAGGGGTCACTGAGTGGGAGGGCTCTTCTTTCTAATGCCCCAAAGATAAACTTGTAAAACTGAATCTCGTTTCCCACCTACATTCTGACCTCGCTGCAGCCTATGATGGAATCACAAGCAAATCCTTCAAACAACTTTCCTGTTTTCTCTACACAGGAAATAAAATTGATACCACTTACATGGACCAAAAACCAAGGCTCAGGAGTGCATTGAAGGCCAAATTCCTTCCATCAGCACTCACTTCTGTTTAAACTGATGCAGAGTCCAGACTTTAAATAGAAATGATAAATTATTGACTATCATGGTGATTGATTCTCAGACTGTCTGCTGACCACCAAATTGCTCCGATGGTCTCCCGAATGAAAATTCCATAAGTCATTAGTGAGGACCCGCACCAACATCCGTCACGTTAATGACGCAGCTGCAATCGCTCCTTGACATTAATTACCTTTTCTGACTAATTTTGAATGCGGAATTTCACTAATGACTGAAACCCATTGTAAAGGGCCCCATTTCCTCTAAGCATTGCATAATCTATGGCACCTTCATGCTCACATCACAATTATTAACATTGTGCCCAATCCTGCTTCTTTGCTGTGCATTAGAAGTCTTTAAATAGAGACCTCTTTATTCCAGGCTTCCTGACAGGAACATAATTTTATCTGGAGAGTTCCCTGAACATGAGTTTCTGGAAAAGTAGAGCCTATGTGGATGGATTTCTAGCTTGTAGAGATAACCATGACAGATGTTTAATCCACAGATCTTCTGTGGCTTTGGGGAGAGCAGGGCTGCCCTCCCAGTTGGCCATTTTCAAGCATTGTTTTGGTTCTTAGATACATGCTGTTGTGTGCTATCCTCACCACACTCCCTTGAGACAGCTATCACAAGCCCATTTTACAGATGCAGTGACTGGGATCTGGAGATCTTAAGTGATTATCCCAATGTCACACAGCTTGAAAACTGTGACTAGAAGAGCCTGGATCTGTGGCAGGGGGCCTCTGTGCTGACTTTCAGTGACCCCGCCTCCTATTATGATCTGTCACCATGAGTAGAAGGAGGACCCAGGGACACTTTTCTGATGGACAGAACAAGGCAAAATTAACGGGATGCCATTTCAGAGATTCAGTTATACAAGTCTCTGCTTCCGTCTTGCCCACCTCCCTGCACTGCCCACAGGCTCACATGCTCCCAAGGAAGCCAGCACCTTGTGAGCTTCCTACAGAGAGGTCCACATAGCAAGAAACTGAAGTCCTCAGTCCAACAGCTCATGAGGAGCCAAATCCCGCCAACCACCATGTCAACAACCCTAGAATCAATCTCCCCAGGGGAACCTTCAGCTGAGACCACAGCCCCAGCCAACATTCTGCTTCCAACTTGACAGAGACCTTGAGTCAGAGGACCCAGGTTCTTGCTCACAGACACTGAAACGTAATAAAGGCAAATGATTTGACATATCTCCATTTGGGCACAATTTGTTAAGTAGTAAAAGGTAACTAATACAAGGGTCAAATATAGATTGAAATGACACCAAAGCTTTGTTTGTTTGCTTCTCTCTCTGTATTGTTTTAAATCACAGAATATGTTAATACAATACAATCTTCTGTATTAACTCTTTGTTTATAAATGAAACAAAATATATATGATTAAAATTGGGAACTCCTCTTTATCTTCCCCCAACCATCTACTTCCTTTCCAGAAGAATGGCTGTTTAGTTTTTTATATCCTTCCTGAAATTTCCTTGTATGTTTATATAGACATACATAATTTGATTAGAACATAACAGGCTTCTCTTATACATATTTGATTCTTTCACTTAGCAGCATATCCAGACACCTTTCTGAGTTAGTACATAAAAACAGCTCTCCCCACCTCTTTTCACTTTCTACAGAACATTCGGGGGAACAGATTTGCTATAATTTATTTAAAACACCTTCCCTACCGAAGGTCATGCAGCTCAGGCTTGCATGCAGCTCAGGCTTGGTTTGGCCTGGCACTGATTCTTGGACTAAACGTCCAAACTCTAAAAGAGTCAACTGTAGGTCTGGCCTTTGTCCATTGCAGCACCTTCATCCTCTACCCACAGTTCCTTCAAATCCTTATGCAATACACAGTGAAGATCTATAGGGCACTAAAACCATCAGGAGGAGTTCATGTGATCTCATTTTCCATGCTGAGAAACCCATAAAACCAGACTTGAATCATCAACTACCGAAGGTGTTTCCAACACAAGTACAACACATATACAAAATCTTTGTGCATGTGTATAAGAACATCCTAGAACTGAAATTTATGGGTCACAATATACATGTTTTTGAAAGTTTGGGCCATGTCCTTTCTGAGTGCATATTACATCCTCAGACCAAAATCAAAAATAAAAATAAAAAATTGCAGGGTCTTATCATTGTCATGGAAACAAAGGTCAACATCACTCTAAATCCCAGATAGTAAGCCTAGGGACATCAGCAGCTGGGGCCTTCACACCCAGAAACAACAAAATTCACAGCTTCAGCCTCCTTTCTTTACACAGTTTGGAGTATTTTCTTAAACTCTTTCTCCTCTTTTTCTAAGGGGAAAAAAATAGAATCTCATTGGAGGAGGAAGAAGAGGAGGAGGAGGAGGTGGCAGCAGAGACCTATATCAGGCAGCCAGGTTCTAGATCGGCTGTTCTTAAACTTACTGTGGAATACAGGACAAGTCATAAGCCCCTCCTGACCTTGGTTGATCAGCTCATTCAGAAGTTGGACAAGATGGCCTCCATGCCCCTCCTACTTGAGTTTATAGGCTTCATTTAGGAACACCTTCAAAAATGTGCCTTCACTGCTTCTGGCTACATGCCACTTATCTTCCAAGGCAGGGAGATAAAGTAAAGGCCATTTGAGAGGTACACATTAATCCACATATTAGGTATCTGGTGAGCCAGCCACCGGAGTCACAAAGACGGGTTAAGGCGATCCCTACCCATAAAAGGCTCAGAGTTCAAGGTAAAAGTCAGGCTTTCTCAGCAGGAAGCTGGAAGCCCAGTGGTATTCCCCACCAAAGCAAGGGAGAGGGGGTGTGGAATTAAGTGCAAAGACATAAAGCTTTATTTTGAATCTCCTGTGTCAGCGTGACTCAAACACAAGAAGTGGTACTGTCATATCTGAGTCTCTAGTGTCCTCCATTTCAATGTGGATCTAGACCACTCTGACACTGACTGCTTCTAGAAGAGTCCTGGAGAGTCTGTAGGAGGAGACACTATTTAATCCACTTAAAGCCTGCAGCCCATTGATAATGAGGGCCATGGGCAGGTGTGTACTTCTGGAAATGACTCTGCTTGATCTTCCATTCTTGGGAAACTAAGGGTAAGATATCTCCTAATGAGGTTTCAGATGCAAACATCTTAACAGAAAAAAATCATGGAAATAGCATTCTACACAGTGACAGCATAGAAACTTGTACTTAAGCTTTGTAGAAACTGGCCCAAATTTGAAGCACGGCATATACTCACCTAGTGAACCCACTGAATCCCACTTTTCCTGCTCCAGGTGTGGTCCTCAGCCAGCAACATCAGCACTTCTTGAAAGCCTGTTAAGAATACAAAATCTCAGGTTCCACTCCAGAGCTACTAAGTGGAAAATCTTCAATTTAACAAGATTCTCTAGCAATTGCCATTAAGGTTTTAGTCATCCACATCTTGGTTACTGAATAAACCAGGTAGGACTTTGAGAACTTTGGAGAACAAGTTAGTGATCTCCGATTTCCTAGTTGATCACTCCTTGGAAGTTAGTATTATGATTTTAATGCTTTTGGAGTCAGCCACCGGCATTTTGGGACTTTATGCATGGACTGAGCAGTGGGGGAGACAATGCTGGGAACTGGATTTAGCCACAGAGGTGGCTAGAGAGGAACAATCTACCTTACTGCACACTGTATGAAAGGTCATGCAGCTCAGGCTTGGTTTAGCCTGGCAGTGATTCTTGGATCATTCCTGCAAACTCTAAAAGAGCCCACTGCAGGCCTGGCCTTTGTTCATTGCAGCACCTTCATCCTCTACCCATAATTCCATCAAACCTTTACACAATGAACAAGTGAAGACCTACAGAGCATGTGATGGTTGATTGATTGTGTCAATTTATAAGAGAAGCTTAACTAAATTGGTTTAGCAATTCTGCACCCCAGGGTGTAGAAGATCCACCCTAGGGTGGCCCATTCTCTAGATGGTATAAAGGGGAAATGAAGAGGGATATAGCCAGCCGGTTTCTTTGGATCAGTTTCGCTTCCTTTGGAGGAGCTCCAGACCTTCACCTAGATACTTCGGACCTCTAGACCTTCACCTGGACCCTTCAGACCTTTGCCTGGATTCTTCGGACCTCCAGACCTTCAGCTGGGCCTCAGGATCTCCAGCTTACAGACAGACCCTCTACACACTTCCACGCCTGACTTATAAGAAGCCTGAGGAAGCCAAATTATAAGCTCTCAAATATTCATATACCTACCATTGTATCTGTTTCTCTAGAGAATACTGACTAATACAGAGCACCAAAACCATAAGGAGGACCTCATGTGAGCTCATCTTCCATGCTCAGAAATGCAAAAAGCCAGACAGGAACCATCAAGTAGCCCAAATAAAACTGGAAATGCAAACTCTTCTCCAAGCTGTGATCCCTCCCTTTCCTAACCTTTATTGGACAAAGATTTACCCCCCTCCTTCTTCCTCTTGCCCCTACAAATTGACTAGTGCCCCTTAATGTGCCCCCAAACTTTCCAATTGGGAAGCTTAGGGCTTAGGGCTTCAATCATTACTCATTCCTTCAATTCCATAGATATTTATTCAGTGAAAATAGAAAATAGTTGTAATAAGGATCCGTGGACAGAGAAATGGCAGATTGATCACTGCTGTCCTTGCCCTACCACTGCCAGCACCTGGGGTGGGTTCCAGTCTCCCACAGTCCCTCAGCAGCACAAGTGTCTGTCTGACTGATGGATTGTCTACTTTCCTTTCCAGCTCCCCTTACCCTCTCGGTACTTCATGGGACCCTGTCCCATGTAAACCACAAGTGCTCAGCTCCTTGACTCAGGCCTGCTTCTGGGGGACCCCAAACCAAGGTATGCAGGCCTGGGTGAAGGCTGCTTGCCAGAACAGCCCCCAGCACATGGCAGCAAGCAGAGGGGATGGTACCCTTGGTTTCTCAGCCTCAAGGACCTGTGAGTCTCTGTGCAAATGTGTATGTGAGAGAGACTGTCACAGGGAGACGTCTTCGCTTGTCCTTCTATGGCTTTTAGGAGATTTGGAGATATTCTTAGTCTCCCAGCATGCCTCAGGACTGTGTCACTGGCTTCTAGCCTCAGTTTGAGGATCTGACAACCTGACAATGTCCTTACACCACCAAACAGTAGTGGGGCAGTGAGGAAGTAGCTACATACAGTAGGGGCAAGGCTTGGGGCTGAAGGAAAGAAGCTTATACTTAGGAGGGAGAACATTCTGGAAGGTCAGAAGTGGCTGGGTTCTGCCTGTAGGGTTCTTCAGGATGGGTGAGGAGAGGCATATTTACACTTCATGCTCTGTGGGAGTTAACCAATAGCCAGACCTTGTCACCAGAAACCTGCCCCTGGTGTGAGTGAGAGTTCTCCAGAGAAACAGAGCCCACAGGACATGTGTAGAGTCAGCCTTCCATAGCCGTGGGTTCCACATCAATAGGTTCAACCAATCACAGCTCAAAACTATGCTTTAATTTCTATTTGTACAGCACATGCACACACTTTTTCCTCATTATTTCCTAAACAGTTCAGTATAATATCTACATAGCATTTGCATCAGATTAGGCATTAAAAATAATCTAGAGATGATGTAAAGTATATGGGGCATGTGAGGTACGTTAGCTTTCTGTCACCATAGCAAAATACCAGAGTTAATCAATTTATAAGGAGGAAAGATTTATTTGGCTCATGGTTTCAGAGGCTTCAGTCTGTGATCACTTTGGGCCTGAGGCAGCACACTACATCACGGCAGGAGAACACAGCAGAGGAGGCCTGTTCTCCTCATGGCAGCCAGGAAGCAAACAGGAGTCAGGAAGGGGCAGGGATCCCAATAACCCCTTCAAGGGCATCTCCCAGTGACGAAATGTGACCATTAATCATGATATGTCAACTTGACTAGGTTAAGAAACATCTACTAGATTAGTAGAGCACACTCCCGAGTCTGGATAAGTCATGAAGGTATGACCTTGGGTACTATATAGTCTCTGAGCCCTTCCTCTCTGTCACTGTTCCCCTGCTCTGCTTCCTGGCCACTGTGAACAAGGCAGCTTTGCTCCACCACACCCCTCTGCCATGATGTTTCTGTCTTGGAGCCAGCTAAACATGGATGGAATCCCCTGAAACCATGGGCCAAATAAACCTCTCCTCCTTTAAACTGAGGATGTGGGGTATTGTGTCTTGCTGGCAAGAAATCTAACACATCAAACTTCCTTCTACTAGGCTCCACCTGTTAAAGTTTCCACCACTTCCCAACAGCGCCACAGGTTGGGAACCACACCTTCAACACATAGGACTTTGGAGGACAATGCAGATCCAAACTTTAACATGAGGGGATACATGTAGCTTATATGTATGTACAGAGCACACCATTTTATATAAGGGACTTGAGCATCTTCAGACTTTTGTAACCACAGGGGTATCCTAAAACCAATCTCCTGTGGATACTGAGGGACAAATGACTGTACACATTACACAGTAATGGAAGCTGAGAAGTCCCAAATATGCCTACTGTCTACAAACAGTGACCGAGGAAAGCTGGTGGTATCGTTCAGCGCAGGTCCTGGGGACCCAGAAAGCCGGAGTTGTGTCTGTAAGTCTCAGTGTGAGCAGGAGGCGAGATGCGATGTTCCAGCTCAAATTGTCAGGCAGGAAAAGGGCTGCAGGCCTCCTTCACCTGCCTTTTTGTTGTACTTAGTCTTTGAACTGGCTGAATGATGCTGCCTTAGTCACTTTCTCTTTCCTGGGACAAAATACCTGATACAACTTAGAAGAGGAGAGGTTTATCCTGGCTGATATCTTCTATCCACGGTCTTCTGCCTCCAAGAGCAAAACGGCATGGTCCAAGAGTGTGGCAGAGCAGAGATGCTCACATCATGGCACTCAGGAAGCAGAGAGAGACAGGAGGTGCCAGA
Source organism: Hystrix cristata (assembly GCA_004026905.1). Taxonomy (NCBI): domain Eukaryota; kingdom Metazoa; phylum Chordata; class Mammalia; order Rodentia; family Hystricidae; genus Hystrix; species Hystrix cristata. Next base: position 187,129 of record PVJO010000981.1, read on the forward strand.
GGAGGAGATATACCCCTCCAGAACACATCCCGAGTGACCGCCTCTACTGACCAGGCCCCACCTCCTAATAGCACATGGGCTGTGAAGTCAGCAGTGGGCTAAACCACTGACCAGTACAGCACCCCATGATCCAATCACCTTCCAAACACGTGAACTTTGAGGGTGGGGGGACACTCCAGATCTAAATTGTAAGGGATGCCCACCACAAATTGTACTTTACTGAGTCTACTCATTCTATTACTCATTCCATCCGGAAATATCCTCACAGGCACACTTAGAAATAATGTTTAGCCAAACATCCGGGCATCCAGTGACCCAGTCAAAGTGACACACAGAATTACTCACCACAGTCCTGAAGACACAGAGCATTTGGCCAGTGAAATCCAGTTGCCTGCGAGACCAGCTTTCATTTCACAAGGGGAGAAACAAGTCTAGAGAGAGGACACCATGCCTAGGTGTCCTGGCCAGTGGTAGTTGGTCTCACCGGCCTGACCATCGATTCCAGGGAGCACAGAATGACAGGAACTCCAGTCTCAGTCCAGACTTAGAACATACCCCAGTGAGTGACTGCATGGAGCCTGAGTCCCCTTGTTAACCACATGAAAACGTAATAGCCCCTCCCTCATGGAGTCATATGGGATTAATGCACAAAGGCTCATCCATGACCAGACAGCAGTACAGGGCCTAATGCACAGGAAGTGCATGGATTAATACTAGACATCACTGAAGAACTGATGTGAAATGCCACAGAGAACTTCAAAAATACTACCAGAGGCCATGCTTTTAATTTGTGGGCTCTCTAACCCACAAATACAGCTAGTCTCCTCCCCAGCAAAATCCATACAATTTCTCAAAAATTTCAAGATTGATGACACCCTTGGCCAAAGAGTCAAGCAAGGCAGCCATCACAAGCCAGCAGAGCCATCTATTTCTTCCTGTGTCGATAGCCTGCAGCAGGATCAAGAGATTTGTTGGCAAGGGCCCTGGAGGGTCCATAAAACAGGGGAGGCCGAGCAGAAGGATCTGCTTAATTCTCACTTTCCAAGGGGTTGTTATTTAACTCATCCTCCCTCCTTCCCTCCAAGAGTAAATCATGAGCTGCCATAATCTGCTTCCTCATAGATCAGCGGCCGCCACCTTCTATCCACACAACAGACTCACGATGAACTCAGCAGGCAAATCCGATGAGTACTCAGCATTGTTCCTTGCTAACAGTCTGACCCCTCCTGGTTCCTAGACACCTTGAGATCTGTCTCCATTAAAGTACGTGAGAAATGACCCCCAGTTTGAGATTCGTGTCCATTAGCTGCTGAGCCCAGGTGGAGGTGAGCTGCTGGTTATGCTGTGAGATCTGCTTTTGGCTGTGAAATTAATGAATTTTCCTTCTCTGACCTCCTGAGCCTACATAATCTATGACCACCATGAGTAAACAACCAGGAGCCCAAAGAAAACACTACTGCTATAAACACCCCAGGTGTTCTAGTCAATAAAGCACCACAGCTCTGCATTTTATCTAGAAGAGTACATTTTTAAAAATACACTGAAAAATGAAGCCACACAGACCAAGGCTGTATCTCTTGGAGAAGTCAGGAGGCCAAGCAGTTCTTCTCAGGGCCTGAGCATCAAGGTCATTGCAGGAAGCAGGGTGGGGCAGGAGCAGAGGCAGAGACTTCTGACCCCTGGGACCGAGGGTGGCAGAGTGTCCTTTGGAGAGGACACTGCAGTTGTTTTGTAACTGGGGGGAAGGGGAACCAAGTTTCCCAAGCTGCCCAGAGCCCCCAGACTGAGAAGAGAGTCTGTGAGTGTGGAGGCACGCAGAGAGGCCCACACAATAGCAATTTCAGCGGGCGCTTTGCCAGCGACAGGGGACATGAGGGTGACCCCAACAAGGACAATGGAGACCAAGACAAGGACAAGAAGGAAATCCACTGATTAAAGCACGATTTTCTCTGTAAAATTTAAAAGTCTATTCCTTATCTGGGTTAGCTAATAAAGATAAAATGTCCCCATCCTAGGTACCTGTGTCGGGCACTGGGGTAAGCAGGCTGCATCTGTCCTGCCTGAGACCCCACAGCAGATTTGCTACCTGAAAGGCATCCATCCTGCCCTCCCTCCTTGCCTTCTTCTGCCCAACAAGTTAGGGAGCTAAAACTGGCCATTGCCCAGGTTCCATGGCAGTTAGGAGAGGTCATCTACCAGGATTCTGGCCAAACAGATGTAGGCCGAAGGCCTTAGGACAGCCCTCCCTTCCTGAACAGAGAGACCCTTATTCTTCCTTCTGACTGGAACACGGCCTAGAGCCCAGAGATAGGGCAGCTACTAATCCTAGTAGTAGCTAGCCTATCTCATTCGTCCTGTTGGTAGCCCCCCGAGAGACTTTTCACTCAAAGAACCCACGGCTTGGGGTGGTAAGTAACTTGCGTGACATCTCCCAGCATGGGAATGGATGTGCCCAGTGCCTACTGCCCCCTTCCCAGGATGACCAGGGCTCTGAGAGGCACAGAGGGAAGGGAGCATAGGGCTACGTGCCTCTCCTGGGCCACAGTTTCTTGGGGCCCTCATTCATTTGCCCTTCATTATGCCTCTTGAGGAAGAGCTGCTGGCCAGCTGACTGCACAGAGCAGCGCTGTAAGGAGTAGGTGACAGGGGATGCAAAGTCTACAGAGCTGTGTCTCTCACTCTAAGACGAGTAACAAGGAGCTCCTCTCCCTGTTACTGTTTTTGTTTTTGCTCTTTTGCAGTACTGGGGGGTGAACGTTACATTTTTAATATTCTGTGCCTCAGCACTTCTCCTGCAGGACTATAAACCTAAGGGATGGAGCCAGAAGGATGTGGCCACCACCCACTCTGAGCTCCCCTTGTCTCCAGTGTGCCTCGCCACCGCAGGCAAGGCATCTCTGCCTCAGTTCCCTCAAGTGGAAGCTTCTGTCCAAAGCCAACATGGAGGAGACTGAAGCCAGAGGAGGCACAGCTGGGGAGACAGAGCACCTCTCCTGTGCATGGTGGAGGACTACAGCCCAGTCCCCCCTGACCTCAGCATCAGCTACCTCTGGCTGCCTGGGGGACTTTTGTTAGGGAGCTGGAGTCAGGCAGTGCCACGTTCCTCTTGCAGCCACATTTCTCGTGCCACCTCTCTCTGCCCCATCTGCAAAAGGAGGATCCTGGTAGATCCTGGCCCACAGTCTGGGGGAGCCACGGAGAGTAGGCTTGAGTGCTTTGAGAGATGCTGCCCCTTAAATGCGGTCATTGTTTTTGCTGGATTATTTTTAACCTCAAATCATTCATTCTTGATGCTAACAAGAGGAAGAAGTTAAAAATCACTTCCCTGGGAAGGTGGGAGAGAGGGTCCAGAGGGTTAAGTGAGTCGCTCAAGGTCACAAAAAGAATAAATAACACAGCTGCCACTTAGACCAGGTCATCCAACCCGAGTCTCCTGTTCTAATGGTCACTGTGGGCAGAGTGGGAGTCCAGGGTCCAGGGCTTCTGGCCTCCTCTTAGTGGACTCTAAAGTCCTGAGAGTTCTACCTAGTACTCAAGGGAGGACAGTTTCCAGGAAACTCACTGTGGACCCCTCAGCCCCCACAGTCCAGCCCTGCTGACAGGGAACATTTTTTAGCAACTTGAGAAATATGTGGGCTATGCAACCCTCACCACCTACACAGCCTGCTCTCTGTAACATGACACATGTCCTTTGTGGGAAAGACGTGAGGTTCCAGCACGACACTGCAACTCTGCTGCCTTGAAATATAGGGCAAGACAGCCGGTCCTGTGCCAGGTCAGGGCTGATCCAGGTGAAGCAGAATGGAGCAGTGGGTGGTGTCCATCTTCAACAATGGCGTGTCCCCACCTTGGAGGTGTCTCTGCCGCCTTCCTCTACCAGTGAGAAAGCACTATCATTTGTGTCCCTGGCACCAGGGCAATTTTTAAGCTTTATTTTCTTTGTTTTGTTAAAATGGTAAGACTTCCTTCTTGATTTTCCAAATCGAAAAGAATGTCCAAATATTGAATATACAGTACTGGCCCGAGGAACACATGTCACAGCTCCCCATTCCCAGATTCCAATTTCAACTGCACATCACTCCCCAGAGGTCCTCTCACTGCTGGTGAAGCAATGGCCAGATGCAATGTGGCCACAGATCCACACCATGCTGTGTGGACTCGGGAGCACCAGGGGTGGCTGGCAGGGCTGGGGAGGGCCTTGCTGAGGAGTCCACTGTTTACACCACCTGGACTAGACCACACCCAGGTGCATTCTGGAATCTACTCAACACAAAGTCCGGCATCAAATGGGAAAAGTGCCAAGCAGAAAGAGGGCTCCTGCTCAATCTGAGAGTTGGCTTCTGGCACACTCTGGACATACAGGCACAGCAGCAGGCTGGTGCCCCAGCACCACCTGGCCCAACCTCCGGGGAGCCAGGAAGAGCTGGCCACAAGCTGCCCAAGGGGCTTTGCCCACTGCAGCAGGCTAGCGGGAGGCAAGGCCCTCTGGGAACTGTGACCCCTCATGGCTCTCCCCACCCAAAGTGTCCTCTTACAGGGGTAGCCTCGAGTCCCTGACTCCTCAGCTGACCCCTGATGATAATGATACCATAGGAGCTCCACCTCAGCATCAGGGCACCCTAATGGCAGCTTTCCCATAGTGAGAACTTCCTTGCGTCTCCTAAGATCCAGATATGCCCCACAGCGCCAATGAGGCCTCTGCTGCTCCTCACAGCAACAGCACTAAGGTCATGCCCATATTACAGAGATATAAACTGAGGCTTGGAGAGACTTTGGGAGACATTCATCCTGCACATTTCTCCAGCACAGAACCTTGACCATGCTGGGCACTTGCTGGACACCATGCTGGGCACTTGCTGAACTCGGATCCAGAATGGGCTCCTCTGTGCCAGCCCTGGGAAAAGGGTGCAGTGAAGAAAAGAAAAAGGGGCTTCCTCAAGACTTCCAGGACATCAAAACAACATGCAAGATACCACAGCCATGTGGACACAGAGCTGAGGGGTATTTGGGAGGATGTACTTGGTTGCAAATGACAGAACCTGAAATCACTATCTAAGCCAAAGAAAGAAGGAGAAGAAAAAGAAGAGAAATAAAGAGAAGAAAAGAAGAGAGGGGAGGGGAAGGTAGGGAAGATGAGAGGGGAGGAGGAGAGGAAAGGAGAGGAGAGGGGAGGAGAGAGACTCAATTGGGTGAGGTAATGGGGAAACCTGAAGAGCTGGCTGGTCTCATGCACAGCTGCATCCAGGATCTAAAATTACTGATGCCCTCTGGCCTCCCTTCTGTCTCTTAGCCCCTCATTCTTCTCCATTTCTTGCCCCTCCCGCTAGAACAGGCTCTGTTTTTGTGGCAGGAACACAGCCATGACTGTCCCCCGGTTTCACTTTCCATCCCTCCTCCCCAGGTGGCAACATACTCTCCCCATTGGTGCCAACGAGAGCGCTGCAGAAGAAGCCTCAAGCTGGCACAGACCGAGGGGCAGCCTATGGCCAGGATGGAGTCACCTGATAATCTGGTGGCCAAGCAGACACTCTGACCTCTGCCCCTTCTGCCTGTAGCCTATATCCTCAGGCTCCCTCTCTGTGTCTGTCATTATTTCCTCCCAGATTGTTTAGAAATAGCACCAACCAGAAGAGAATCCAGGAAAACAATCCTGACCAATTGTTCCTAATGGCAGCAACAGCAATTAGGAAAGTTTGATACAGATGAAAAACTGATTTAGGAAGCAAATCTCCACTGGAAGATTCTAAGTGCAAAAGAATTGATCCCTGTGAAAATAATTTCAGCAAAATGGGCATGGACGCATCGGAAATGGCTTAACCATGCTGTATAGAAAACTGATAAACAGATTAAATCAGCCTAATGGAGTTCCCACTGGAAAGTCAGTAGTTTCTAAAGGAAAATGCAGCCTTATTGGGTAATTTTTATTAAAATGCTTACATTTCAAATAGCTTTGGAATCAAAATGTCCACAGGATCAGAAGAGTTGGGTCAAGATATACCAGCCCATGATCAACGAGCTGGGCTTTATAATCACAGCTCCAGCAGAAGCAGAGGATGGAACAAAATGGTGCCCCCAAAGAGGAAAGCAGGTGGTAACTGATCCAGAAAAACATGATGGAAGGAGGAAGCAGAAAGTACAGGGCAGACCATGGGAGAAGCTCTTCCCTGACCCCCACTGAGGCTGTAAGGGCTTCCTGGACCCAGCAGCTTCAGGTCCCTGCAGGGACTCCCCAAGCTAGAGAAGACCCATGCTGGCTCCTACCTGCCACACCCCAGGTTCTTGATGGCCAGTGGCTCCACCCCTGTGCAACAGCCTGAACACCCCCATGTATACATACCCCAGTGCAAGCCTGCCAGCCTCCCTCCCAGGGCCACCATGCCACTAAATAAGATCAGAAAGCAAAAATGCTTAACCAGAGCTATTTTTTTCTAAATGACATTTATTGTTTTTGTTTTGCTAACCACAAATACAGTGTAGTGCAAGGCGGAACTTTTGGAAGACACAGAAAAGCCAAAAGAGAAAACAGCAGCTCTGGCTCCATTGCTAACAGATGACCACGGCTGGCTCTTCGGAGCATGGTGCCAGCATGAGCCTGAGAGGAAGCACACTCCAGATTAACCCAAGGGCAAGATGGCCCGAATGCCCAACCGGGGGATCGGGGCACCAGCCAAGGAAGGGAGCCCAGTCATAGTCCTCAGTGACCCCCGTGGCCCTGGGCTGAGCCCCATCTGAGCTGCCTCCAGCGGGGCTCCAGGGACCAGGCTTTACAAGCAGACAGAGCCCCCAGGCTCTTCTCCGTCGTCATTCTCTGTACCTAGCTTTCCTCATGGTGGGGCATAAGAGGATCAGCCCCATAATGAGGCTGTGCAGTGAAGTAAGTGGTTTCCAAGTCTTCACTTCTGTCACCCTGACAAGCACCAGATCTGGTGAAGACTCTTGTTGCTCCCATTTCACAGATGAGGGAGTAAGGCAAAGGGGACACGTTCTCTGACCAATATCGCTCAGCTGGGAAGTAAACCTGGGAGCCACACCTTGGTTCACGAGGTCTTGGATTGCTCTTCATTCCACGGTGATACAGAGAACAGGGCCAGACCGGGCCAAGGCCCAAGGGGTCACTTACTGAGGAGAGAGAAATCACATGGCCCTGTCACCAACCAAGCCGCTCCCTGGGGACAGCAGCACTCCCTCTCACAGGGCCCCGAAGCTTGGCAGTGCCTTCCTTCCATGCATTCTAACTTCCAAATCACAGGGAAGAACAAGGTGAGTCCTTCTTGGCTAGGGAAATTTCTCAGTTAAAAAGCACCTGCTTCTATTCCTGCTTCCAGGTGTGAGAGTTGAGAATGTAATTGAAAAGGACTGCTTTAAAGGCTCTGTGCATCACTGGTCACTAAGCAACATCAGGCTGCAAGTTGAGGCTGGACATCTGACACCCATACAGGCCCTCCAGGATCCCAGAAAAGATAGAGCCTGGCACGGTGGCACATGCCTGTAATTCCAGCAGCTGGAAGACTGAGGCAGGAGGATTGAGAGTTCAAGGCCGGCCTGGCTACCTAGTGAGACCTTGTCACAAAACAAAACGAAAAAATAAAAATGACATGATGGTCCCAGCCCAACAAGACCCACAGGCTCCACCTCACCCCTGAGTGCCCCCGAAAACTGCTTAGACACCTGTCCTCCCTACCCAGGAAGCTGCACTCCACGGCCTTTCAGAAGCTAAATAACAACAGCTGCTATTTTTGAAAGGGTATTTTTGTCAAACGATCTCTGGTTTCCTCCAGGAATTTCCACCCCAAAGCCCCCTTGGTGATGTGGTTTCCTTAGGAGTTGACATACATCTGATTGGGCAACACAAGTTGTCACTGCCTCTGTCCACCCTCTGCCTTTGTCTAGCAACTCTGATCCCTGTGTGGGCCACCTGAGTCTCTTTTCATCACTGTCTCACTCCCTGCCTTAGTTAGAGAATGCAGGGACCCAAAGATCCAGAGAAGCAGATCTGTGCTTTCCAGAAGCTCAGAGAGCAGGGAAAGACACACTTCGCTATCTGCAATGAACCATGGTCCCCAGGGTATTTAGTCAACCTTCTGTCCCATACTCTTTTTG
>PVJO010000982.1:0-110612 GCA_004026905.1 Hystrix cristata
GTACCATTACATGTTCTCAGTAAAAAAAAAAAAAAAGTATCAGGCAATTAATAACAGGGTATCATGGCAGAACCAGGACATTTCCATGGTAATATGTTAAACTATATCACAAAGGGTTCTGGAAAAACTTGGATCCATATTGGAATATTGGCTCAATATGGTATTTTCAGAATCATTATGTATTCTAAATTAGCAGTGAGTGTTAATAGAATTGAAATAGGATTTTTTAGTTTCTTTAGCCAAGTAGTTAAAAATGCTGAGTGTCTTGAAGAATAGTCTCAAGGTAGTCTCGAAGGTCCTCTGGAAATTTTTATAGCCTTAAATGTTTACAGGCTTAATAACAATATTAAGGGTTGGTTGGCCATTTGCATTTAGAGGAGACACTTTTTAATTTAATTTATGATTTGCAAAGAAATAGAAAATGTTCCATCTGCATTGGCTTCACTGGCCCTTAAAATAACTTAAGTATATTTGTTGGTATGTTATATAACTTGTCACAACATTAGTCACCACTTCTTCCATAAGGCAACATGTAAATGATCATGGATAAGCATGACTATAACTTATAATTATAGACCAATTTGTTCTTAGCATTTTAGTCAGCTTTTTGCTTTCTTTCTTTTTTTTTTTAAAAGACTGTTATAATTTTTGGCTCCATGTACTAGAACTCTGCCAGCTATTTGAACTCAGTAAGACTCTTAGGTAACTTATTTATTACTCATTAGAGTCAGGCAGAAACCATGGACAGCAATAGAAAAAGAGGTATAAGTTCACCGTTGCTATAAAAGCTCTTTTTTTCTTTGAAATGTATCTTTTATCACAAAAGCACTGTTGAAAGGATGAATTATTGAGGTATACCTTATGTTTATTTTATGTTCTGTGTACTAACTTATTTGAAAGAATTCTATTTAACTAGATTAGCGGGTATTAAAAGTGTGGTCACCGGTACAGCAGCATCAGTAGGCATACTAGTAGTACCTGTTAGAAATGTCTGAGCTGGGTAATTGTTAGAAATGCTAACTAGAGGGATTGGGGATTTAGCTCAGTGATTAGAGTGCTTGCCTTGCAAGCACAAGGCCCTGAGTTCGATCCCCGGCACCACAAAAAAAAAAAAAAAAAAAAGAAAAACTATTTTCTTAATCCAGAGGAATGAAATTCTGAGATGAAGTTCAGCCTGTTTTAAAATGTTCTTTAAAAAGGTACTTTTATGTTTGGAGGTATCTTCCAGATACTTTTCAGATACTATCTGCTATTCATGAAATGTGGCCTTAGAACATTCCTTTCTTTCATCAGATGCTCTACTTTGAAATCTTTTGAATAAAACGATGTTTCTAAAAGGTATTTTCCACAAATGATTGGTGCCAAAGGATGCTAACTTTGTAGATCATTATGTATCATTTTCAGAGAAAAAACAATACAAGGTTTTTAAAGGTCTTCTTGAAACTTTACTTGAAAATACTTTTTTAAGGAAGATATTTAGTAGGCTCTGTGTCACAAGGTATATTTAAATGCCTTGAATTTTAGAGCAGTTAACTCGTTGTACTTCAGACTCTTATTTAAACAAAATGTACATTTCTCTTTAATGAAAAATGATGATCTTCGCAAGAGAAATAACTTCCTGATTCACAAAACACATTTTCCTTTCTAATCTTAAGGAAGTAGAGAAAGTATTACTGTATTTTATTGAGTCTAAGATGCAGTTGTTTATAAGATGAACCAATGTTTTATGTATTACTAAGTAAAAAAAATTGTTGCCATTTAGAATTGTAAAGTGCTATGGTTTGTAAGAGGTATGATAGTGTGGGGAATCAAAGTTCATTACCAAGTCAATAAAACACAGAATTTGAGAGCCAAGAGGTGTGAGTTCTAGTCTTGTCTTTGTTTCTAATTAGCTGTGGGACCACAGACAAGTCAGACTATTTTCCTCAGGTTCCTTACCTGTATGGTGAGATTAAGCCTACATACTTACCTTACGGGGTTATGATGAAGATGGAATGAGTTAAATGACACAATTTTTTTTTTTTTTTTTTGGTACCAGGGATTGAACTCAGGGTCTTGTGCTTGCAAGGCAAGCACTTTAACTACTGAGCTAAATTCCCGGCCAACACAATTATTTTGAAAAGTAGGCTTTATTGGAAAATTAATAGTTCTTTGATTTAAATTAAACCTTAGGAATTAGGCAATTCAAATTTTCTTATCTGAGCTTTTTGTCAAGTTTAAAACAATTCAGTTATAGACATTTGAAAATGTATTTTCTTCTGCTAAATGGTTTTTTATGTATTCTAGAAATAATATCTTTGTGTTGTAATTTGAAATTATAGGGAAAAGACAAAGATAATATAACCACAACATTCTTATCACCCAGAATTAACAACTGTTAACATTCTGTTAATGTCGTGATCTTTTAAAAACTTAAAAATATTTATGATATAAAAAAGTAAAATAATAATACATATTCCTACACTTACCATTGCCAGTACAGGTGAAGCTCTGTATGTGAGAACAGTGCCTTAAATTAACATCCTTCCTAGTGAGATAGGGCACTGTGTCTCTTGTTTAAAACCTACAAATAACAAGTTAATTTTGTTATATGAGTGCTTTATCTTGGACTGTAGCAGAGATAGCTGTTTTGTGTTTTGTTGCCTTTGTCTGAGTTTCCTCAAAATTTGACCTGTGTCTTTGGAGCTCTAGCTGTGGGAATCAGAAATATGACATCTGGCTAGTCATAGTAATGACAAACTTTAAAAAAAATTTTTTTCAGTAATGGCTAACTTATTATGTGCCAGATATTGTGCTCAGAATTTTTTTTGGAATTTTTATTAAGTTTCACAATAATTCTTCTGGTTAGCTGTTTATTATGAGGATTAGGAAGGTCGTGACTCAGAAGTTGAGTGGGTTGTCTGAAGTTCCATGGCTGTTAAGTTATGGAGCTAATGATTTTAATCAAGACCTACCTTATATACCATAGCACACATGTTTTGCATCATGCTGCCTCAATCTTTGTCAATAATCATGATCTGTTTCTTTTATAGGCAAAACCCAGAGACTACGTTTGAAGTTTATGTGGAAGTAGCCTATCCTAGGACAGGCGGCACTCTTTCAGGTACTTTGCATGTTTGATTATAATATAGTGCTTCTTTATTGTGTGAGAGAGCCATGTACATGAGACATTATATGAATAATGTGAATAAACTGTTACTTAACTTTAAGTATGTTTAAGATTTTCCCCCTAACTCCTCATGTCTAGTTCATCCCAGGGAGAATGGAGACTAAAAGCATAGTGAATAGTGTGAATTGAGTCAAAGTATGGCTTTATTCATTGTAATCATTGGGTCTTCGTTTCTATCTGTCACAGATGTCTGGAAGTCAACTTTTTAGTGTGAAATATCGTCCCCTTGCTAATGAGCAAGGCTTGCAATTAGATTATAGGATAAAAAAATAACAGAAAGGGAATTCTTCACAACTAAACTAAAAGGAGATACTTGAAATGGACGGTTTAGCATATCTTACATCTGCTAGTGAGAGAAGATCAGCAACTGTATTGTAGAAGGAAACACCTTTTTTGGCTTTAGCTTTTAGTCTAATTTGTATATGTTTTCTTGGACACCAGGGTCTTAGATAAGGTTAGGGTATCTTGTGCAGGCTGTATATATCACTTCTTGACATAAAATCCTTCTTGGTTAATGAGAAAAATAACCTTACTGTCTAGTATACTTTTTCTTGATACCTAAGAAAGTGATGCAGTTTGCCAAGTGTTAGAGACTCTTGGTCTACACACGCAAACACCTACCTGGTGTTTAGGGAGAATGAATTTAGTTGAATAAGAAACTTGGAGTGATCAAGATTCCAGTGATAGTTGTGCTGTTAGTTGGCTTTACAACCTGGTCATATTTCCTATTTTGTTCTTTTAATTAGATTGCAATAATCATAAACATAATTACCTTTGACTGTCTATTGTTTTATTATCCTACCTGCTGGACATCTTGTTGATCCTTACACAATAACCCTTAAAGACAATTGAATGGCATCCCTGTTATACCTATTAGAAAATAGAATCTCAGAAGGATGAAATAACTTAGGAAGTTCTTGTAACTATGCGTGGGATAGCCAGGATTTTTGTTTCAAGTCCTTTCCACTCTAAGTTGCTGTCTTGAGGGCAATGACTACATTTTGCTTCTTTATGTCACCCACATGGCTTTGCACAACCTCACCAATATTTGTTAAAGTGAGGGAATTTTCTTTCATAGCAAATATGAATAACTGTACCTGCTGGATTATCTCCAGAAGGCTGTGAAATGTACGGTTACTCTTTCAGTAGAAAGTTAATTCCCATGTTAAGGTATCCCTCTCATACACAGAGAGCAGGAGCACTGAGTTTAGAAGGGAAGTACCCGTTAACCAGGTGCGTATATGCAGCAGTTCCCCCATGGGCTGACTTCACCAAGTAACTATTTGATGACAGCTATGATTTGTCAGATAAATTCAAGGGCAAAATTTTTCTGCTGTCTAGAGTTGCTAGTGTTTCCCCTTTTCAACATTTTAGGATTTTCCTTCAAAGTTAAAATTAATTTTTCTGAATATGAACGAAATTTGAAAGACACAAATGAGATGGAAAAATGACCAGCCTGAAGTCTTTATCTTCCTGTCTTATCTGAGTCATCTGATGCCTCTTCTCCATAGACAGCTCTTTTCTTATTTAACCCTTCAGGGGTTTTTCCTCAACTTTTTATTTTGAAAATAGTTTGAAAGAAAAAGCTTTAAGAACAGTTTAGTGCATATGTCCTTTCCTTAGATTCACTTATTGTCACTCTTTTTCTTTTTGGTACTGGGGATTGAATCCAGAGCCTTTGTGCTGAGCTACATCCCTAGCCCATTTTATTTTTTTATTTTGAGACAAGGTCTTGCTAACTCACTAATTTGCCCAGGCTGGACTTGAACTTGCAATTTTCCTGCCTCAGCCTCCCAGAAGTGCTGAGATCACAGGCATGTGCCACCACACCCAGCTTCTTGCTGTTGCTTTTTTTTTGCCACACATACTCTGTTACCACACATACGCAGATACATTTTTTGCTAAGCCAGTTAGAGAGCAAATTAGAGACATTACTGGCTGACCTTCATGCCTAAATATTTCAGGATATTTCTTCTAAGAATGAAGACATTTTCTTGTATAACCCTCCTCCCTTTATTGAAATTAGATATTTTAACATTGATACAATGTCAGTTGTCTATATTTAAATTTAATCAGCTGTCCCAGTAATGTCCTTTATAGCCTTTTCCCCTGTAATCCAGAATCCAATCCAGGATTAGGTAATCCATTAGTTTTTATATCTGTTTAATTAATTCTTTCAGTTTGAAATAGTTTGCCACTCTTTTGTCTTTTATGACATATTTTTGAAGAACTTTATAGAAAATCCTGGTTTTGTATATCAGTTATATCTTCATGATTAAATTCAGGGTACATGTTTTCAGTGGAAATTTCTTAAAAGTAATTTGTGCCCTCATTGCATCATATCAGCACATGGTAGTTGTCCCATTATTTGTGGTAAAAGTACATAAAACCTTTGGTTGAGCAAGTAAGTAGAAAGTGAGTAGCCATGTTACTACTATCTGGATTTAGAGTTACAATGTTGCCTGATTGTATGGAAATGTTAATTTCCGGTCAGCAAGGACCATGCTCTGGTCCTGTGTCTTAGAAGGGCCTTGCTTTGGCCCTCTTCTTCTTCTTCTTTTTTTTTTTTTTTTTTTTTTTTTTTTTTTTTTTTTTTTTTTTTTTTTTTTTTTTTTTTTGTGGGGGTTGCTGGGGATCGAATTCAAGGCCTTGTGCTTGCTAGGCAAGCACTCTAACCGCTGAGCTAAATCCAAGACTTGATCTTTGGGTCTTTGTACCCTTGATAGGCCTTTTAAATGTTAGAGCTGGGTTTAACCAGCACTCCAGGGGTCACTCCCTCCCTGCAGAGGTAATCACTATCCTTTTATGATAATCATTCCTTTGTTTTTCTTCATGGTTTTACTACATAAGTATGTGAATTTAGTTGTGCCTGTTGCTGAATTTCATAGAATTTATTCTTTACGCAGTTTTGCTGCTTCTTTGCTTGATAATGTGTATAAGGGTCTTCCATGTTGCATGTAAGTGCAGCCATTTATTTCATTGCTACATAATACAGAATTAAATCACAACTTAGTTATGTGTAATGCTGCTGCTGCTGCTGTTGGGGATCCAATCCAGGGCCTTACTCATGCAATGGAAGTGCTCATCACTGAGCAGCACCCCACCCCGAATAGACAGTGCTGAAGATGTACAACTTTTGACTGTTGTGGTCTTTGGTATAATCATCTGGTAGACGGAAACATTTGTTTCCATAGGATATATAACATACTTGGTTACTGGGTCATGCCAAACTGTTTTTTCAAAATTGATTGTGCTAGTCTACCCTCACACCTGCACTGCTTGGTAGTTACAATTTCTTCAGTCCTTGGACAGAAGATACAATTTTTGCCAAGCTGATGGTTGTGTGATAGTATGTCCTTGTTGTTTTTATTTGTATTTTCTTGACGAGCACCTTTTCATAGTACTTATTGGCATCTTGAATATTTTCTTTATAAAGTGACTGTGAATGTCTTTTGTTCTTTTTAAAAAATTGCCTATTTTAACCTTTTCCTCATTGGGTGACAAATTATTTTTATATTACAAATATTAATTACCTGGTCATATGTGTTGAAAATACCTTCTTCCACTCTGTGGTTTTTCTTTCACTCTGTTTTGGCAACTTTGATCAAAACTTCACTGTCTAGGCTGGGTGTGGTGGTGCACACCTGTAATCTCAGCACTCAGGAGGCTGAGGCAGGAGTATTGCCATGAATTTGAGGTCAGCCTGGCCTACATAGTGAGTTCAAGGCTAGCCTGAACTACATAGGGAGACCCTGTCTCAAAAAACTCAAAACAAAAGTAGTAATGTTTTCCTGCCTCATCAATATAAAGCTTTCTTTTTCTAAGAGATTTGTAATTTTGCCTTTCATATTTAGGTCTTTACCAAGGATTTTTGTTTTCTTTTAGGTGATTAAATATCTAGAAGGGTTGGGGATTTAGCTCAAGTGGCAGAGCGCTTGCCTAGCAAGTGCAAGGCCCTAAGTTTGATCCCTAGCACCCCACCAAAAAATATCTAGAGAAGTTAAATTCTAAATGTGAATTTTCACCCATGATTTTTAAAAGTTGGGGAACTGAATAAAGCTAAATTGTAAGGTGTGTGCAGTGCTGATACTTAAACATAGCTTCTAAAGTGATCAGGAGCTTCATAGCTAAACAATTTGCTAATGATGAAAAGATGACATATGTGAGAAAATCCGGCAAGAAATATTACTAAACTTTAAAGACAGGTCTTTTTTCCATTGATTACTATTGATGTGCACACTAGTGAAGTTCTGGGCTCTGAAGAGCATATTGTGACATCTGTGGAAGAGACGTGATCTGTCAGTTCTACTTACACATTGTATTAAGGCCCCCTAACACTAAAGGAAATACCTTTCAAAGATGTACAAATAATGTTTAAGTACACAAACTGACTTGTGGTATTGCTTACTTTCTTCGGCAATTCATGAAATTCCTAGTTGCTCTTACCAGTGTCACAGAATATTTGATTTTAGACACCTTTTGTCTGCTTGTACAATCTTCTTGTTAATTAGACTTATTATGTTTGTCTTCTGATATTATTTGATGTGTTATTTTTGCCATTTTTGATGATTGCAGATGATCTTCCTTACTCTAAGTCTTTATTCCTTGGATCTGCATCTCTGATGTGTGCCAGAGTATCTGAGCAAACATAGATATAAACCTTACATTGTATAGTACTAGTATCCGAGCATGATCTTCACTTTGAAGTTTAGGGGCTGGGGATTTAGCTCAGTGGTTAAAGTGCTACCTGGCAAGGACAAGGGCCCGAGTTCGATCCTCAGCACCAAAAAAAAAAAAAAAAAAACAAAAAAAAACAAAAACAAAACCTGAAGTTTGTTTGCATCCTCCTAGAGGAATTAAATCCCTGCTGTAGAAGGTGGGTTAGAAAGCATTGAAACTACTTTATAGGCCCTTAGTTGGAGGATTTAGTATACATTTTGTTCTATAAACTTATGTGGAAGTTTCACTGTCAAAATTTTTCTTACATCGTGGTATATTTTGCTTTCATTGTATATAAGAAATACAGGATGGTCATGTCGCACGTTGTTCAAAAACTGCCAAAGCTGAATTCAGCTTATGTGACCAAAGGTCTCAGAAGAGGGTGCTCTTGTAGGAAAGATCAGCCTAAAAAATCTCATGATCAGATGGTGCTGGCCATGCAGAAACTCTGGAATGCATTTCCAAAACAAGTGTCTCATTACAGCTGGCATTGCTCAGCCTGCAGTGGGCACTCTTCCTGGGCAGATGCTTAGCATTGGGAGAGTGGCAGCATCAGGTTTTGCAGGGCTGCTCAGCAGACCAGCTTCCTCCTATGTCCACTTTTAATGCATTAGCCAATGGCAACTTTTTAAAAAATAGTTAAGTTGAGAGACTGTTGAGGATTTTGTGAAAGCAATGTATGAGGCATGGTGCTTTGGTACCTGAGTTGTTTGGCTATTTGGGTGTTAGGCAACAACCTTTGGAAAAAAGAATTTTGTTTAGAATCTCTCTTAAACAACTGTACACATTTCCATGTTAGCAGCATTATGAAGAAAACTGATACTTGCCAATTTAAGGTAGTGAGAGTCACATTTGTTATTCTGAATTTTAGCTTTCATTTTATAGGACTGTAAATTGAGGTCCTGTAGCTTTGCCTGAATCTGTGGTCATAGTGCAATATTATTAGAAAAAAATTTAAAAATAACTCAAACTATGCTGTCTGTTTAGAAGTGGTATGGGGTTGAGAGAGAGAGCGTGTGTGTGTGTATGGGTAGAAGTTCTTTAGAGAGTCAAGTTTTATTCCAGATTTAAATATTCTTGAGAGAGTGATATCAATTGAATTATCATCTTATTCTTTTAAAAATAATTTAGTGAATCATAGCAAGCTTGAATAAAATAGCTAATTTTCACTGAGTCCATCTTATGCTCTACGCGCGTTTCTTAATTTTACGTTCTTAAACCTTGAAGAATTATTTTTTAAAAAGGCCCTTTGGTTTGAAGAAACTGAGGCACAAAGAGGATAACTTGCCCTGGTTGGATAATCTCCAAGTTGTAGAATTACCATTTTAACTTCATTTGTGTGGCATCTTCCACAGAACTACATATGAGCCTTGTGAGAGCTCATTTTAATAAAACTTTTGTCCACCACCTAGTGAGGTAATAGGTATTATCCCAATTATATAGGTATGAAAATAGGGCTTCACGAGGGCAGAAATTATATCTTACTTGTACCTGTACATTTCAGTAGCTAGGAGAATGCTTGGTAAATAGTAGACCCTTAAATATTAGATGATTAAAGCTTAGAGAAAGGAAGTGACTTGTCCAAACAACAGAGTTGGGACTTGAATTCCAGTTTATGAGCTTTAAAAAAGTTTATGAAGACTATCATACCAATTATAGAATATATATATGTGTCTACTCTATAAAGAATAAATGAAAACTCATATACCTGCCACTCAACTGAAAAAGAGAACATTTTGTGACTCTTTCAATTTGCCTTTCTCTACCAAGATCATATTTTGAATTTTACATTCATTGCATATCCTTGCTTTAAGCTTGTGCTTTTTATTGTACTATGCTGCTGCTCTAAATTGGTTATATAGAGTGAATTCGAGTTGCTGTTCTTAGGAAGTAACAGAAAGTGAGCCATATATTTTCTTTTTTTTAAAATTTTATTTTAGTGGTGCATTTTCGATGTACATATTGATAACATTCATCATTGGGGATTTGTACCTGTACACGATATACCTTGTTACTTCTTTTTTTCCCCTTCCCCCCCACCCCTCCTCCCTCCCTAATTTTCTTTTGTTAATTAATGCTTACTTTTTGGAACCAGATTCTAGGTTTTTTT
Organism: Hystrix cristata; assembly: GCA_004026905.1. Classification (NCBI taxonomy): domain Eukaryota; kingdom Metazoa; phylum Chordata; class Mammalia; order Rodentia; family Hystricidae; genus Hystrix; species Hystrix cristata. The sequence continues at coordinate 9,999 of PVJO010000982.1, forward strand.
CTTGCTCCTCAAGTGTGCAATTTAGGAGCCATCTAGGTATAAATTATAATATAGGGGAACTCACAATATATGATTTTTCATGACAGTGGTTCGACCCGGTGTATTTGTGGTTCATAGTATTAGGCCTTTGGCCTTGTAGGTGGACCAGGAATTCGTTGATCTTACTTAAACTTTAAAATCCATGTTAATGATGAGTTTGTTGAATTTTTAAGAATGGATTGCTATGTGTGTTTTTGAATTTTAAAAAATAAATTCTCTACTAATGCCAATCTCAGTCACATTTTTCTCAACCAAAAAAGAAAAAATAATGGGCACTATTTCATGCAGTTGAGAAGATTAAAAGAGAATGCATAGTGTGAAGGACTTGGAAATTTTTTTTTTAATAAATGGGAGCTGTTGTTATTTAAATTGTTAATTTTATTTAAGGCAAGAGTTCTTGTCTCTGTAGAACGCCAGTATTCAGCAACTGTTATCAATTTAGCATAACTGGAAAACAGGAAGTACGTAAAAGTAGCCTAAGCAGATTTCTGAATATATGCATTAAAACTTAAGTACCTTATTCTTGGAAAAGCCCTTAGTTTATGCCCGAAGTGCTTAAGTATGTCCTGAGGATTTCTCTTTATTATATTGCTCAGCACAGTTACTGATCACATTGATGATGTTAACTCATTTTAATCATTGTTATTGGTCAGAATTCTTTTCATTCCAAGCGGCAGAACCCCAACTAAATCTCCCTTGAGCATAAAAGGAAATGATTAGCTCTCAGCCCTGAGACACATCCAGTGGTAAAACTGGCTTTGAGTTTTGCCAGATCTTGGTCTTCTACACATGATGTCAGAGATTTGCCTTATCTTCATCTCTTGCTTCTCTCTCTTCTGTGTTGGGTTCATTTCTGGGCAAGTGCTGCTTGCACAATGGTAAAGATAGCTGCTAAAAAATCCAACCTTATATTTTAATGATTTACCTAGATGGCAAAAGAGTGTCTTATAGTATTTTGAGCCTTAGTCTCAGGGCTGATTATAATAGGTCCTATTAGGGTCATGTGTTTATTAGGGGATGAGAGTATTTTTGTGTGGGTTATTGAGTGCCTCTTGGGTCTGATAGCCTGAGAGTGGGACAGGATCCTTATTCAGAGGAAAATCTAGTGCTGTTACCAGACAAGGGGAGAATGGATGCTGAGCAGACAAAAACATACCATTGTAACTGTTAAAAAAAAGTGTTATACAGTATTCAGCTGGGTATAGACGTACATGCCTGTAATCCAGGTACTTAGGAGGCTGATGCAGGAGGATCACATGTTTGAGGCCAGCCTGTGAAACTTAGCAAGACCCTGTCTCAAAAAATAAAAGGGGCTGGGGATGTAGCTCTGAGGTAAAGCACCCCTGATTCATTTCCCAATGCAAGGCAAAAAGGGAAACATTATACTCCAAATATTTTCAAAAAAGCAGTAAGATAATGTAATCTAGTTTGGAAAGATTTTCGACCAAAATGATTAAAGTTGCAGTGCTTAAGAATACAGATCTTCAGCTTTCTTGAAAAGTGCTGTATAAGGCTGATCTCCCAGGAGTCTAGATGACGGAGGTATTATTATCATACATCTAATTCTTTACTCACCTCTTCTTTGAGCATTCATTTGAGGTCCAGCGTTGTGCTTGCCTGTACAGAGCACAGTGTTAGCTCTATAAAACAGGAACCGGCACTCATATTTTAAATGATTTTAGAAGACTTAAAAAAATAAAAACCTTTAGGAAGTTGTCTTCTAGCTTTTGAACTTCTTTTGGTATTATTTCACAACACATTTTGCATTTCCTTCTTTATGTTACATTGAAAACATGTAGTCTGCTTGAAGGCTTTCATTACAAAAAGAAAGCTTTACTGAAGATATCACCATGAGCTTGCTTTACCCAGCAGGAGACTTCAATAAGTTGCTCAATTTAAAGAGTTTTTTTTTTAACCTTTAATGTGTTGTTAAGCATTAGAAATTTCTCCTATCACAAAACTCTATTTGAAGAGACTATAGATTCAGATTAATTGCTGTCTCGATTATAATAATGTCATTAAGTAATTTTGGGAATAATTTGTAATAAAAACAATGTAATAACATTACAATGGCTTAGAAATCAGACAGACTTTAGTTCACATTTCTGCCACTCACTAATTGTTTGACCTTGGGAACGTTAAATTGAATTCTAGTTTGCTCATTGTTTAAGTGGAATTTACATCTACTTTAGTTTGTTTTGTAAATTAGAGATAATATGTATAAAAATCTCTAACAGGAACTGGTACAAACTAGATATTCTTGCAATGACTAAATTTAGCATCATCCTTAAGTGAAAAACAAAAAATTCATGCTCCAAAACAAAAAACAAAAAAACTTCCCACAATTGTGATGTTATTAAAAGAATAAATTGGCTTTTCTGATTAAATTAAATTCTTTTTTGACAGGGTTCAAATACTAAAGTAATAGGAATCGTTATATGAAAGACATGAAAACATACTTAATAAAAATTGCCTGAATTGACAAATTTTCTTTTGCAGAGGATGCAGGATTTAATTGAGTTGTTCTCAGAAAAATGTGCTTTATGCACACAGATAATTTAAAATAATCACCTTGTATATTTTTTCTTCCACTTGTATGTTACAGATAAACTTTAACAAGAACCCTATGAGCAGTCCTTAGTTATCAGAGTTTTTATTTAAACTGTCTACTTGTGAGAAGATCCCAGATGTCAAGAAAATAAGCTATTATCTGAGATTTATTAAAACAACCCATTTCTGGAATATAGCCTTAAATTAATATATATTTAGCAGGAATGATCACTAATACTTAGAACCATAGAATTAGCTTCTTGAATGTCAAAGGAAATTTCCACTAGTTTGTTGATTTTACTTATCATGAAAGAAAAAGTGACAAAAGTAGGAAATATTTTTTACAAAGATTGAAATGAAAAATACTGTATTTTCATCATGGTCTTCAATAAAGTTGGAAATCAGCTAAGCAGATTATTTAATTTATTCTATTTTCCCACTAAGTATTTTGATTAATAGAAATCCACTCCCACCAAAGAGCCTCTCAAAATATAATTAGCATAATCTGATTGAGAGAATGATTTCTAGGGTCATATTGTCTGGGTTCAAATTCCAGCTTTCTCAGAACAGATCCTGTGTGATTTTGGGCACATTACTTAATGCTTCTTTTTTTTTTATTTTATTTTTTAATCAAGAACATGTATTGGTACATTGTCCATATATTGATCACATTTAACATGTTTGTTTTGTACCTGTACATGGTGTCTCTTGGTTCTCTCCCCCCACCCTCCCCTCCCTTCTGTTCCCTCCATCCCTGTTTACAGCAGGTTTATTTACAATTCTCCATGATTTCCATTAATGCTTCTCTTTTAGTTCCCTAAACTGTAAAATGGGGATAATGGTGATGATGATATCTCCTAGCATTGTGATGATTAAATGAAAAAAAGAAATAAAGTAAGTGCAGGACATGGCACAGTATCTCTCGTTAAAGGAAAACAAGTTGGATTTGCTTTGTGCCTTCAAGTTGAGGATCACAGGAATCCTAGAACTGGGTCCTTGCTGAGCTTTTTGCTGCTGGTCACTGGGCAGCAGGGCACCGGGATGGGTCCTAAGGCAGTTCCAAGCCCAGGGTCTTCAAGAAGGCTTCCCTGTGTTTCTTTCTTGCCGCCTGTGTGTAGCTTCAGCAAATTCAGTTTAGGCATTTAAAGTTTGTAATCCTTGGGGCGGGCCCTGGAACAAGCTGACCTAATTTCTCTTGTGTTTGCTGTGGTGATTGAGTTGACTTGGGTTTTATTTGGACTTCTCTGAGTCTGTGGAAGGATCAAAGCTCAGGTGTAGGTCCAGTTGAAGCTGGAGATGTAGACCTGACCATTGCTACATTTTTCCTTTCTTGCTCTGGAAGTTTCTTTTTTTTTAATATCATATTTCATTCCTTCAATGATATTTGTGATAAGCCTCCTGTGCGATAGGTGCTGTAGATGGGGGAGGACAGCCTATCAGAAAGAAAAATCATTTGCAAAGTCATGGTGGAATATTTATTTGTTTCTATTAATAAAAAAATACGACTTTTGGTCAGGTTCTGATTAGTTTGAAGGGAGTGACACTGTGTGATTCATGCTTTTAAGAATGTCAGCTCTACAAGGGCAGAGAGCTTTGCTTTTATTGGTTCTCTCCTATTCCCCTAGTACCTGCAACAGTGCCTGCAACAGTAGCCACTTAGTACATGTTTGTTGGACCAGTCAGTGAGTCCACAGCAGTCCAGTTTAACACAGAGAAGAACCTTGATATTTTGATTAATCTTTGCAGTTTTATTGTTGATAAAGATCTCTTTTCCAATGGGTTTAATGCTCAATTTGCTATATTCTCTTTTTTAATGGAAATTCATGGGTAGATATAGAGGGAGAGCATTTATATTAGAAGTGGGAATTTTGTTGCCGTTTTCTTTCCAGCAATTTTTCTGGAAGATGTTGTTCTGCGTTTTCTATGAGCAGATGTGCTCAGGATGAAAAGTTTAAAAGGAAGGCGTGCTCACATTTGTCTCACCAGGCGAGGAATGCCTTTTCCTCTCCATTTAGTAAGTGTCCATCAGACTTCTCAGAGTACAATGAGGCATTTACCCCAGGCCTCAGCAGCAGCCTTTACTTTTTGCATTTTAGGCTTTTTCTGCCACCCCTGGGAAACTGCCTGGTGGTCTGGCATCATGGGAATTTGTGTTAGTAAAAGCTGTTTCCCCACCCTCTCCTCTAGCAGAAGCAGTGGGTATAGTGGGAAGAACTTAGGCTTTGGGTCTGAATTATGGCTCTACTGTAGTTTGTAGTGGTGTGATCTTGGGGACTTATTCATCATTTTTGTTCAGCTTTCTCATTTGCAAAGATGAGTTTGATAATGCTTATTTTTTAGGGTTCCTGCAAGGATTAAAAAATACTAACAGTAAAATAAATAACAGCGTCTAGTTTCCTTTCTTTTCCTGTCACAGCCAATGATTGTTTTGCTCTCTTTCAGCCTCTTGACACAAAAAGACAGCTATATTATTTTTCATAGCTTGGATGACTATGGAGACTTTAAAACGCTTGTTGATAATTTTGTATGTGTGTGTGAGGCAACATGGAATTTTGTTAATATATCTCCAACACCATGGAAAAGCTACTTAAAAAAAAAAACTTGTATACTTAATTTAAAAGGTTTGCAGATTATGAACTTAAAATAAAGGTCTTTGAAGACAGTTCTTATGCCCAAACGAGGGGGAGGGAGGGAAGAAGAGAGAGAGAGAGAGAGAAAATGTGTAGTGAAAGAGATATTTTAGCTTGCTTTTGTAACTTTAGTTTTGCTATGCAGTGTGCCAAAAGTTATTTCTCCCTAGGGAGTGCCTCTTTCAACAGTTTGTGAAGGCAGCATAAATTCTCACTTGCTGTTCAAGGAAGATGGTAATACAATTTAGTGCAACCAAAGTATTCTTTTTAACTTGTTAGAAACCAAAATGTGATTGCAGTGGCAAAGTTGTCAGCACACTCGAGTTTAACAAGTGTTCGAAGGATTAGTAAAGGAAATGTAGTTTACTCTGCAGCTTTTATGACAAAGAATTTAAAAGGTTTTGCTCTAAGCCCCACCATGTGTTTCTTCCTTTTCTCCAAAACATACCTCTAAGTTGAAAAGAGAGATGAATCTCTTAGGGAGAAACTATTAACTCTGAGAGAGTTTATCATTGTTTGAGAGGAAGCAGAGAATTTACATTTGAATCGACTCTGAGTATAGCTTGTGCCCTAATCTTGTTCCTCCTAGAAGTTGGTGAGGAGTTTTAAGTACTTCCTACTTTATGTTCTGGTCCTTATAGTACATCTTAATTTTCTTGGGGATCATATATTTTGTAATTCAAAGTAAGCAAACTTTTGAGACATTGCACCTTTGCTATGCATAGAAATATTTTCTGTAATTATTGAGGTCCTTCTAAATAGGCCCAGTGGCCAGAATACACTAAAAATACCATAAAAGCCGAAATATTGCAGAAAGTTTGAAAAAGAGAATATAATCACTTCCATCACAGTCTGATTTCTAAATTAGATGCAGTTGATGAACAGTTTAGATGAAAAAAAATACAAAGACCTTAATATTTATCTTAAACATTTTGATCAATTTTTTGATGGCTACGGTCAGAGTTTCTTTGTTTGTTCAGCCCCCTATTAGTACACATGCAAATTCAGCACCTTTTGAAATAAGACAAATTAATACGATTCTCAGTTTGTGGACTTCAGTGGCCAAATGTTTGATATTGCCTTTTTTGGTGGGTGGGGTGGAAAAAAGGATAGAGGAAGGAAGACAGGACTGTGTCAAAAATAAATTTCAGATGAAAATGTCTTTTCTAAGCCCAAAAATCTGTAAGAAACCTTAATGTGAGCCATTTTGAGTGAAAAAAGAAAAGTATCAACTGGTTGTATTAGTATCTTGCTCTGTGATGAAGTACAGTTACTTTAAACAAATTGCATTTTAGAGATGCTTAGGGTGCTTTTAATGCCTTATCTCCATTACTGATTATGTTTTACTTTTTTATTTTACTTGAGGAACATTGCTGCTGATGGAGGATTTAGTTCATATTAGCCTAAGGAGAATAGAAACCATCTACCTAAAGACTTGTTGATGGGAGAAATTCTTTGTATTAGCCTTCATATTTTGCTAGACAGCTGTGGCCTGGACGCAGGGCTGGACTTGGTTTTTGTTGCAACTGTGAAATCCTCACCTAACAAACATAAAATGTTCCTGGCGAAAGTTTGTTTCTGTGGCTAGAGACTGGTATTGGAACTCACCCCCAAGGAGACAGGGTGTGAATAATACTTCATGGGTGTCAAATGAAGAGAACTTACTGGTTTCATTAAATCCAGTGGCCTTTTAAGTTAAACATTTTTTAAAAAAAATCTTGTATTAATAATTAGGGCTTGAGGGGTAGCCTATGTTTTTGTTACTAAGAGGTTAGGACAGCAATTTTGCTTTTGTAAAAAAGTCTGTGTAGTATGGTACTAGCTTGAAAACGATTTGCCTGGCATTTGCACTGGGCGTATTTGGAAGGAAAGCCTCCCTGCATTGTGTGTTTAAAAAAGTGTTTGTAAGTGTGCTTAGAAAATGCTGGTCTTGGCTGTTAATGTCTGCTGCTCCTGACTGTGTTTAACCAGAAAGGAAAACTCAGTAGAAAAAGTCTCACTCCCAAGACTTTACAAGAAAACCCCTCTTTGTTGATTTATATATGTGTGTGTGTGTGTGTGTGTGTGTGTGTGTATATATATATATATATTTTTTTTTTTATTTTAAAGGAGCTTGACATCTTCATCAAGTTCACAGTGGGCTTGCTTTGTTTGCTTTCTCTTGAATGCTTGATAAGATTTTTCTTCTATTGTTTTGTGCAGCAAGAACAGATCTTTCCATGGCTGGGGTGGGTTTTTTGTAAATCCACAATATGGTCATTGTCTGGTGGTGAATAATTGTGGCTGCTTTTTGTACAACCAGAACTAAGGCTTTGGCTGTGAACAGATTCCTTCTTAGCGTGAAAAGGGACTAATCCATGTAAATACAGCCCCAAAATAAAGCTTTACAGAAAAAGGGGAAGGCCGCTAAGCAGGAGGGCACAGGTCAGCAATTTAACCTTTAACCTAACAAATAAGAAGCATGAAAGTTCCAGAATTGGTTTACAAAAGAAAGCTCCTGTGATCTGTCAGTTTTTCTTTTCAGGAGGGAACTGGGTGAGAGATCTGACTGACAGCTAGTGCCTTTTAACTGCAGACTGAAATTAACTGCCAAATTGAAACTTGAATATTTGAGGGAGAGTTTTTCTTAAATAAATTGAGGTGGCAGAATAGGCTATATAGGCATTGGTCAGGGTTTGTCATGGGTTTTTTTTTTTTTTTTTTTTTTTTTTTACCCTGGAAGTGGGGAGATAGGCCTAGGACAGGATTACCTTTAGGATCCCTTCCAAGTTTAATAATCTATGGTCTAAGTCTTACCAATCAAAGTACTTGGCACTTTTTAGGCCAGATGAAACTCTTTTCCCCTTTGTTGCTTTTTCATGGCTTCATATATTAATTGCATTTTTTTTAACTAAAGTTTAAAAGCCATTTATAAATGTAATTAAATGTTTTCCACAAAAGAGCCATCTTGAGATTTTACCTTATGTATAACTCTTCTGGTCTGATGCCTTAATAGAAACTGTAATATATGGTGTGATGTGTGATATTGTAATACAGAGGACGCAGACTGGCTTTCATGCACTGCTGTTTTGTTCATGTGCTTAGGCATTTTTAGCAGATGACAATTGAATAATGCAACAGAAAGTGAAGTACAGGTGTTTTTTGGGCAATGCACTGAGGAAATGGGAAGCTATGCAAAATGAGGGATTGCTCTGTCTCCTACATGGACTAGAAGGGGGAAGAAAATAAGATTTTTGCTAAGTGGGGAGTTTTCATGCCATTGTACTCATTTACAAACTTTGCAAACAGTTTGTATTTATTTAATCACAACAGGTAATCTTGTTAATGAGTGTTAGTTTTTGCTTAAAGCATAATACACCTGAAGTCAGCTGTTCTATCTCACAGTGGAGAATTCTGGAACTGATAAAAACTTTAATTACTGAGAGTCATTCAGATTAAAAAGAAACAATGAACTGAACTAATGACTTTAAAGTTGGCTCCCCGTAGATTGGTAAGAATAGTAATTATCCTGTGTAACTCCATTGTGGAAACAAAGTCCCAGGGATGATACTGGTGATTTTTCATTTATCCTTAGAGCATTGGTATAGGTTGTTTAAAAGTTATTCTTTCTAGGGGTTTATTGGACTGCCTCAGTTTCCCCAAGATCTATAGAAACCAGAGAAAACATAAAGCTATAGATTAAAGTGACTGTAAAATTAAGTGCTCACCCTTACTTAGCCCAGGTGTGCACCTTCTCTTTCCTTGCTGATTGTTATAGTCTCCTCTCTGGCCTTTCTGCTTTCCTTCATGTCCACATGTAACGCTGTCACCTTAGTGATTTTTTTAAAAACACAGCTGAGGGCATAGCATTCCTTTTCTTATATGTTTCTATAGTCCTGTATCATCCTAAGCTAAAGTCAAGTTCATTAGCAGGGTGAGTTTTCTGCGCTCCATTCCTTGCCCAGCCAGCTTCATTTTAGATGTCTCTGCTCCTTCTAAATATGTACTTTTCAATGCATCCCAACTAGATTTCATGCATGTTTTCTATTTCCCTAGTGTAGGAACGGCTAATACCTTTAACAAGGGGAATGTAATGATGATGCTTTGAAAACTGCTGACATTTATATAGGCTTTGTACTTTGTAAATATTCCTGTGTTCTTTTATTTAATCTCCACAACATCAGTGCAGAATGGACACTGTTTTCTGAGAGGCTTTTAGTAAGTATTTGACTAGATGGATGAATAAATGAATAAGTGAACTGCGGAGTCAGAAAGCTGGAGTTCAAGTCTCAGTTCTTTTGATGAGTTATTTAATTTTCGATAAGTAATTTAACCTCTCGGAACTTATTTGTATCATCTGTAAAATTAGCCCTATACCTGCCTTGCTTATCACACCAGGTGATATGAGGACTGAAGGAAAGAATATATAGTAAATAAAAATGTTTTTCAGATTGTAAGCTCTTGTAAACATTACTGTTGTTAAGGTTCTTAATTTATTCCAGGTCTTATAAGTGAAGATAAAGCACTTCATAGATAGAACTTTTTTGGAGGGGCAATACTAGAGCTTGAGCCCAGTGCTTGTGTTTGCCAGGCAAATATGCTCTACCCCTAAGCTACATTCCCATTGCTTTTTAAATTTTTTTATTTTGAGATAGGGTCTCTCTGAGTTGCCCATACTACCCTTGAATTTGCAATCCTTCTGCCTGAGCCTCCCGAGTAGCTGTGGGATTATATGTGTGTGCCATTGCACCTGGCTCAGATTATGTTTTAATGATTCTGTGAACATCAGAACTGTTTCACTTATATGATGTTGAAGTATACACCTATTCTGATAGAACACAGGAATTAGCATGACCTTGTTTTCTTTATAAAGAAAACGTCAAGCTCATACTGTTCAGTAAATGCTGGCAAAGAAGCACATACTGTATGGTAGGTACATGTTCAAATGCAGTGTTTTGACACTCCCCTTCCGTATATATTGTCCTTGCTGGCTCTCAGAAATCTTAGGCCCATGTTTGCCTTAAAGGTCTATGGGCTACAGATGACTCTTTTGCTATACTGTTATTTTTATGTACATTTTGTATGCTATTATTGTCCCTATTTTTCCTCCTTTTACTTTCCCTTTGTTCTTATTCTCTTGGTTTATGTTTTTAAAAAATATATATAATTTTGCATATATGTATTTTTGTAACTCACCTCTGGTTGTTTATGGGACATGGTTACAGTCTTAAGTCTCCCAGTGTGATCTTTGCCCCCTCTTGGTTTCTGCGATCACCTAGAAACTGACAGTATGTGTCTTTGACCCAGACTTTGGAATGCTAGCCTTGGATGCTAGGCCTCAGTTCTCTCAGCAGCTCAGTAGCTGCCTCTGAGTGACCCATAGGCTCCTCAGATTGAATTGAAAACACACACACACACACACACACACACACACATCCCTATGCACACTGACCCCTACACACCAATACACCCCCACCCTTCAACCTTCTTCCTTCTTTCCACTCTGCTGGTCACTCAGCCTCCAAGCAAAACAAACATGAAGAACCCTAAACTATTCCTCCTACTCTGTGTCTTATGAACAGCCCAAGGACCCATTTACTTTTGGTGCCACAAACATGGAAGTCACCTAGACTCTTGCCCTGTGTCCATTTAAACCTAAATATTTTTTCCAAGTTTTTAAAAAGGTTTAAAAACTTTTTAAATAATCTCAAAGTTACAGAAAAGTTGTAATTACAGTACAAAGACACCCCTCTACATGCCCTGCTTTGTTTTGGAGTAAGTTGCTGACCTCAAATAATGAGTGAATTTTTGCTGCAAAGTGATCCTCTATGTAACCACAATATAATCATCAAAATGAAGAAATTAATATTGATATAGTACTGCTATGTACTTCTCAGAGATTTGCAGTTGTCCCAACATTCTTTCAGCAGAATTCAGTTCAGAATCTCAAATTGCATTTAGTTTCTTCTATTTATTTTTTTATTTATATATTTGTAATACATAATGATTACATTCATTTTGGGGAATTGGTATGTATGTATGTATGTATGTGGCGTCTTAATCATTTTTACTTCCCTTTCCCCTGTCAGCCCTTCCCTCTCCCCTCATTCCTAGATCGTCTTCCTATCTCCATAAAGTCTTTCTTTTTTTTGCTCTTTAAATAATTTATATTTTGGTTTTCTCATATAAGAGAGACCATGCAATACTTAACCTTCTTGTCTGATTTATTTCATTTAGCATTATGGTACATTTAGTTTCCGTCTCTTCAGTCTCCTCCAGTGAGTGACAGGCCTCAGTCTTTCCTTGACTGTCATAACCTTGACATTTTAAGTTTACAGGCCTCAATTTGGGTTTGTCTGATGTTCCTTGATCATTAGATTTAGGTTAAGCATCTCTGTAGGAATATCATAGCAGTGATCCTGTGCTCTTCTCATCATGTCATATGAGGTGATGCATAATTTCAATTTGTCCCATTAATAATATTATCATCTGATCACTTGGTTAAAGTAGTGTTCACTAGCCTTTTCTATTGAAGTTACTCTTATCCCTCTGTAATTAAGTGTTTTAGGGAAAAAGTACTTTGAGATTATGTAAATAGTCCTCATTAAACTTTCACTTTATTTATTTATTTGACTTTAAACTCATCATTTCCTTTTTAATTCAAGGCTGTTATTGAATTGTTCAAATCATTTGCAAAATTGTGGTATTCAATTTGTTCCAATTTTGATCAGTAGGAGCCAGTTGAAGGGCTCCTTGTGTTCTTATCTTGTGTTCTTATCTCTTCTCATCATTCTTTGCTTTTTATCACAAGATGGTCCATGCTCATCTTTTTCTTAGCCCTGAAATCTGCTATTTCTCCAAAAAGCGCTGGTTATTTTTATGGGGATACAGTTTAAAGGCCAAAATCTGGGTGCTAGATGTGCTCATTGCTGTTGCGATGGACAGCATATGATGTTTATGTGGACACGCACACATTTATATCTGTTTCTGTGTATATTGAAAAGTGTGAGTTCAGGGCTGGGGATTTAGCTCAGTGGTTAAAGTGCCTGCCTGGTAAGCACAAGGGCCCGAGTTCGATCCCCAGCACCAAAAAAAAAAAAAAAGAAAAAGAGAAGTGTGAGTTCACACTAACAAAGTTTCAACCACTACCACAAGATTCATTCTAGCTTTCTCCCTTTCAGTATTTATAATTTTCTTTTCAAGCAGCAGTAAGCCCCATTTCCATTATCCTTAATTTGTCCACTTATTTGATTTAATCTCTTGTACATGACAAATCTCTCCTTATTGCCATCACTACCCTCTACCCAGTGTGATGCCTTCCTTACCCCCCTAGGGCTCTGATATACTGTGCTACTCTGCTCTTCCTATGGAGATGTCTCATCCAGCTTGGGTTTTGACAAACCATGCCAGCCAGTCTTTTGTGTTTGCTTTCTTCACTTCGACTTTTGACACCCTGTGCATGGCTACCACCTTCTTGCAAGGTGCTCTGTGCCTCATCCCACTTGGAATCTGATACCCTATCACAAGTGGTCCTTATCTCTTATCATCATTCTTTGCATTTTACCACAAGATGGTCTATGCTCATCTTTTTCTTTCTTTTTTTCTTTTTTTTTTTTTTTTGGTGGTGCCAGGGATCGAACTCAGGCCCTTGTGCTTACAAAGCAAGCACTCTAATCACTGGGCTAAATCCCCAGCCCCTATGCTCATCTTTTTCTTAGCCCTGAAATCTGTAAATTTGCACAGAAAGCCCTAAAATCTGTAAACTTGCGCGAAAAGCCCTTGTTTTAGTTACTTTTCTCTCGTTGGGACAGAATACTCGACACCCAAAGTTAGGGGAAGAAAGGTTTATTAGCTCACAGTCTGCAGAGGTTTCAGTCTATAGTCTGCTGGGTCCAAGGCAGGGCAGCATGGCAGAGGCAGGGCGGGCCCGGCAGCCAACCCGACGGGGCGACCGGCAACAAAGTAAAGTGAGGAATTGCAAGGAATGTATGCAAATAAGCAATGCAAACAAGCAGCTAGTTAGCTTCTTCCTGTATCTTTTATCTAGGCTACCTGCCCCCAGGGCGGCCCGCACTCCCACCCCCAATCTCAGTCTCACATCCTTGATCCCAGCAGAACGATGCCAAACCGACCAATGGATCAATTTAGTAATCACACACTCTAGATCCAGCTATCTCTTACCACATGAGGCTTTGGGGGGACATCTAGACACAAACCATAACAGCCCTCTTACCCTGCTCTGACACCTCCTACCAGGTTGTCTTTTTTTTTTCTTTTTTGGGTGCTGGGGAATCAAACTCAGGACCTTGTGCTTGCTCTCTACCACTTGAACTAAACCCCAACCCCCAGGATGTCTTTTAGTATGCATACTGTACTCAATGGACTTTGAGTCTGACTTCCCAGTGCAGGCAGCTGTTCCTGGGAGATGCCTATTTCTCCCTGCTTGGGCTTCAATTCCCTTCACTAGGTCACTTTCCTGTGTGGGCACTTTTGTCATTCTCAGATTCTGAAACCCTATGCTGGATTGTCCTACAGCATGGACACTCTCAAACTTTCCTATGTGAAAACTGTCCTTACCCACTCTGGACCACTGTGGTTATTTCTCACCAAATATGGCTGTGTATCTTGATTTTAGGATTAAATTGTCTGTTAGGATGGGAAGGAAAAGTTTAATTTCTTGATCTTTTTTGTATCTCTTTTCTTCTTTGACATTCAACTTCATTGCCATTGCCTTATTGCCTTACTTCTGGCCCTCCTTCGTCTTCCTTGGATAATTGCCATTTCATTGATCTCTTTGGCTAGACCCATCTTTTCTCCTGCTGTCAGAGTGGTATGTGTGTTAACAGATGTCATCCTGCCAGTCTTCTGCTTAACCCTTGTAATGCTTTCCCATGACCTGCAGCACAAAGCTAAACTCTTCAGCACAGACCTCAAGGCTCTTTCTTCATGACCTGATTGACTTCTTTCTCATCTCTCACCCACTCTCTGTTGTTGACTTTATGCTCTACCTTATTACCTTTAGTCTCTTTGCCTTCACTCCTTAGCACCTGGTCTTTCCCCTTCCTGTAACATTCTCTTTCACCTTATTTTCCTGGATCTCTTCCCTTGTCCAGTGAGACTCATGAGATGTTACCTCTTTAAGAAGGCTTCTAAAAAATCTTTGCTTTTCCCATCTACCCTTACCTCTCCTTGTCTGCTGTGTTTTGCACACTTGGTTAAATGATGTTCCTATTTGTACCCTGCATATTGTTCCATCACCGTCTTTTCTGTTATTCTTGGGAGTAGGAACCTTGTCGCTTAAATTGTTCTGCAGAAGATAACCATATTCAGTAGGTACCAAGCTAAATCAAGAGACGTTTAAACATGTTTTTGTTTTAGAGAAGTTCTCATTAACTGAAATTTGTTGTGTCCAAATAAGCAAGGCAATATTACTATGACTTGTTTGTCAGGCTTCTGAAATAGTCCCATTTACAGAGAACTGAATGTTACAGAGTGTGGTTTGACCTGTGGTTACATTTAATTCTAGAGTTTCTAGGGGCTTATCCTGGTTTTTCCTAGCAAGTTAGAAAAAGGATTTAGAATATATCAAAGATTAGTTCTTTATCTTCTGTTTCCCATCAGCTGCATTTATTACCACAGTGCATTGAGTAGGATATGGCAATGCCTGGTGCTATCTAGTTAGCTGATAGGAGAAAGAGATGCTTGACCAGGAGATAGAAGAGGAGAGACAGGTATCATCTAGACAGGTAACTGTTTGTTCAAATTGATTAAGTCAATTCATTGGTTTGGTTTTGTTTCTTGTTTTTACTTTGCTTTCTGTGGGAGTTTGTATTTTTTATGTTTTTAAAGACCTGAGACAAAGTAATAAGCCTCTGGATCCTATAGTATGTAGTAATTCTGTACAGAAGTTGTGACTGGGGTTGAGGAACAGTCTTGGGTTCCAGGGCAAGAAGATGCCTGAGTGCCGGAATGAATGTTCACTCTTTGCTATCTGTTAAAAGAGACCAGGAGTGTTGATTTTTCAACAGAAAAGTGGTTAGGAATGATCAGACTCAAATTGAGATAATGTAACTAATTAAAAATTGAGTTTTAAGCTGTTTCATCTATCTTAGTTATTGCTACTTAGTATTTATTTCATCCAAGTTTTCTTTTCTTGCAAAGTATATGTGTCTAGACAATGAGTGACTTTCTAAAAGTGACTGTATATACTTAATGTTTTTTCCTTAAAGATATCTCAGAAGTAGCTCATTTAGGTATATTATAATTATTTAAAAAGAGGTGCTTGTTAATCTGAGAAATGTTCCAGCTCAGTGAGAGAAACAGTAGGCTTTTTGAGAAGCTGATATCTTGTAGAAAGATGTATCTACACACTGCCCTGGTGTGATCCGGGGTCACCAGTCCCTTATTGTATCAGAAGAAGACATGTCTTGGAAACCCTCACAGAAAGATGTATTCCTAAAACCTGAGTATTAGCAGCCTGAATTAGTGAGAGCTCAGAATTTTAGTGTCTTCCATTTAAGGTTTTGTTGTTCTTGTTGTTTGTTTCCTTGTTTGTTTTTAAAAAAGTGCTGTTAAGTGAAATATTTTCTCCCTATGTTCTGCTCTTTTGCACAACAGCTGGGGAGTCAATTCTACACTGCCCTGTTGATAACCTATCACTAGTTATTTATAATGAAATTTAAAATGAAAAAACTATCTTTGGAAGTGTTTTTATTTTTTTAAACCAGTTTCACTGTCATCAGTCAAGGCTTTTGAACTGTGTTAGGCAGTTACAATGCAAGTTTATAGAGCAATGCTTTGAGGATATTTTCAAGGATTAGTCCTGAGTCCTGAGATGTATCGCTGTGGTCTTTAAGGTGAATATTCTTGTTTTTAATTGCTTAGCATTCCTAAGTGTTTAACTGAGGGCTATTCTGTCAGTGTACTTGGAATGTGGTATTATATCCATCGGTATAGATTTGGATGAGTTCTTGACAGATGAGGCTTC
Organism: Hystrix cristata; assembly: GCA_004026905.1. Classification (NCBI taxonomy): domain Eukaryota; kingdom Metazoa; phylum Chordata; class Mammalia; order Rodentia; family Hystricidae; genus Hystrix; species Hystrix cristata. The sequence goes on from PVJO010000982.1 coordinate 26,184, forward strand.
TTCATATACATATTCATAAATTCTAGCAGGTATTCAAGGGACCACTTGTTTTAGTCTGTTTTCTGCTGCTATAACAAAATGCATGAACCTGAGAACTTAGAAAATAGGTTCATTTAGGTTGTAGTTTTGGACGCTAAAAGTCCAAGATCAGCTGGCTTTGTCCTCCTGTGAGGTTTCATGGATTATGGTGTCACTGTGGTGGGAGAGCATGGGAAAGAGATTACACAGTGAGACAGGAAGCCAGAGAGATTCAAGAGCCAGCTCATTCTGAGAGACCAGCACTAATCATCTCTGAGGACAAAGTCCCCATGACCTGATTATTTTGCCCTGGGTCCCACCTCTTAAAGATATTTTATCACCTCCTAATACTGCCACCCTGGGGACCAGGCATACAGCCCATGACCCTTTTGGCAGCACACCCAAACCATATTCAAATCATAGCACCATTCATGCAAAACACTGTTTTTGTGGCTTTTACATCTTAAAACAATCCCCTTAGTAAAGGGAACAAATAGTAAACCAGTAAGTATAAATATTTGGCACAAATAATATTGTGGAGCTCAGTAGAGAGAGTAGAGAGCAAGCAATTTTGTACCAGTTGCAGTGAAAGTATATACAGTATACACAACCTCTTCCAGGGCCAACAAAAGTTTCATCCCATTTTATGTTATCAGCTTAGATCCCTCAAGCTCCTAGATGACAAGACACTGTAGGTACAGTTCTTTAAGTTTAGGCTTCTCAAATTCAAAGTATGGTTTCCACTAAAGGTGCATCATTTGCAGGCTGTTGTAAAGTTGAAAAATCATTAACTAAACTCATCATTAATTGGGGATCATCTATATGCAATTTCTCTGAGAAATTTTAGCATGCTTATGCTGCTTAGAAGTTAATTGGCACCATTATCCTCTTCCTGAGCAGTAGAAAGACCTTACGTTGTTTTACCATTAATCACTTCTCTCCTTAACGTTTTCATTGTTGAGTATTTTATTTTAAATTTGTAAGACATTATTATTGTTTAAGATAGTCCATGTTTGGTTAGATTTATCAGTGTATTTTCTACTATCTTTGTTCTTCATGTCTTCATGAATCTCAGACTTTTTCCATCTGGGGTAATCTTTGTGCTTGAATGGCATCTCTTTGTTAATAGGAAATACGTCAGTTTTTCCTTATTTGAAATGTCCTTATTTTATCCTCATTTTGGAAAGCTATTTTCCCTTGAATTGATAGTCACTTTTTAAAGCATGTTGGAGTTGTCATTTCATTGTTTTCTGGCTTCTGCTGTTGCTGTTAAGAAGTCATTTTCTATTCTATTTATCATTTTTATGTAGATGATCTTTTTTTTTTCTTAGTTTAGCTATGATATTTTTAGCATTGGAGTTTTCTTCTTATCTATCAAATATTTGAGAATCTTTCTTTATAGCTCTTATTGTTGTTTCTGCCCTTCTTCTGAAACTTTGGTTAGATGTTTAATACTTTCTATTTGTCTTTCACAATTTTTAAACATTTTTTTTGTTTTCAATCTCTCTCTGCATTTAGTATCTTCTTCACATCTTTCTTCCAGTTTATTGCCTCTATCTTCATCTGTTTCTAATTGCTGTTAAAACCATCAATTTAATGTTTTATTTTCAACAGCTTTATTGAAATAAAACTCACTATATAATTTTTCCATTTAGACAATACAAGGCAATGATTTTGGTATATTACATTAATTTATTTAAATTGTAGAAATATGATTGTGTATATGTGCACATATCTCATAGAATTTGCCTTTTTAACCATTCTTAAGTGGATAACTCAGTGACATTAATAATAATCACAGTGTTAAGCAGCCATTACCACTCTCTATTACCAAAACTTTTTTAACACCCCAAACAGAAACTTTGTAACAATTAAGCAGTAACTCCTCATTTTCTCTCCCACCCCAACCCCTGGTAACCTCTAATCTACTTTCTGACTCTTGAATTTGCCTATTCTGGGTTCTCTGTATAAATGAAATAATATAATATTTGTCCTTTTGTGTGTGATTTATTTCACTTACCCTAATGTTTTCAAGGTTTAAGCATGTACCATACAGCATGTATCAGAGCTTCATTCCTTTTATGGCTGAATAATATTCCACTGTATGTATGTATTACGTGTTTTTTATCTATTCATCTGTTGATGGACACTTCAGTTGTGTCCAGCTTTGGCAATTGTGAATAATGCTGCAATGAACAGTGCCATTTATTGTTTGGAATCTGCTTTGAATTCTTGCTTTAGATTCCTTTAGGTATTTAGCTAGGAGTGGAATTGCTAGATTATAAGGTAATTTTATTTTTAGTTTAAGAAACTGCCAGGCTGTTTTCCATTGCAGTTGCACCATTTTACGTTCCTAGCAGTACTGTATCAGGGTTCCAAATTTCTCCACATTCTTCCAACACTTGCTATTGTCCCTGTTTTCTATTATGCCTGCCCTCGTAGTATCTCATTATGATTTTGATTTGCATTTCTTGAATAACTAATGACGTAGAACATCGTTCTATGTCATTTTTGGGCATTTGTGTATCTTTGGAGAAATACAAGTATTTCTTTAGATTAGTTGCCAATTTACTGAGTGGATTATTTTTTAAAAATTACTGGGTTGTATGAGTTCTTTAAATATTCTAGATAAAGTCTTTTATCAGATAAACGGCTTGTAAAATACTTTCTCTTATTTTGTAGGTTAACTTTTCTCTTCTTAATAATGTCATTTGAAGCACTTTTTTTTTGTATTTTTAAATTAAAATTTATCCAAAAGTACACAAACTTACAGACCATTACACAAACTTACAGATCATAATATATTGTGCTTATAACAGCAAGCAATGTGAACAACCACACAGATGCAGTATTAAGTCACAACTACATAAAGTTGACTGTAGTACCTAGTGTATGTGTTACTGTTTTAAATTTGGGTTATTAGGTTCTTGTTTTTAGGCTATCTTTATTCCTCTGAATTCTCATTCCCTTCCCGCTTTGGCCTCTTTTTGTTCCCTTGGACCGTTTGCCTATTAGGTGAGATCTGTCCCCTTGTCTTTTTGTATCCATTATTTACCATTTTCTTTTGTTTGTATTTTGCTTCACTCAAATGAGGGATATCATAACAATATTCAAGCTTGTGAGTCTGGTGTATTTCACTCAACATTATGTTTTCCAGGGCCATCCATTGTCCCATATATGACTCTAATTTGTCCTTTTTTATAGCTGAAGAGTATTCCATTATGTATAGATACCGCATTTTGTTTGTCCAGTTATCTATTGATGGGTAGACAGGCTGCTTCCAGAATTTAGCTATTACTAATTGAAAGCACAACATTTTTTAATTTTAACTAAGTTCTGTTTATTTTTTCTTTTGTTTATGCTTTGTTTTTGTATAAGAAACCCTCGCCTATCCTAAACTTGTGAAGACTTACTGCTGTGTTTTTGCTGAAGATTTTTATAGTCGCAGTTCTTACATTTGGGTCATGATCCATTTGGAATTGATTTTAGAGTGTACTTCAAAACAAGAGTCTAACTTCCTTCTTTGCACGTGGATATCCAATTACCTTAACACCATTTGTTGAAAAGGCTGTTCTTTCTCCATTGAATTGTTTTGGCTCCTTTGTTCAAAATCAGTTGATAGTTACAATTGACAATTTTCAGTATTTATTTCTGGGCTGTCAGTCCTATTCATATCCTTATGCTAGTGCTTCCTTAACTACTGTAGCTTCATAGTAAATTTGGAATTGAGTTGTATGAATCCTCCAATTTTGTTCTCCTTTTCAAGATTGTTTGACTGTTTCCATATGAATTTTAGGATCAACTTGTCAATTTCTGCAAAAAGGCCAGCTGGGATTTTGATAGGGATAATTGAATGTGTAGATCCATTCGGGGAGTGTTACTGTCTTAACAGCATTAAGTCTTCCAGTCCATGAACACAAGATACCACTCCATTTGTTCAGGTAATCTCTGGTTTTTGTAAAAATAGTGGTTTTTAGTTTTTAAAGCACAAGTTTTACAGTTTTCCTTAAGTTCGTCTTAATTTTGTATTATTCATTTTGATGTTATTTTAATTGGAATTTCAGAATTTCCTTTTTGTATTTATTGGTAATATATGGAAACCAGGTTAATTTTCGTATATTAATCTTTTATCCTGCAACCAGATTGAACTAGTTTACTAGTTCTAATACTTCTTAAGTGGATTTCTTGGGAGTTTCTTTATACAAGATCATGTTGTTTACAAGGCAAAATTGCTTTACTTCTTTTCCATTCTAGATAACTTTTCTTTTTCTTGCCTAATTACCCTGCCTAGAAGTTCCAAGGCCATGTTGAGTACAAGCGATAGAAGTGAATACTTTCTTTCACCATCAAGTATGATATTAGCTATATGTTTTTGTAAATGCCTTTTATCAGGTTGACGAAATTCCTTCCTACTCCTAATTTGTTCCATGGATTTTATTATGAAAAGCTGTTAGGCTTTGTCAGATGCCTTTTTTTTGAATGTCTGTTGAGATGATCATGTGCTTTTATTCTTTTTTTTTTTTTTTTTTTTTTTTTTTTTTTTTTTTTTTTTTTTTTTTTTTTTTTTTTTTTTTTTTTTTTTTTTTTTTTTTTTGGTGCTGGGGATTGAACTCAGGGCCTTCTGCTTGCAAGGCAAGCACTCTAACCACTCAGCTAAATCCCCAGCCCCATATTCTTTCTCTTGATATTATTTATTACAATAGTCTATTTTTGGGTATTAAAACAACCTTGCATTCTTAGTATAAGTCTTACTTAATCATGGTATATAATTATTATGTTTACTAGATTTGGTTTGCTAATATATTGTTGAGGATTTTTGCACTTCTGCAGTTTTCTTGATATATTAATTTGTTTTTAGTATCAATATAATACTGGTCTCATAGAATGAGTTGGGAAGATTTTCTTCCTTTCTATTCTATGCTTTGAAAGAGTTGATGAAAAATTAGTATTCTTATGTTTGGTAGAATTCACTACTGAAGTCATCTATTGTATTTTGTGGGAAGTTTTAAAATTAGTAATTCAATCTCTCTGTTATAGGTCTAGTCATATTTCTATTTCTCCTTGAGTCAATTTTGGTAGTTTGTATTTTTCCAGGAGTTTGTCCAGTTCATTTAAATTGTCTAATTTTTGGAACACATTTGTTTATAAGATTTTCTTACAATTCTTTTTTTTTTTTTTTTTTGTGGTGCCGGGAATCGAACTCAGGCCCTTGTGCTTACAAGGCAAGCACTCTAATCACTGAGCTAAATCCCCAGCCCCTACAATTCTTTTTATGTAAATTTGATTTCTTTTACATCTCACTCATATACTTTGTACTTGCCACTGCAAACTGATTGGTGTTTTCATATGCTGTTCCTTTGTCTGAAATTCAAGATAATGTTCTTCATGCACTCTTTCCTGCTTGTCCAAGTAGACTCTCTGTCCTTCCTTTGAATTCCAGTGAACATATACACCTCTGTCATTCATTGTGCTTGTTTTTTTTTTTTTTAAAGACAACTCAGAATTTTGTTTATCTCCTTGTCCCTAAAGAGGAGTGTAGGACCTGGTGCAAATTTTTTTTTTTTGAGATTGTATTTTGAGTCAGTCAGTGAGATAGGAAACTTTTCTCTGAGCTCTCTACCTATTTGGATATCTCAGAGCATGGAAATGTAAAATGTCTGTGTTTCTTAATCCCAGTGAAGATCAGATTCCCTTCTGGCATGCATCACATTTTGTTTGTTTGTTTGTTTGTTTGTTTTTGGTGCTGGGGATCGAACTCAGGGCTTTGTGCTTGGTAGGCAAGCACTTTAACCACTGAGCTAAATCCCCAGCCCCCATGCATCACATTTTTAAAAAATCCCTTATGCATGCCAGACACCTATTATCTTTATATTGGTTGCCTACCTTCCCACTAACCTCCCACACCCTCCATATTCAGGAATTCAGAAAAATTTGGTTAATTTACTCTAATGTGTATAAAAGCTAGGTATTTCTTTCCATCTCAGCTATCACCCCCTTAAAATTCTTTTCACTTTTCTTTTTTCTCCAGTTCTCCCTTTCCTTCAGATCTCATTTTAGACATTATGCCCTCTGGGCAACCTTCTCAGATTCCCAAAGTAAACTTGCTCTTGTGCTATTTGCTTTTATAGCACCTATCATAGCTTCTAATTAAGTTACTTGTGTGGTTATTAGTTTGTCTGAGCTTCTTTACTAGACTTTAGAGTCTGTGAGGGTAGGATCTCTCACTGTTTACCGTGGTATAACCCATGCTCAATACTGAGGTTATTTGACGAATGTTTATGGAATGAATGAACCAGTGAAAATGAGATGATTTGTATGGAAATACTTTTAAAATGAAAATTTTTGGAAAAGCATTATTCTGATGGCTTAACATTTAAAATAATTAATTGATTGTTGAATTAAAAACTTTTTTTTGGTTTGAATAAAGAAATATTCTAAATTCTTCTGGGATTTAAGGGTGGATGGTATTGAGTTGATCTGCTTATTGATGCTCAGGCTTTGTTTACTGGGATTATGGAATTTGTACAACACTAACGAATGTAGGGAAAGGTCCTTTAAAAAGCACTGTAATACTTCCTAAATGACACCTTCTTGGTAATTATCACATTTGGTTCAAGATTTCACATAGCACAAAATGGGTTTCAGAAAGCTGAGTCCCTGTATATATTCTAGTAAAGGTGATGACTTTCTTCACAATAGAGCAGAGATGAAGTAGCTCCCACATTTGTTATTCCGAATGGAGCCTTGGGATGAAATTCCAGGCAGCAGAATGCCACTTAACATTCTGCATGCTATTTTGCTCTTTAGTAGTATAATTGTAAAATGAGGCAATAAAACTGGAGAGGATATAATATTTATACCTATGCAGGCACTTCATATGATAAAATGTCACTTGAGACTATTTATTCCATGCTGGTTATTTGGATAATGCCCCACCTGCCTACTGATAGGAGGTACTGAGTCTTGCATAAATCTTGGAAAGGTGATGAGGGTTAATATAGTGAATTCTCAGTAGGAAAAAGTGAATGCTTCATATGTGGTAGTAACAATGTCTACTCATCAGGTACTGTTCTTATATCAGTACTGTGCTAGGCCCCTGGGGAGGGATAGAAAGGTAGAGAATATCGGTGAGTACCTTCTATGTGTCAGTTATTCTACTACATATTTTGCTTACAATATATCTAAACCTTATAACAGCTCTGCCAGGTAGGTGGTGTTATCACTATGTATATATAACTGATTTTTGTTTATCTCATGGAAAGTATTCTAATAACCTCATTGGAGTTCTGTTATAATTATCCTGTTTAAACTTTGGTGCTTTTTTTTAGTCTTTTTTTCCGACACAAAAAAAAATTAATGAGAAGAGACAAAGAAACATCAAAGCTTTTTCCTCTGATTTCTATGTTAGAACTTTTGCCTGAAAATAGGTTACATTCCTTCTGTTTTCAGCTGAATCCTCATTAACTTTACATTTTAATGATGTCCAAGGCAAATTACACCATTTATGGTCAGTGCCTTAAAGGGATGCTTAAAGAAAATTTAAAACAAATTTTTATTTTGAGTAGTGGATGTATTTACTCCAGGAATATAAATTGATCCAGGATTTTTAAAAAAAAAACTGTAAATATGAAGGAAAAAAACCTTGAAATGTGGGGTTGGTTTACTATTTCCAATTATTATAACAACTTAATACAGAGAAAATTATTTTCAGCTTAATGTAAATTAACCATTGAAGAGCATATTTGTAATACTTGGGAGTATATAACTAGAACCAAAGTCCTACATTTAGTTTTGAAAATAGTTTCCATTTCTCATTTACTTGGATTTAAATTCAGTTTTACTGCTTAGCCTCAGAAATCATAGGTGGTGAATGCTCAACAGGAATAAATGAAGACAGCTTCTCCCAGTTATGAAAAAAGCAAGAGTGACTGAAATGCTAATAAACAGATTGTATTTGCACAGAAATGAAGGAATAAGCTGGAAGGTAGAATCTGCACATGATTCTAAATTATTTGATTTGAAAAAAAAAACTATGAACTGCAGAGCTGTTCTTTCACTGTAAGCTTTGGATGCTTAATTGTTGCTAGATGGTAAGTTAAAATAGAGTGTCTTGTGTCAGATACTGTTTATTTCCATAACAGTTATTTAATAAGTAGAAGGGAAATTTGGCCTGTCTGTTGAGGGAAGTGTAACTAAGGAAATGCCCAGTAATATCAGGTATTTTATAAGGTTTTTGTTACTGTTTTTGTTTTCTAATGTGCTTGAATCTCTTCCATGTGGCAGGCAATGGGCTAATGCTCTTGGTAAGGCTGTTTTAAATGGAAGGAGTGTAATTTCACTAAAGCTAGTTTTAAAGGGGCAGGGGTGGAAGTGGAGGAGTCTGTTGTACAGTGAAGGACAGGAAGGAAAATGCAACTGGACTTCATGTGGGCAGAGTGGAACTGGAAATTCATGAGCAAGAGTGACTCCATCTTTTTTCTCATGACTTTTCTTATTCTCCTTTTTCCTCCACTGGCTTCCCTCCCAGCCCTCCCAATTCTTACCTTGGTAATGGTTCAGAGTTGTTTATGTGATCTTTCAAGCTTGGATTCCAACTACTGAAGGGATACCAGCATGTGGCTCAGCTTAGGCCTGGATGACCTACGTGGTCACCCAGGTATTATGGACATAATAATACACTTCAAAACAGAATCTCTGCTTTATGTGCTAAGAACTTCCCCATTAATAAAAATGTATGTCAATCATCTGCAATATTTGCAAACTGCAGAAATGATGGGAAGGTCTGAGTGACGCCATGGACAACAGTTGGCATGATTTTATTTTGGAATGAAAGAAAAGTTTTGTTTTGTTTTTTTTGAAACCAGGTTTTGCTAAGTAGTTTCTGCTGGCCTTGAACTCCTGGCGATCCTCCTGCCTCAGCCTCCCAAGTGCTGGGATTATAGGCGTGTGCCACCACATGTGGTTTGGAATGAGATTTCTGAAGTAGGACTAAGGGTCTAAATCCGTAATTGAATCTTGCTTACAACTATGTCCTAGTTACTTTTCTCTTGTTGCTGAGACAAAATACCCAACACCCAAAGTTAAGGAAGAAAGGTTCATTTAGCTCACAGTTTGTAGAGGTTTTGGTCCATAATCAGCTGGCTCCAAGGCAGGGTGGCGTGGCAGACAGGTAGAAGACAGCAAGGTAAGCCAGGGGGTCAGGCAAGCAGTAGATAAGCCTCTCCGTGTCCCTTTTAGTTTACCTAGGCTGTTGGGATTAGGGTGGTGCCAAATCAATCAATGGATTGATTTAGTAATCATACGCCCTTAATCCCAGCATCACATACTCTAGATTGAGGAACCTCTGAAAAAGCCTCACCTAGGACCTCATGAGGCCTTAGGGGAACATTTAGGAACAAACTATGTAAGGAAGCTGAGTTTAGAAAGAAAAAGAAATTTTATTATTTGGATGTTCTTTCCAGGTAACATACTGAGTATTGGAGAAATAAATATTTGATGCAATTTAAAGACTTTTCTTTGTGCAATTTTTGGGTGTGATCCATTGTGGCTCTTTCTTTGTCAGCATTTAAAATTTTTAAATAACACAGTTAAGGTTCGAGCAGTCTGCAGTCGCTTCTCAAGTCTCACCAGCACCAGCATCATCTTTGTTGTGACTGAGTATGGTGCCCCGCCCATTACCTGCAATTTTAATTTCCATGGCTTCAGTTACCCCTGTCAAGTGCAGTCAGAGAACCTTAATAATCATCCCTCTTTCAAGTGAAAGACCGAATTTGCATAAGTTTTACAGTATATTGTTACTACTGCCTTTTTAGTTATTGTTAACCTCCAACTGTGCTTCATTTATAAATTAACCTTTATCATGGGTGTATATGTATTTATGGGGAAAAGCATTGCAAATACATAGGGTTTGGTGTTATCTGGTTTCAGCCAGGGGGCATAGCTCAGGGGTAGAGCATTCGACTGAAGTTTCAGCCACCTTGTAGGAGTCTTAGAATGCCTTCTGTCTGGATAAGGAAGGACTATTACATTAAAATAGATTAAGGCTCAAGAGGTACATGAGAGCACAGATACAACTTAATATTTGTTGAATTATTTGAATAATAATACATTAACATATACAGATGAACATGTATACACATGCATATATACATGGTGTATGTTTTTCTTCTTGGAGCCCACTGGAGATGAATTATTGTTTCCATTTTACAGGTGGTACAAACTAAGGCAGAGACCTGAAGTAACTTGCCTTAAAGTAATATAGCTAGTAAGTAGTGGATTGTTGATTTGATTCTAGGCCTATACCATGCTGCCTCCAAGAGAATATGCCTATGTATGTGTCTATGTCTTTATCTCTATTCAAGGTTAATTGTTCAGTCATGTTTCTGGAATGCTTTACTTCTCTGTTGGAAGGCGGATTTGTATCAGTGTGATTTGGTGAAAAGCATATGTTCTAGTTCAGGTATAGCTATTTATTAACTGTGTGATGCTAGATTGTACAAGCTATCACATTAGAGGGTTGGCATGAAGAATAGAAGAGATCATACAGTCTTATACCACAACATGTGTTTCTGTGATGTGAATTAACTCAGGCAATTGATAAAAGAGAAATGGTGTCAAAATAATGTCAGAATAACAAATGTTTGTGTGTTATATGCTACCATGTTGTCATGTTACCTGAGGTCAAAGTAGACTAGCATTATTTGTCTTGGTCTTTATCTTTGAGCAGCTTTTCAGCTTTCTTAATTTTTGCCTTTTCTTAGGAGGTCTTTAGAAAAGAGAGTTTCCAACCTTGAGATTTGGGATGAGATTGCCATTGATAGAATTAGGGCTCCCAAGTTGTGCTGGCAGATTTAAGTACTTTTGAACAATAATTTAAAGATAGTGTAACTTTTCAATTTTCAGAAAAGGTATGTATGGATAATGTTTGTATCTGTATTTTTTACCCCTAGATTCAGTACCTGTTGCTTCTAGGTTATGCTGAGGGCAATAAGATTATTTTGCAGTTGTGTTTTCTCCTTTAACTTGACCTGGTTTGTTGAAATATGCTTGGGTCTTTTAGGAGCAGACAGGGGTGGGGGAGATTGTGGCGTATCTTTGTTGAGTGATAAGACACTGTTGTCTGTGGATGGAGGGAAGTGGTGTATCCTTTTACTTTAATTACAAAGAATATAGGAAAGCAAAATGCATAGTGTAAGAAGCACAGACTTTATGTTTGATTAACAGTTTAAATTCTGGCCCTTTGTGATGGCCAAAAAACTGATTTAGGCTAAAAACTTAACCTTTTGGGTATCATTTTTCTCATAGCAATATGGAATGACCTTCTGTCTGTCTGTCTGTCTGTGTATGTATCTATCTATTTATTCATTTCTTTATTTCTTTGTTGTGCTGGGAATCGAACTCAGGGCCTTGCGCTTGTTAGGTAGGCATTCTAACCACTGAGCTAAATCCTCAGCCCCACCTTCTTCTATTTATTATTTTGAGAGTTTAATAGCATAAGAAATGTAATGATATGAGGTATTCAAAGTGCCTTTCTAGTAGATATTCAATAAATGTTAAGTAAGATAACTGTGGAACCTAACAGAAATACTGTTTAACCTATTTTATGCAATAAGTAGTCCAAAATCATTTCATATTTTCATTTATTTTTATAAATTAGCCACTGTTAAGTGAAACAGAAAGGAAATGTTTTTGAAAATGTATGGTGAATTTTATAATACAAATAAATTCCTTGTTGATTTGTAAGACAATTTAAAAACTACACTTGTGTAAAAATTTGTTATATGCAATAATATTTTAATATTTCTTCAAATTTTGAATAGTGTGAGATATTGTCACTTAAAAATCCCGTAATATAGGGGCTGGGGATTTAGCTCAAGTGGTAGAGTGCTTACCTAGCAAACACAGGCCCCCAAGCTTGATCCCTAGCACCAAAAAAGAAAAAAGACTAAAATCTTATAAAATATTAAAAACTTACACTCAAACTATAGTACCTTTTACCTTAACCACCTTTTGGGCCACTTTTCTTTTGGTATTTTATTAAATATTCTCTATTCTATTTAAAAAGAAGTGTAGTAGCTCTTTTAAAGCATATTTTTCCTCTCTGTATATAATTTTATTTGAAAAAATAATTTATATAAGTTTCTTTTCCCTTCTTATAGGCAAGTAAATCCAGTGAATGAAACATCAGTAGTTAGGAGATACATAACACTGTTCACTCCCTCAGTTCCTTTGGTTTTGTTAATTCATCTGGCATTATTGCCCATTTGCCTTTCTTCTTAGTTTGAGAAGATGCACAATAGAGTTGAGAGTGTTGTAAACACTTTGGAGACTAAGTTCCTTGACATACTGAAGTAAGTGTGGTGTAGGATCAACGTACAGTACCCTACTGTAATCTGCAAATAACTTGTTTATGCAATTGCCATTGAATTTCTGATTCAGGAAAAACATTGTATTATCCTTGAAACTCTACACAGTATGTATCCAGATGCAGTGTGAAGTAATAGGAACTGTGGACCATGTAACTGTGTGTCAGAAGCCCTGCTGGATACTTTACACATAGCATCTTTAATCCTCAACTCAACAAGATAGGATGGATTCATTTCAGTGGTGGAGCTGAGAAAACTCTCCTAGCCGCTCTGCTCTGCCAGGGTTGGCGCAGAACCTGTTCCCTCTTTTATACCCCACATTCACAGGAACCTCAATACAGTTAAAGGAAATCAGAATGTATTTTGGTAGGAAGTTAGTGATGTCCTTGTACTTATTTGTTCACCATTGGAATGCATGAGGTCTAGAGGAGGAATGTTGTTATGTGGAGGACTGGCATTTTGCAAGGTTTCACTATAGAAAGGCACTTAGACTTTCTCTAATCTTTCGTGGAAGTTAAGGGGAAAAGTCAAAGATACCAACATAAAGAATAAAGGAAATTAGTAGTTTTGGGGTAGGGTATACTGGACTTTTGGAGGGACTTTTTAGTTTTCTCTTTAAATTTAATTTTCAATTGACAACACTTTTATATTTTGATGAGTATAATGTGGCGTTTCAATGCCTGTGTATATCGTGGAATGATCAAGTAAGGCTAATCAAAATAGTCATCACTGCAAGTGTTTATCATTTCTTTTCAGTGAGAATTTAAAAAGTTCTATTTTCTAGCTATTTTGAAGTATATAGTATTATTAATTGTAGTCACCATGCAGTGCTGAAACTTTTCACCCTGTGTCTGCCACTTCCTCTTTCCTGGCCCCTCCCTTCTTCTCCACCTTCTGCTATCTATCATTCTCTTCTGTATTCCTGTGAGTTTGACTCTTTTAGACTCCATATATGAGTGGGATCATATTTGTCTCTCTGTGCCTGGTTTATTTCATTTAGCATAATGTTGTCTAAACTCACTTGTGCTATTGTAAATGATGGAATTTAAAGCCGAATAGTATCCCATTGGGTATATATGCCCTTTTTCCCCCTGTAGTATTGCGTGTTGATCTTGAGGAGCACTGAGTTAAATCCCCAGCTCTTTCTAGTTTTTAATTCTTTAAATTATATTTTGAGCTGGGGTCTCACTGAATTGCTCAGGCTGACCTTGAACTTGTGATACTCCTACCTCAGCCTCTTACTAGCTAGGTTCATAGACATGCAGCAGCATACCTGGCTGTGCTATATTTTAATCTAATCATTCATTGATGGCCACTTTGGTTGTTTCCATATCTTGGCTGTTGTGAAAAATGCTGCAGTGAACATGGAGTGCAGATATTTTTTTCAACATACTGATTTCAGTTTTTGGGTATATAGCCAAAAGTGGGATTGCTAGATCATATGGTCTGCTGGTCTGTCTGTCATTGTCTGTCTGTCTTTCTTTTATTCATTTTTCAATTCATTTTCTTTGTTAGTTTATGTCTGTAGCACATAATGCTTACATTCCTTGTGGAGAGTTGGTGCATGTATGTAATACGTCTGAATTTATTTTTTTATCCACTTTCCCTTCCCTCCCCCATCCATCTCTTGATCCCCTTCCTTTTTTTTTGGTACATGTTTGCAGTACATAATATTTTGCAAAATGGCTGTACTAATTTACAGCACCACTCAACAGTGTATAAGAGTTCCTTTTCCCCCTGTGATTTTTAAGTTTATTCTTGGATATTTGTGTGTGGTGGTGGGGTTGTGATGAAAATGCTTGGCCATCATGAAACTACATTGAATACTGGAGGGACAACAGATTCTCCCCTCCCCACCCTGCCTCTATCATTGTATAGTGGAAGCTTTGTTTATCATTTTGCTGCTGTTGGTGTTTGTAAAAAAAAAAAAATCAGTCACATTGTAAAATTCTTACTTCCTGGAAACCAGAAATCCATTCAGCAAGTATCCCTAGCCGTACCGCTTCCTCTTCGTTATTTCTAAATGATAGTGCTGTCCCTGTAGCATTCCAGGCGTTCGTCTAGCTAGGATTCCTTTTTCTCATTTGCTCTTTGGTGCATTTTCTTCTATTTTATTTTGTTTCTTTGTCTTGATTAGTTCACCAAATATAATAGCAGAGACATTTGCTTTTTTTTTTTTTTCCTGTAAAGCAAGTTATTTAAATGGAGAGTTTACTAGTGATAAGAACTGTTTATGTCCTAAGCAATTGATTTGTAATTAATGTTGCCTGGGCTCTCACATGCTGGCAGAATTCGTAACAGCTTGAAGTATATTTTTTAAATTCTCTTTTCTTTTTGGTATTTTGACAATGTCATTCATATCTCATGAAAAAGTACCTCAGACAGGTTAAATGTGTTAAAACATGGAATGGAAAGGATGGAAAGAGACCCAGTGCTGCCTAGAAACCTTGATCTTTTGCCAAAGTATTTAAACAATTTAGTGTTTTGGTTTCCTAGCTCCAAGCTGCTTCTCAAATCCCTTGCTAATTAATCCAGTTAATGCTTTGTAGACTTACTATATGCAGTCAGTGCTTTGGCTTGCTCGTCTATCACTGAGAAGTCCGTTTTGTTTCTTGGAGCAAACCAAAACTCTCTGTTTGGGTGCTGTGCTACACTGGGGGCTTATGGATATGTGCAGTTTTAAAGCCTTTATGTGTGAATATATGTGTGTCTGTTCTCTGGGCTTCATGGTCTTTTAAGATTAAAAAAATGACAGAAAATATAAATAGAAACTGATCTTTCACACCGAATCAGAGAACTGATTGAATGTCTCCTCCATGTAATGTGTGGATTATACAAATTATTTGACTTCTTTAAGCTTCAGTTTTCTCATTTGTAAAATGGGGAAAACAATCCTATCTTCATCATAGTGTTGCTGTGAGGGTAAGATGAGTTTCTTAACATTGTAATAAGTGCCCAGCACACAGTAAACTCAGTAAATGATGAGTGCTTTATTACTCTGTTTTATTACTCTGTCTTTATGTATTGAATAAATTAACTTCTTTTGGTGCTTGCTAAATTTTGGAGTAGGTAATTCCTTTAATCTATTTTTCTCTTGGCAAAAGAACTTCATATGTCTCAATTTACATTAAGGATATAAAAATCAGGTGTTTATTTTAACAGCAGTGATAAAAACAAACAGCTGTATTCTGCTTGGTTTTAAGAACCATTGATATGAGTTATTAATACAAATGATCTTTTAAAGTTTGAAGGTGAATTTCTTTTATATGCTTACTTGAAAGCTGAGGTACAGAAAACTACATGGGCTGTTTTCTTGTCCTCCCAGTTAAATAGTTAAATCAAACATGGAAGTAAATTCAGAATACTCACTGCTTGTGAAGCCGAGGATGATGTTTTGTGTTAACCTATTTCTGAAAACCATATTTATGCCTTTTAAGCTCAGAGGATGTCCTAGTGATTAGGAATTAGCAGGGTCCTCATTTGATCATTAAAGGAAGTCTCACATTTTTTTTCCCCAAGGAATTGATGGAGGAGAAAATTGGCTGCCAAAACATGTAGGATCCTAATTTTTTCCAGCTAATCATTTTTGTTTTTATGTTTAGAAAAACTTTTTACAACATAAAAATCAGGAAAAAACAGACAGGAAGATGTGCAGATACAAGTTAACAGCTTGATGATATCACAAAATTAAAGTAGCCATAGAATCCCACCTCGCCCAGGAGATGCAGTACTGCTAATACTGCTAAGCATCTTGTAAGCCTGCCCTGTGTGCTTTTCCAATGATCACTCCCTCATTTTTTCCTAAAGAGAACTATTACTTTCACTTCAGTAGCATTATTCATCTTGCGTGTTTATGAATGTATATAAACGGAATTATATAAATGGTGTGATATAGATGGAGTCATGATTATATTTAATTTTTAAGTTGGTTTCTTTTGCTCACCATTGAGTCTGTGAGATTATTCTTATTGTGTGAACCTGTAGTTTGCTCAGTTGCATTGCTCTATGGCAGTGATGGCAAACGTTTCAGAGCTTCCAGTGATACAAACAGCCTACTGCTGCATGTGTGCCATAGGTTCACCATCACTGCTGTATGGTATTCCATTATATGAATATGCCCTAAGTGATCCATTCTATTGTCTGCAGATATTTACATTTTCCTGTTGGTTTTATGTATTTCCAGTCATGCAGCTATAACATTGTGAATATATCTGGTGTATACATACTCCTATTTCAGCTAGGTATGTACTTAAGAGTGAAATTGGTGGGTCATAGTATATGTACATGTTTAATTTTAGCATGAAACTCCAACACTGGGTCTGGGGTTTAGCTCAGTGGTTAGAGTGCCCGCCTCGCAAGCACAAGGCCCTGAGTTTGATCCCCAGCACCAACAAACAAAACAAAACAAAAACAAAAACAAAAAACTCCAACACCCTTTCCAGTGTGTTTGGATCAATTTGCATTCCTATCTGCTATGTGTGAGAGCTCCTCAAGCTCCATATCCTTGCTGACATTTAGTGTGAAAAATCTCTCCAGAGCCGGGGTACAGCTCAGTCATAGAGCACTTTCATAGCATGTGTGAGGCTCTGGGTTTGATCCCAGCACGGAGTCTTTTCCATTCTGGGTGATTGTGTAGCGTTTTTCACTTTGCTTTTAATTTGCCTTTTCCTGATTACTAATGAAGTTGAACATTTTTTAATGTACTTATTAATTATTTGGCTATCTAGTTATTTTTAAGGAATTCTTTATATATCTTAGGTACAAGCCCTTTGCTTGTATGTTACAATTATCTTCTACTCTACCTTATCTTTCCACACTTTAAAAATTAATATTACTTGTAATTTTCTTTGTGGTAATACTTTTTATGTTCAATTTAAAAACTCTTTCCCCATTCCAGAGACTTTAAAGATTTTCTCCTATGTTATCTTCTGTAAGTTTTGAAATTTAGTTTTGCTTTTCACATGCTGTTCCGCAGTGGATTTGTAATGGATTTTCTTTTTTCGGTATGGTTTAAAGAATAGGGCTCAGTATTATTTTGCCATATGGATCTTCAGTTGACATGCACTATTCATTGAAAAGATCATCGTTTTTCTACTTTTCTGCAGTGTCACTTTTCATTAATCAAGTGTCAGTATATGGATGAATCCCTTCCTGATTTGTTTTCTATCTTTATACCAATAGAAGCTCAGTTGAATTGCCAGATTATAAATTCTGGTATCTAGTAACATCCTCCCATTTTTTTATTGTTAAAAGTTTTTTCTTGGTTATTGTTTTGCCTTGTAATTTCATATAACTTTTTGAATTGGGTTGCTAATTTATTTTAAAAAAGCTCTGCTAGGATTTTGATTGGGATATTATTGAGCTTATATACATATGAGAAGATTTGATTATTTACATTTTGTTTTCACATACATGACACATCCCTTGATTTAATCTAGGTCTTTTGTCACTTCTTTCAATTATCGTAAGTATCTTTAGACAGTCTTGTTTATTTTCATTAGATTTGCCCTGGATATTTGGTGTTCTCTACTATTGTGGATGGCATCATTTAAAAAAATTACATTTTAAATATTTCTAAATATGTTGAAATACAGTTAAATTTTAAATTTGACTTCACATCCAGCAAATTTGCTAAGTTAACTTACTGATTCTAATAATTTATCTGTATTGGTCTCCTGGTGGGGGAGTTTGAACCAGGGGCATTCTCCCACTGAGCTATATCCTCATCCTTTTTTAAAATTCTGAGACGGGCTTGCTGAGTTGCCCAGGCAATTCTGGCAATTTTTCTGCCTCATTCACCCCAGTGCTTGAACTACAGGCTTGTGCCATTGTGCCTGGATTGTTTTGTATTTTTTGCACATCCAATCATGTTGTCTGCAAATAAGAGTTTTATTTCTCCTTTTTATTCTTTGTGCCTTCCTTTGTTGTTCTTACTATATAGGCTAGGACTAACAGTATAACGTAGGTTGGGGTTGATGTTGACAAGAATTTCTACCCTTTTCTCTATTTTGGAGGGAAAACCTTCAACATTTCAACATTCAGTGTAATTTATCTGCAGTTTTAAAAAAATCGAGTTCTTCAATTAAAACTCACAGAGAATAAAATGAATGACTCTTAAACATACAGACTGAATTCTGAACCATGTATGTACCTGTGTAATGAACACCTCACTCAGATACAGATCAATTTCCTATGTCATTTTCCAGTTATACCCAACATCTATATCACCATAGGTCAGTTTTGCTGTCTTGAACTTGAAATAAATGGATTCTATTAGCATATCCTCTTGGTTCTGGTTTTCATTCAAAATAATTTTTTTGTAATGACCTATAGTTCTATACATACTAAATTATTCTCTTGATTTTTCACTCTTTATTATTGGTTATACAGATTAATGGTTTTCATTTTGGCAGATTTACATAACATAGTTTGATCATTTTTACCTCCTGTCAACTCCCTTGCCCCACCCTTTCACCATTCCCTGTTATTTATAAGGGGTATTCTGTTATATGATTATTATACAGTTTATCCATTTAATTGGTGAACATTCAGGTGAGGCACATTTTAAAAAATAGATATCTTTTATGCACTTGAGAAACTGCCCTGTATTCCTAGTTCAAGTATTTTTTCATGAACATATGCTGCATTTTATATATATGCTTTTTCTATTGAGGTAATCATATTTTTCTTTTTTTTTTTTCAGTTAATGTGGTGAATGGCATTGCACCCTTAGGCCATTTTCATATTATTGGAATAAACTCAACTTGACCGAGTGTATTGTTCTTTTAATATATTTTTGGTTTTTTTTTTAACTAAAATTCTATTTAGAATTTTTATTTCAAAATAAAGCAGGAAGATAGGCTTGTACCTTTCTCTTTTGCATTGTCCGCAAAGTTTGGTATCAAGGTTTGACTGACCTTATACTCTGGAAGTATTTCCTTTTTCTGTATTCCCTGAAATATTTTTGATAAGATTGTTGTTATTTTTTTCCTTAAAACATTGAAAGATTTCACCAATTAAGTCCTCAGAGCCTGTAATTTTTTTTTTTGTGCGTGTGTGTACGTGTGTAAGGGGTGCTGGGGATCAAACTGAAGGGCTTTGTGCTCACTAGGCAAGTGCTCTACCACTGAGCTAAATCCCCAACCCCCATAATTTTCTTTTTTAGGCATAATTTAGTTATGTATTTGCTTTCATTAATAGTGATATTATCCAGGTTTTCTATTTCTTTTTGTGTCAGTTTTGTTGTATTTCTCGAAGAATTTGTGAATTATAAATAAGTAGCTCTATTGGTGTTACATAGTCATAATTTCCCCTAAGGGACTTTTTAGTGTCTGTAGTATATAGATAATAAAAACATGATAATGACTTATGTGGTTTAAAATTTTCCAATGGTTTCATTTAAAAAAAGTGAAATTAATTTTGCATTTTATTTAATAATGCATTTAATCTAATATTTCCAAAGGATTAATATCACATAATCATTATAAAAATTATTGTTGAGGTACTCTACTTTTTTCTTTTTCCATACTAAGTCTTCACATCTCATCTCTGTTCTCACTTGCAGACTAGCCACTTTCAGACTTGTTGCCTAAGTTCTGAATAGCTGTACATGCCTGATAACTACTACACTGGCAAGTATAGGTCTTTAGGATCTGTACTACGACTTTACATCCTCATATTGGTTATTTGTGCATTTGCTTTTTTTCTTGATCAATTTCATCAGGGATTTATCAACTTTATTCCTGTTCTCACAGAATCAACTTTACATTTTATTATTAATTTGGTATGCTTTTCTATTTCACCAATTTGTGCTTTTCAAAATTTTTCTTTAGGCTTATTTTGCCATTATTTTTCTTACATTTTGAGATAGGTACTAATGTAAGGGGCTGTCAGATTTTTTCTGTAAGAGCCAGACAGTAAATATGTCTGGGTTTTGGGTCATTGTGATCTCTCTTGCAACTACTTACTGCCTTTGCTTTTGTGGCAGGAAATCAGTCATAGACAATATGTAGGTAAAGGGTGGGGCTGTGTTCCAGTAAAATGTTATTACAACAATAGAAGGTGGGCTGAATTGAATGGGGCTGTAATTTACCTACTCCTGGCTTGTATCATTGATTTTCAACTTTTATTTTCTCTTGTTTTTCTAATTGAAGGCTATAGTTTTTTCTCTCATGATTTTCTCTCTGTATCACATAAGATTTATTATTAATCTTTTCTTTTTTAATTCAGCATGTTTTCTCATTTGTGTTTTTTGATTTTGACTCACATGGTATTTAGTAGGCAATAGGACTACCTGAATAAAGCTTTTACTGGGGCCTGTGCTGCAGCAAAGGGATGTAGTGCATAGGAGGGAGTCCCTCCAGGACTGATGCAAAAAGTGTGAAGGAATGCTGCTTATATAGTCTCAAGTGTTGCTGAATTACCCATAGATCAGACACTTGTTTTTATAAGTTTTATAGGAACACAGCCATGCCTTCTAGTTTATGTTTTGCCTATGGCTGATTTAATCCTTTTGAGACGGAAAAACAAGGCCCAACCCTCTTTTTTCTCTCCGAGGCCGGAGTGGGTGTGATCCCACTGTCATTGGGCACCCATCTCCCCTTAGTGACCTGAGGATGACCTGAGCATGATTTGATGCTCACCTGACATTCCAGTGTCTTCTGGTAACCTCTGTGGTTGCCTTCTGGGCCACACTTGCTTTTGCAGCCTGGTAGGAGCCATGACATGGCTAACAGCTGTGAAGCTCTGTTCCTGCTCCAGGTTGCTGCTGACCATTTTCTAAAGAGTAGCAGAAGTTCACGACTGACAGGCATAGATTGGGGAGGCATTGGGCTCACCCCCATATCCCCAATGTCCCCAAATCCCAATGGGCCCTGATCAGTACTGATTCTTCTGACAACTCCTTGAAAGTGGTGGCGGTCATGACTTCAGCCTTGCCATTTCTATGGAAACAGAGGGAACTGTCCTTCAAGTAGCCGCTTCTCCTGCATTTCACCTAAACAGTTACCATGACAGCTAAGGCTGTTCTAGATGCCCTACAGCTGCTCTGGGAGGTATTTGCCTTAGCTACAGCATGTTTGAAACACAGACCTATGCCAGATGACTCTGCCTTGCCTCCACTCTGGATGACCTCATCTCCTCTCCCACTACTCTGAAAGTCCCAGAATAGGTCTGTGAAGTGCAAGAGACTATATAAGCAGCATTCTTTCACACTCTTTGCATCAGTCCTGGAGGGACTCCCTCCTATGCACTACATACCTTTGCTGCAGTACAGGCCCCAGTAAAGTCCTTATTCAGGTGGTCCTATTGCCTACTTGTTATTTTTACCTCAGAGTGATCTGAGCAGATCACACTAAAAAAGAGTTGGTAACAAGAAGGGCTCCTAAATAGCTCCAGAGAGTGGCAGAGCAGCAAAGATCCGAGACCATTGAAGACCCGCAGAGATCTAAGCTGATCCATGGTGACTTGTGGAAACCTATAGAGGTCTGAGGTAATCTGTGGTGACTGTGGAGACCTGCAGAGACCTATGGAGCCTAGTGGAGGAGCCCCAGAGACAGTGGAAGTGGCTAGAAGAACTCCAGAAAGCTTTTAAGGAGCTAGCAGTACTCAGTACTGGCTGCTGAGGAACTGATAGGAGCCACTGGGAGCCACCAGGAATGTAACATTAAGAGCTGTAACACTAATAGCTAAGAGGCACTGGCAGTCAAATCTTGGAGATGTAACACTAAGAGCTGGGAGTCACTGGTCCTCAAAGCCTGGAGTTACTCATGTGAAGAGAGCTGCATTTTACCAATTTGTGATTTTTATCTAAATTGAGCAAAAGAACCCCTAGCCAAATGATAACATTACAAAAGGTGGGATGAAAAATTACGGCAGTGGACTATATAGTCCACATTTAACTTTGTGGACCATTAAGAGAGACTTGGTTTATTGACCAAGGTTGGATAATTTTTGTAACTGTTCTACAATACATTAAAATAATAGATATTGTATAGTGTTAGTTACTGTGCTCTTTTGAGTTCTTTCACTCTCCCATCCCATTTGTCTTTCTATCCTTTCAGTTGCAGAAGAATGTGTATTAAAAATTCATTCTGTGATTTTTTTTTTCATTTATCTTTGTTTTGTCAGTTTTTTGCTTTATATGTTTTAGGTGTCATTATTAGGGGACATACAAATTTGGAATTATTTCTTCCTAGTAATGAAATAACCTTTTCATATATCTAGTAAGGTTATTTTTTGGCGCTGGGGAATCAAACCTAGACAGGGCCTCATATATACTGGGCAAGTGGTTTACACTGAGCTACATTCCCATCTTGCTTTTTATCTTAAGGACTATTTCATTTGATATTTTTAAAAACTGAGATGTAATTTGCATACATAAAATTCACCATTTTGGAGTATACTATTCAGTGCTTTCTGGTGTATTTTCAAGGTTGTACAGTTATTACCACTCTCTAATTCTAAAACATTTACTCTCACAAAGAAACTCTATACAGATTCCTAGGCACCCCCCCATCCTCTTTTCTCCCCATTCCTTGGCAACAATGGTGTATGTGAATTATGCAATATGTGACCTTTGGTGACTGATTTCTGTCATGTTTGTGATGTTCTTCTGTGTTGTAGAATGTATCAGCACTACAGTTCTTATTACAGATTAGTAGTATTCTGTGTGACCCATCCCACTCTTAAGTCACTGATCCTGTGAAAGTAACTATTCTATCCTAGCTTATAGTCATTACTGTCTTGTGTTTCTTTGTCATTTTATCAGTCATATATGCCTTCTTAGACAGTTTAGTTCAGGCTTACTCATTCAGATATTTTAAGGTATTCCTTTAAATTTGCTTTAAACTAGAAGCTGGTATTCCATCTCTCTTATTAAAATTTACTGTCGAAGAACTTCAGTCATATAATTTGTAAATTAAACCTGTTCTATTGATAAATGCAAGTTAAGTTATTGTTTCTTTCCTTTACCAGTTTTCAGGCAATGAAATGGTTCATATATTCCTGTTCTTACATGCCTGGTCATTGTTGAGTGAATGCCAGACATTGTGAATTTTACATTGTTGAGTGGTCAATATATTTGTATTCCTATAAATATTTTTGGGCTTTGTTCTGGAACACAGTTAATTTACTTGGAAACATTTAGATTCTCTTGGGTCTTGATTTTAAGATTTGTTAATCAGAATCAAAGGAGTATTTATTTAATCTAGGGCTAATTACACTATTCCCTTTTACTGAGGCATGAGATTTTTTGGTGAGATACAATCCATTGTCCAATGGACCATGAGTGTTTTTCCATCTAACTAGGAGGAACAGCTGCTATTCTTGGCCTGGTGTGAGGGCTGACCCTGTTTCTTCTAATGCTCTTGGATTGTTTTTTCCCCAGCCTTGGGTAGTTTCTTCACATGCATTTACAGACCAGCACTTGCTCCATACTCCAGGAGGATCCTCTTTATATTTCAAGTTTTCTGTGCAGCTCTTTCCTCTTCGGTGTTCTGTCCTGTTAACCCTGGCCACCTTGATTTCCAGTGACCCTGTCAGGTGTGTCCCTTGAACTGGATGAGACTGCTTGAAGTTCTCCTGGCTTCATTTTCCCTGTCTTGGCCAGGACACTTTTTAGACAGTTAGCTGGTTGTAATTGCAGGCTTTCTACATTTGTTCTGGGACTACTACTGTGTGTTTCTTGATGCCTAGTGTCTTGGAAACTGTTGTTTCATGTATTTTATCTGGTAGGCTTTTTTTAATGTTCAAATGGGCTAAGTCTTCTGTTATTTTACCTTGGCCCAACAGCAAGTAATTTTACTTGACTGTGTCTTGGTGTTGATTATCCTAGGTCCATATTCTTAGGTACTTGGTGTACTGTTGGGTATGTAATTTGAAGTGTTGTTTCAATTTTAAGAAATTTTCTTGTAACATTTGTATGTACATGTGTGTATATGTATATTTTTTTAAAAATTTTCTTCCCTTTGGTTTCTTCTTTTGTCCTTTAATATCCATCTGTCCTATTTTTCTTTTTATGTCTTTGATATTTGTCACTTTGCTTTGAATTCCTTTTGTCTTTTTGTTCATTTCTTTTGGGATTTATCCCCTCGCTTTTAGTTTTTCTTCAGTCATTAAGTGTTTTTTTTTATTATTGTTCTTGTTTGTTTTTTGTTTTGGTTCTTGTGCTTTTTTAAATTAATTTTCATATCAGACTTTTAAAATTATTGGTATTGTTTCCTGAGTTTATCACCTTGATTGTATATTTTTTATAATTCTTATATATTTGTCTTATACTGTTATTTATTTTATGTGTTTTCAGAAGACAGTTACAATTTCTGTTTTGTGGTCATGGTTTCCTGACATGCTTTTATTATCTGTAGGGATGTGAGTCTAAATCTTATTTGATTTTTCTTATTGTAACTTGGTATTGGATTTTAGCCAGAGACTCTTATTGTTCGTTTATATGTCTAATTACTTTTCATGAACTTTCAGAAGGTAGAATGGAGGAGTTAGGTGGTCTTTATACTTCACTGAGCTTTCTCTTCTGTTGTTTTCATGAATTGCTTAACAACATGTAATAATTTTCTACCTGATCTCTCCTAGCCATGCTTCCTTCTCCCACTTTTATTTTAACCTTCTCTTTACTTCTCTGTTTTATTTATACTGTTCATTTTACTCCCAGAAGTTTCCTTTCACTATAGGACCTTATCCTGGGAAAAAAACTGTTTTCTTGGGAATTCAGGGCTCAAAAACTATGTGGCGATCCGGAAACATTTTTCTTAGAATCTCACTTTCATCTTTGGTATTTTCATTTGATGTAGAATTGAAGTTTTATTAAAAATAGAAATTCTATTTGACCTGGCTCTTCCCCTTCTAAGTATCTTCCCATAAGTGTTAAAGTCATCATATTATAGGGATATATGCATACCTATTTTATGGCAGCACAATTTATAATAGCTAGATCTTGGAAACAGTGTGTATGTCTATCAGCAAATGAATAGATAAGAGATGATGTGGTATTTAAACACAATGGAGTGTGTATAAATACTCTGTTATAAAGAAAGATAAACTTGAGACATTTGTAGGCAAATGGATACAACTTGAGAACATAATGTTGAATGAATTAAGTCAGACATGACTTAAGTCACATGGTTTATCTTATGTGAGAAACTAACACACATGCATGCATGTATACATACATGCATGTACACACACACACACACCCACACACATGCTATAGATATATAGAGCCCCCCAAAAATGTATACACACTTCAGGAGAAGAAAAGCTTGTATAAATATTTTAATACTAAATTTATTGAAACATCATGAGATTAATACAAGTTACCTGTAGTCTCTACAGTTACAGGAGGTGCTCAGAGTGGTGGCCATTACCTTCCAGACATTTATTAGTACAGCGAACTACTACTTGGGTAACCTTGGTCCATTGAGATTGTTGTACGTACATTTTCAATTTCTTCTCTAAGGACTGGCAGTGTAGTGGGTTTTCTGCAATATATAATATCCTCTATGGTCCCTCATGTGAAGGTAACACTCATCTGTTGAAAAAACTTTTCTTCTGAAGGGTGTATACATTTTTTTGGTGGATTCTGTATATCTGTCTCTGCCTGCCTGCCTGCCTGCCTATCTATCTTATCTATCTATCTATCTGTCTATCTATCTGTCTGTCTGTCTGTCTGTCTATAGAGAGAACAGAAAATAGAACATAGATAAATAGGAAATAGGGAGAAGTTCAAATAATTCCCCAAATTATGTATTCCACTGTTTCAAAAATCTTTTAATATATATGCTAATTTGTTTCATTTATACTACTAGTTTCTCTCAGTTCATTGAAGAAAAAGTTTTGTGGTTTTATCTGTTTGTTTTTTCTTTGTAAGAGAGTCTATTTTGTCTATGACATATACTATGAATAACCTTTTTTTTTTTTTTTTTTTTTTTTTTTTTTTTTTTTTTTTTTTTTTTTTTTTTTTTTTTTTTTTTTTTTTTTTTTTTTTTTTTTTTTTTTTTTTTTTTTTTTTTTTTTTTTTTGTGGTGCCGGGGATTGAACTCAGGGCCTTGTGCTTGCAAGGCAAACACTCTAATCACTGAGCTAAATCCCCAGCCCTGGTCATTTTTTTAAGATATACACAGTATGTTAAGTATTCTTAGTCTCTATTTTGTTATGAAATTTTGTCTTATTTTTTCATAGAACTAAGTGCTTTTTAATATTTTCTTTATTAATATCTACTTATTAACATAAAAGGAATTTAAGTTTGGCATTTTCTTTCAAGTCTTTATATAAAATTGCCTTTTGATTTCCATTGTTTTTGCAAGAAAGTCTGCTATAAGTTGTACTGTTGGTCCTTTGATGGTAATTTTTCTTTTTATTTTCTCTCTCTTCCTCTGTCTCTCACTGCTTTTAAAGTTTCTATCTTCATCGTTCATTTTCTGCACTTATACTGAGATTTGTCTAGGTATTGATTTCTTTGTGTTTGTTGTGCTCGAGGTCTGGAATGTTTTTTGGAGCTAGAATCTGATTTTTTGTATTAATTTTGTGTATCTCACCATTATTTATTTCTTTTAACCTTATTCTCTTTTTTCCTGGATACTGCAATTACTTATAAAGTAGACCCATTCGCAGTAGTTCATATATCCCTTATTCTCTTTTGTTTTCCCAGCCTATCTCTTTTATTCATTTATTAGTACATGTTTGCAGTGCGTGCATTTTACAATCATCTTAGGGAGTTGGTACATGTACATACTCCTTTTTTTTTTTTTTTTGGTGCCCAGGATTGAACTCAGGGTCTTGTGCTTGCAAGGCAGTCACTCTAACCACTGAGCCAAATCCCCAGCCCCATATTCCATTTTTATGTCTTTGGGCTTAATGTAGACATTTTGTACTGACATATTTACTTTTTACTACCTTTTCTCTTCAGCTGATATAATTTTCTCTTAAATCTATCCATTGAGTTATTAATTAGTTTTTCTTTTAGTTCTAAAATCTCATTTCATTTTAAATTTTCTGGAAAATTCTTGATCCGTCCTTCTTTCCCTCTTCCTCCCACCTTCCCGCTTTGTCTGTACTCTTTCCACCCTCCTTGCTTCTCATCCTTCTTGCCTCCCTTTTCCCCTCCTCTCGTTCTTTCTTTTGTGGAGGCACAAAAGTAGGTGTTGCCCTTTCAGCCCATCATAAAGGGTCATGGCTAATACCCCTATACTAACAGGTTGACAAAACAGAATATATAACAAATATATTTGGTCATAGTTTTGTGTGACATGAGTGATTTCAGCAAGAAGATCCAAAGACCCAGGGTGAACTATCCGTTTTTATGGCGTTTTTATGCTTAGGTTAAGTGAATGGTGGGCAGCCGTGTAGAAATATGATTGGATCAA
Organism: Hystrix cristata; assembly: GCA_004026905.1. Taxonomy (NCBI): domain Eukaryota; kingdom Metazoa; phylum Chordata; class Mammalia; order Rodentia; family Hystricidae; genus Hystrix; species Hystrix cristata. Next base: position 53,941 of record PVJO010000982.1, read on the forward strand.
AAGGGAGTGTGCTGTGAAGCTAATAGATGGAGTAGGAAATCCCAATAGGCCCTGACTTTTCAGAATCTTCCTGGCCTCCCTGTGCATTTCTTCTTCTCCGATACAGTACAGGATCCTGTCTGAAATGGTGGGGACAGAGGTGTCTTAGGATCTATCACACAAGATAAGTCAGAGCATTTCTTTTATGGGCAGCTTCTAGACACAAAGGCACAAGAAAATTAAAGTTTTTTTTTTTTTTTTTTTTTTTTAAGGCTTTATAACTTGCTTTGGGGAAAATGGCTTCCAGTTCCTATGCCCCATGTTGGGCAAGAGAAATTCTCTTTCCTGTGGGATGGGAGGGTAGAAGGGAAGCAGGAGACAGGAGGCTAGGAGAAAGTCAGGGAGGAACATTGCTTCTGAGGCTTCCACTTTGAGATGTTCTTTTTGAGCCCCAGTTCGCCATCCCCACCCCTACACATGCCTTCCTTTGTTTTCTTCTCTTCCCCCTTTCCTTCTTTCTGCAAAGTTATGTCTATTGCCTGTGAGACCCTTTAGTGTTCTGTCAGCTCTCTTGTGTCCTTGTTTGCTTTTTTATGCATTACTACATACCACCTACTGTATGTTCAAAACTTTGGGTGTGTTTTAAGGCCTAATACTGTCTTCCTCCAGAGAGGATTTGCTTTTGTCTTTTAGGCTAATTACACTAGCGGACTTCCATCCTCTTATGCTGTTCTTCTTGCTTCCTGGTCAGGAATTTAGAGATGGACTTGGTCTCTATGATGTTCATGGATTTCCTTTTCACTCTTCTCATGGAGTATAATTGTTTGAAACCCAACCCAAACCCTGGGGCACTTATTCGAATCTTCTCTCTTTTGTGGGCTTTACAAAATAATTCACTCTTGACCTTTTTGCGTTTTGGTAATTTGAAGCCTGTGATAAACTCATAGCTTCTTAGTTGCTTCTTATGTAATGAACCTGTATATTTGAGTAAAATGTAGCCTCAATGGTAGAATAAAATTTTTGTTGTAATGATTCGTCTTTTTCCTAGGTCTTGGCTCTGTGTAATTCTATACTTTTTAGATAATTCTTTGATGCCTATGAACAAGTTTTTTTGTTTTTTTAAATTTTCTTTTTTTTCCTGAACATGAATAATGATATAAATCCTCATTCACCTTTACTAGACATGGAAATCCAGTTGGCCTTTTAAACAAAAAGCCCTATGTTGGGACAGTGGCCTAAGTTTGTCATAAATCTCATAATGAGGAAAACTGATCCCAGTTTTCCATGAGGAAACTGATGTCTAAATAGGTTAATGGAATTGCCCTAGGTCACAAAAAATGTTTTTCCTGAGGCACTAAATAATTCTGTCCTAGACCTTCTCTTTCAAACTTTGGACTTGAGGATAACAACCACCCTTTCATTATATGGCAGGTACACAGGTAGTATAAGTGATAGAGCAATGAGGCCAGATAGGACAAGAATAGTGTGGGGGGTGTATGTGTAATGTAGACTACAGAAAACCTATAATTAATTTTGTATGCATGAATAACTGTATGTGAATCCTCCCACAGAGTTGATTGTGTAGAACTCTTTTTTCAATGGAGAAGAATTTTCTCCAGTATTTGCTATACATTCCAAGTTTCAATTTATTAAGTCTCTATATGTATATATATAATTCTTAATGGATACTGCATGATCAATAATGAGTATTAGAATTACCGAATTTATTTTCCAGCTTTAAGTTATGAATCTATTTCTAACATCATACTTCATATTTCATTTTCTATGTCCATTCTGCTTTGAACCATCATCAGTTTGAAAGGGGAATTTTTCAAGAACCTTTTGATAGGCTTCCAGGAAGGAGAATCTGATTGGTGTTTGAGCTTCCTACCTGCTAAGTGGGTGAGAGGATTGTATGTAGTTTTTTGTTGAAGTTGCTGGGTCCTGGGAATGTGATAGATGGAACAGAGTAGAGAACAGGCATAATTGGGTAGGGTGACTGGGGATCTTGAACCAAGACTGAGGGGCAAGATGAATATGCAAAGGAGAGAACTAGTATTGAGAACCTTTGCCAAGAGAATCAAGGGTAGCATGGAACATGGTGCGAGGAATGGTTTGATACAAGTAGTCTGGGAGCGAGGTAGAGAAGAGGGGACATGTGCCACAGTAGTGGTTGGTGAGCAAGGGGGTAGGAGAACATGGTGGCCTGGAGAAGCCATCATGGCCTAGACATGTGGAAATAGTTTTTTAGAATCCATAGAGCATATTAATAATCTTCTCTATTATTTAACTTTTCTTGGGTTTTGCTGACTTAAAAAAGTTAATGAAAGGGGCCCCAGAAATCTCAGTGGTTGAGAAAAACAAAAATTTACTTTCCTACAGTACGTTTTTGTTACAGCTCTGATCAGGGTTAGCTTTGGCCCTCAGTCAAGGGTCCATGCTGAAGAAGCAGCCCTCATCTGGGTGGTACTTTTCCTATGGTAGGAGAAAGAGACATGACAGAATTATGTGATGGCTTGTAAAGCTTTGCGTGTGAATTGGCACAAGTCACATGCATTCACATTTCTCTGGCTACTGCTTTCACAGAGAACTGTAAGTCACATGCCAACAGGAAGAGCATATAATTCTCTCGGGGGAGGAGGTAAAAAGTTGGGTGCAGGATTATATTTGGACATACCTTCCTTTCTAAGTGAGACTTTACATATTATAAGTGTACAATTACATTGAATTAGATAAAATTTACTGTGTTTTATTGATTTTAAGACATATATTTTCTCCCTTAGTTAATTGAAAATCATGAAGCATCTCGTAATAGAAGCCAGGCAGCTGTTGTGATGTCATTGCCTTGGCATGGGCAAACTTGGCTGTTAGTCCTGGTGCTTTGGAGCAAACCTTAAAATTACTGCCCCCCCGCCTTTTTTTCTGTCATATACACACCCACTCATCTTTCATATCTAATTTTACCATTTTATGAGATGCGATCAAAATATACAGTGAATGTATAAACTGATAAAAGACCTTTTTGTTTTTGAGACAGGGTCTCAACTATGCAGTTCAGGTTAGCTTTGAACTCACTATCTAGGCTAGGTTGGCTTTGAACTCATGGTGATTCTCCTACCTTAGCCTCCCAAGCGCTGGGTTTATAGGCATGTGCCACCATGCCCGGCTGAAAATTTTTATTACAGTAAAAAGACACATTGCCATTAATCCTCCTCAAAATACTCTCCCTTGCTTCAAACACATTCTGGCTACTTTATGAAGCAGGTCTGGAAGTTCTCTTTTGTGAGTATATTTACAAGGTATGATAAAATATGATGAATGCTGCTGTTGAATGCCGTCCAACAGAAATGCAGGCTCGTAAAAACATTACAGTGTGTCTCCATCCACCTTATACACCAGAACTGGCACTGTGTACCTTCTGGCTCTTCCCTAAAGTCAAAATGACCATGAAAGGTAAACATTTTGAATCAGTTGAGGATATCAAGTCAGCCATGACCACACAACTGAAGACACTCACGAAAGAGAACTTCCAGAACTGCTTCAGAAAGTGGCAAGATGATAGAATAAGTTTGTTCAAAGCAAAGGGGATTAATGACAATGTATCTTTTATTGTAGTTTAAAATAAAAAAATTCTCCATATTTTCACCGACATCTTGAATTTCAAGTCTACTAAACCACCTAACTATTCTTGAGTATCCTCTTGCCTGATTCCAGTCTACTTTCCACAGAACAACTAGAATAATATTTAGAAATGTGGTAGGTCCTCTTCTCTGCTTTCCTTACCTTCTTGTTTGGAACTTCATAGAAGCTTGATTTTGCACCAGAATAAGGACCAGAGGCCTTAGTGTGCCCATGAGACCCCATGTTGCTTGGCCCCTGCCTTCTTCAGCCTCATTCCCACCACCAGTTCCCTTGTGCACAGTGATAGACATACTAGCCTTCTTTGATTTCTTCTTTTGACTCAAATGTCTCCTTGCCTCAACTCTTCCTCTGGTCCGTGCTGTTCCCTCTGCCCATTATACTTCCTTTTCCCTGCTTTTGCTTGTTTAATTCTTTGCATCCTTGAAGGCTGTATTAGTGCAACAGTTCCTTTGGGAAGCCTTTCTCAGCCTTAGACAAAGCTAGGTCTCTGTGTCATGCCATGTTTTTTTTTTCTTTCTTTCTTTTTTTTTTTTTTTTTTGAGGCAGGGTCTCACTATGTAGTTCAGGCTAGTCTCGAACTCACAGCAATCCTCTTGCCTCAGCCCCTTTTTTTTTCTTTTTGTGTTTGTGTCCCATTTAATGTCTTTCTCTTATGGACTGTCGTTTTCTGAGGGCGTGGACTGTGTGTGTTGTTCACTGCTCAGTTATTTCCAGAGCTTATTACAGTATGAGTCACACAATAAGCACACACAGTAAGTACTCAGTAAATATTTGTTGAAAGGATGAATAAATAAATTAACATTGTTTGCCTCAGATTTGGTATAAGAATTAAATTAGGGCACAAATTGTAGCTTACTGTCTATTACATGGCAAATAGTGGGCTTGTGGCAATAATCATTTTCTTCTCTTTTTTCCCCTGTACATCCTAAGTATTAAGAAGGGCCTATCATTAGTTTCCAAACTATAGCTTGTGAGCCACTAGTGGGTAATGAAACCAAGTTTGTGTCTTAAAATGAATTTTTAAAAATGAAATGTAGTAGAATACCAGTTATCTGAGAAAATAGTATAGTAAGGATAGGTATTGTTTCCTGAAACTTTTTGTCTGTATTGTGTATGTGGCAGGTAGAAATATAACATACTTTTTAATGTGGGTAATAGGTTAAAAAAAAGTGAAAGCTACTGCAGCAACTATGTATATACAACATAGTATAGACTCTGGGCAACATTGTGTTTAAGTTTGCTTAAATAAAATGAGCACTTGTTTTTATTTTTATTTTATTTTAATGTTTTGGGTGCTGGGGATCAAACTCAGGCAAGTGCTGGGCAAGTACTCTACCACTGAGCTAAATCCCCAACCCCTTAGCCTGTTTTTAAATAAATATAATTTTCCTCTTGCTGATTTGTTGCAGTGTTCAAGATCCTAACATCCTCTTTAGTCATAAATACCATCTGCAAAACCTTTTGGGATTATTGAAAAATTTCCCCCTTTTATTAAGGGGCTATCTATTTCTAACATAGAGATTTTTAAAAATAATATTTACTTTTACATGTTGTGTACCATGGTCCTTTCCTTATTGAGAAGATACCTGCAGTATTCATAGTATTTAGTATCTGTTGTATATGGAAGTATATGGTGATGGTGTTGATGTTGTGTCTGTCATAATGAAATTCTCTGCTTGTAATGAAATGACTGTTCTCATTAAATTTCATTGCCTTGCTTACTTTACAGTCTTTAATATTACCAGTTTGATAAAATCAAATATTATACAGATATATAAAAACCCCAATTATACATAGGGTCATAGAAAGTCAGACCGAGACAAAAGGAAACCAAAGCATTTGAGGATTAAGAGGATAATAGCTATGCTTGTCATAGTTTAGTAAATGATTTCATTTTTCAGTGAGTTTCTTATATTGATTTGATGAGCATTTCTATAACTGAACTGTGATTTTCTTCTTTAAGATCAGTGGTCAGTTCAAAACCTTTGATGCTGTTGACTTTTTCAGCATTAATCATTGTTTTATACAACAGTCTCTGAGGATGCATAAATTATGATAATACAAGCCAGGGAAGGGCTGGAGCTTGTGGTTGCTCCTGCATTATTGTGTCCACAGGGATGGCATTTTGTGTGCTTGCCCTCTGCATATTGTTGGGCTGCAGAACTGGATTCTGTCCCCCACAAAGCTAGAGACAATGAATTATAAAAAGCATTCTTCTTAAATAATCTGTTTGGAACTCTTAGGCTTGACAGAATAAAATTATTTTGGGCATCTTGTGAAAGCTCAGGTTGTTTCCTTCCTTATAGTTAATTTGCTTTGTAGGATTTAGTGACAAATGCTCAAATAATACAAATTGTTACCTATAATCCACCATAAGGAAAGACTGTGGTCCGGTCAGAGTACAGTTTTCATGTTTTTCTTACTAGTTTCTGTCAGTGTTAGACTGGTCATTAGATGTTGTTCTACTCTTAGATCAGGACCTAAACAATGGCTTCTTTGTGTGTGTGTGTGTGTGTGTGTGTGTGTGTGTGTGTGTTTATTTATTCATCTTCACAAGTATAACGTTTATATGGGAAATTTAGAAAATTAAAAATTTAAATTTAATGTAAATATCCCTTAACATTTAGATACTTCCTGTGATTATATACATGAGAGAATACCAAATATATTTTTTCTGATGAATTTGATATGAAATGAATATTTTTAGGTAAAGTACACATTACCAAGGTTAAGTGAAAAAGAAGTAAAAAATTTTACCTGGAACAGCATTCATGGAAGAATTTGATAAACTTGTCAAAACACTCTTCTTAAAAAGTTGCCAGTTCCAGATGGTTTCATTTGTCAGTATTTACATCTTTGCAGACAATGCCTGTGATTTTCAAACTGTTCTAAAATACTTTTTCCAATGGTGTGCCTCTTAATTTTACTGTTGTTGTAACCCAATACAAAAATGTTACGACATAAAGATAAGACAAAAAAGAAAGAGTAGACTAATCTTATTTATGAGAAGAGAAGTGATATGGATAAATGATACCACTATTGTTCCAACAGTTTTTTTTACTTCCACAGGAAAAAATATTTTTAATATTTTGAGTATAAAATACTATACCATTATATTATTCACTGACTTATAAATTAAAACTGTAATCTGACAAAAGATTATCTCATGTAGGATATAGAAGATAACAAAAATATATTTTCAGTTATCTATTGGTGCCTAAAGTATCTACTCTAAAATTTAGAGACTTAATGTAACAATGATTTATTATTTCTCTTGCTTCTGAGGATTGGTTGGGTTGCCCTGAACAGTTTGGCTCCCTGGGATGTCACCTGGGGTCAGTCATTCAGCTGAGAGCTGGCATGTCCAAGATGGCCTCACCCACGTGCCTCAGGCTTCACTGAGGGGCAGGAACAGCAGGATCCTGGCTGGGCCTTTCATTGTCCATGTGGCTTCTCTTCAGTCAGAAGTCCGGTCTCAGATCCATGGCAGCCAGATCTTAAAAGGACAAAAGCAGAAGCTGCCAAGTCTCTATAAGGGCCCAGGCCCAAAAGGGGCTCAGCATAATTTTTGCTGCTTTCTGTTTTTCAAAGCAAGTCAGGAAGTCAGCTATTGAAGAAGGCAAGCAGACTTCTCAGCCTGATGGGAGGACTGGCATATGCCATGGGGATGAGACCGGTTGTTGGTGACATCTTGAAGACTCTACCATGGAGCATAGGGCTTACAGAAAGCAGTACTGACACCTTACAGTCCCTGCATGCCCCTTTCTCATCCTCCTTTTATCCCCTGCTTCCTCCCCTAAATCATCTGTCAATTTTATTGTTTTTCATGGTCATTTTACCATATGTAGAGATATATCTTTAAGCAATATGTTTTTTAGTTCTGCATGACTGGTGGGAATTTATTTTTAAAATTCTTTTGTTTAAATGTAAAATAATTGTGTATTTGATGATTATTTGTAAAACTCAGAAAAGTAAAAAGAAAAACAATTAAAGTAGCTTCTAATCCCAATCCCTAGGTATAATAATTATTGGTAATATTTTGGGACATGTTAACATACATGCATATTTCCCACATTCATATCAAGCATGTCTTGATTTGAATCTCATATATCTTTAGTTTGAGTTTCAAGAACTACTATATTATCTGAATCTGTAGTATTCAGTTCCTGAATCTTGGATTGTAAATAACAGGAATTTGGATTTGTGAGGGATTCATCAAACTGTTTTATTTGGGGAGGACTCATGAGAGTGACAATTTGAATAGGGAAGGACATTTCTCTTCGTGAGAATGCACATGTAATGCACATGTGTTCTTATGGTGTGTAATTTTAAGAAAAGGAGATGAAGGATTGTACAGAATATTTCATTTTAAAATTTAGAATGAAGAAATGGTCTCAGTAGATGGCTGTTAAATATTCTGTAACATTCAAAAACTTTAGTGTACATAGCAGTTACCTGTAGAGGTTGTTAACGTATAGCTTGTTGGACCCCGTGCCCAGAATTTAAGTAGGTCTAGTGTGGGCCTAAGAATTTATATTTTTAACAAGTGTTTGGGTGATCCTGGTTCTTCTGGCCTAAGCACCAAAATTGGAGAACGTGTGTTCTCCAATATGATTTTTAATTGGGTGTATTGTAGTTCCTGATATAAATGTACCATCATTTATTTAGACAATTTCTTATGAGAAACTTAGGTTCTATAAGTGGTTTTGCTATTGTAAACTGTATTGTAATAGCCACCATTATGCACATTTATTAGCATTTCATTATAACGTATTTCACCAATTGAATTACCTGGTCAAAGGCTTGATATTCTTAAGACCTTTAGTATGTAGTACCAAATCATATTCCGGAGGCCATACTCATTATATATATATATATTTTTTTTTGGTACTCATTGTATTCTGACTAGGATAATACAAGATATTTAAATCAGCACTCTGAGGTCTCTGAGGGAAGTTTCCAAAGGGGACTCCCAAAACAATTTAACATTGAAATAAGTGCATTGACAGATTAAAGTTATATTGTGAAGGTAATCCCAAATATTTGGATGTGAATATTCTAATATATTAAAAAGCTGGCCAACTCATATCTTGCACATGAATGATTAGGATTAAGTATACCTCTTCAGATGAAGGGCTTCAAACTTCCTAACACATAAAACAACATTGCTATGTATTATTTATAATCTCCTACAGTGAAATTCCACTGTAATTTTATATTTGCTATTGGACTCTGGTAGAAAGATGAAGTATCTTCCATAACAATCAAAGGAGTTCTAGGGAAGGTAATAGTCTTTAATTGCAAGGGGCAGATTGGGTATGAATCTTGTTCCTTCCACTTATTTTGTGATCTTGGAGATCATCTAATCTCTAAAACCTCTATATATTCATCTGAAATGGTCATAGTAATCTGGGGTTTGTGGAGAAAGGTTGGGTATTACTGAAACACAGTATTACTTTCTTGCTGGATTCTGTGGAATACTGCAGGGAATGACCTGCTCCCTCTACCCTCAAGGGAGGACCACAGGTGACAGGACATTTAGCTGCCCAGAGCTCTTTCCATCCCAAGGGTTGTAGTTTTGCTCTGGAGAAGGTGAGGGACGAAGTATCCCTGGGACTGATAGGTATTAATGTCTCCATTTAGAATGCACTTTTATTTTCCTCTTTTATCTAGTCTATTCAAGAGTGTATTGAAATTAATCACTCAGTGGCCTTAAGGCTAGTGTTAGAGGGACAGGTGATTATTTGTATTCCTCCAGATTGTTTTCTCATATTCGTTAGTAAATCTTAGATTTTTGGTATATCTAAATTTTCAAGTTAAAGGATCATATCAAAAAAAAAGAAAGAATCGTATCGTACAAGTTTGTAAAACAGTGTTTGAGAGACTTGAATTATACATTTCCTTGGAAATGACTTCATGTATGACATTTAACTTCTTAGGGTAGTCCATAAATCCTGTTTTACCTAGGTTTTTTTGAGGGGGCGCACAGCTTGGTACAAAATAAAGTTTTGGACTTTGGAGTCACACAAACATGAGATTCAATCATGGTTCAGCACCTACACCTCCCTGTGAGGAAATCAGTTAACCCCCAGGATTTGGTTTCTTAATCTGTATATTAAGGAAGATAGTGCTGAAGTGTTAGGATTGTTATGAAGATTACAAAGGAAAATGCTGAGCCACTTTGGGCCCAGGGCCATATAGGTTCTTTATACTTTTTTGGGGGAAGGGGTGCTGGGGATCGAATTTTAGGTCCTTGCGGTTGCTGGGCAAGCACTCTACCACTGAGCTAAATCCCCAACCCCATAACTGTTTTTAATGTTATTTTTTCCTTATCTTCTTTGTACATATTGCTGTAACTTGGTTTTTTGTTTTGTTTTGTTTTGTTTTTTTGGACAGGGTCTTGCTATGTAACCCAGGTAGGCTTTAAACTCACTAAGTAGCTCAGGCTGGCCTCGGACTCATGATCCTCCTTTCTTAGCCTCCCAAGTGCTGGCTTTCTTATTCTTTTTGAGTTACTGTAGCAATTTTCTTGTTTTTTGTTCAGATTGCTAGATTATCTGAAGAGACTAAATTACAGATATGTGTTAGTCTCCTTACATTGGAGGTTGTTATATAGTAAATAAGAATAAGATCAGCTTATAAAATTACATCATAACAATGTGTATTTTTAGAAATTCTCTTAGAAAACATGATTTTAATAAAAAAAAAACTACCTCCCCTTTTTGGGGGAGTAGTGCAGTCGTTCTGTAGCACAATGGCTGTTTATAGTGACTCATATTTTTTGTTCTTTTTTGAATTAGATTTGTGCAGCACGTTACAGTTGTTTGTAGTCATGTAAATTTGTAAGACACATATGTGGTCAAATGGGTATGGGAAGGTGGTGTCAGGCTTTGCTGATTTTCTAGTCAAGAATACTGCTTATTCTGGTCAGTGGTTCCTGCTAATTTAAAAACAGAAGATGCATCTGTAGACAGTGCTTTGATTGTATAAAAATCAGTTGCATTAGCATCTGACACTGCAGGAAAGCAAATTATACGTTGAATGAATAATTTTTAAAAGTACAGCTTTATATTTTAAAAATACAGCTGTTTGTGATATCTTTGTCTTGAAAGTACTGTTTTATTTCTACCCTTAGTTTGAATATGATTTAATTTCCTGTCTAACCACATCACTTTTTTAAGTGGGATTTGGTCTTTATAGGTTGTTTTTAGTTTTATCCTTTTAATGAAGAAAATTGTCAGCATTAGGGATTCCTTTAAAGAATTTGAATTTGCTTGCTCTTAGGAAAGTTGGAATCACTGCTAAACTCACAAAACTGTCATTCAGTGAATATCTAATTGACTAGATTTAAAAATGTTATTAATATTGATGTTATTCCAATTACTGCATCTTTAGATTTTCGTGTTTAAATTTTGCTTTGGGTAGCATCACTTGGGTACAGGAAACTAGTGTGCATTGTTCTATTAATAAAGAAGTGGTTGTTCTCTGATTTGATTGTTCAAATTGTGTGAATTGGGGAGTAATTTTTTTTAGCATGACACTTTGGGAACTGCTACTTGGTTAGGATACTTTTGTTCCAAGGTCTCTTTGAGTCAGTTCCTATTAAAAGTGAAATGTGACAGCCTATATCGCAATGAAAATATTTGAACAATACAATACTTGTATGTTATTGTGTGAAAACCTCATACTGTGTCTAATTGAATTTATTATGCTTAATGAATTTTTAAAGCCAAGAGTACCTTTTTGTTTATTTGACCATTTAGTTTACATTTTTAAGTGCATGTAAAATACACTATCATGTATATAGAATGCTGAAAATGTGCAGTCTGAAAGATAATTATACAGTAGTTGCACTATAACATTTGCAAAGAAAGACTGTTAAAAATGATATTCTCAGTAAGTTAGGTTTTAATAGATGACTGGAGAAGGAGTAAAATATTAAAAAATACTAAATTAACAGTTTGCTTTCATTAACAGTTCCTGTGAATTTTTATAATAGAATTGATCACAGTGAATTTATTTGGTAAATTGTCAATGTCTATGTTACAACCCTCCTTAAGAATGCCTTATGGTGTCATATTCAGAAACATATCATTAATTTAAAATGGTGTTCTTTTTCTTTTACAAGAACACAAAGAATTCAAATTTAGCTGCTTGATACTAGTTACATTATTTAAATTATTATGGTAAATGTAACATTATGTAAAAATTTCTAGTTACACAAAAATTTATATCAGTAAAATAATTTTTGTTAGTTTATGCAAGAATATCACTATGAATCAAGTTTAGTAATGATTGCAGTAGTATCAAGCCAAGCATTTCTTTTCTCTTAACACCGTAACTGTTGAGATAGGTATTTACCTCAGTGGCCCTTTTGTAAATCCAAGCTTTGGAAAAGAGTGAGAAACTAGTGTATAAGATTGTGAATTTTGAGGGCTCAGAAAAAGTTTAGTTTTGTGTCCTTGTTAAAGACTCTTAAAACTTAGTGTTTTGTAAATGTAAAAGAAAGCTGGCAGAAATGTTCTGACCGCTTTGCTTTTGCCCTTTTATACTTGCTATATGATCCAGTATCTCTTTGGAATCACTGTCTTTTTGATGTTGGATAAAGGTGAATAGATTTTCTTTTTTGTAAGTCTGAGAAAAATTGACCCAGTACATTCTGTTCTACAAAATACCATTAGCTATTGCTTGTCATACTTTAGACATATTAAATACTTAATATATATGTAATATTTAAAGAAATATTAAATATTTATGTATTTATTTTTAATTAAGAAAACTTTGCCAACTGTCCTTATGAGTTTGGAGTTTTAGGCTGCATATGACCAGGCAGTTCTGCTATTTGAGACACAATTTGAAAAATCCATTTTAAAAAATATTCTGCTCACAGTCTTCATAAAAGTAAATTATATTTGAAAAAAAGGTAAATTAGATTTGATTTAATGAATAAAAGAAAATGTGAAAATATTTTTAAAGGTCTGGGTAGGGAAGAATTTCTTGATAAGATGTAAAAATGTACAAACCAGAGCTGAGATGTAACTCAACAATAGAGGTGCTTGCTTAGCGTTTGCAAGATCCTGGATTCAGTCCTCAGTTCTGAAAAAGAAAAAAAAGAAAGAAAGAAAAAGGATAAATAATGAAACAATGATGGGGAAAAAAACTCCTTGATTTGACTAAACGAAAATGTAAAAGTTTAGCATGGCAAAAGAAACTACAAAGAAAATAAAAAGAAAATTATTGGAGTAAGCCAAGTGTAATGGCACATGCCTGTGATCCCAGTACTCTGGGAAACTGAGGCAGGAGGACCAGAAGTTTGGGCTCAGTCTGGGCAGCTAGTGACTTAGTGAGTCCCTGTCTCAAAATAAAATGAAAATTAAAAGAAAAAAAAAAAGAAAAAAGGAAAAGACCTGGGGATGTAGCTTACTGTGTTCAAACCCCAGTACTGGGGGGGGGGGTGGAGTAAAAGAATTTTACCAAAGTTTAGGATCTGGAATACATAAGGAATTTGAGAAAAATTCTTTTCAAAAATAGACTAAACAAATAAAATAAACACCTGAAATCAAAAGAGAAGAAAACCTAATGGATAATAATCATATGGAAAGATTATATTACTAACTGGGCATGGTGATACACACCTATAATCCCAACACTTGGGAGGCTGAGACAGGAGATTCACTGTGGGTTCAAGGCCAGCCTGGGCTACATAGATAAATTACATAGCGAGACCCTGCCTCAAAAAAATAAAACAAACAAATTGTATCACTAAATTCATGGAAATAAAAATTAAAACCATGAGATGCTTTCATATTTCATACGTGAGAATGGCAGAAAAATGTAGAAGTAGAATAATGCCAAGTATTGGTAAGAATATGGGGGAGCAGAAACTCTTTAGTGCTTTGGCAATACTAGCAAAGCGGAAGATGCTCATGCCTTAGGAGCCAGCAGTTACACTGCATGTTGTAGAAAAATTCTCTACATGCTTAAGGAAATATAGACAAGGATGTTAGATTATGACTTACAGTTAAAGAATTATATAGCAATTAAAGTAAATGGATCCAGTGTACTTAAAGAAATGAATAACTCTCAAAAACACAATTGTGAGTTTTAAAAAAAAGCAAGGTAAGGGGGCTGTGAATGTTGCTTTGTTATACAGTACTTGCCTAGCACGCATGTTTGCACAAGGCCCTGGGCTCAATTGCTAGCACTGAAGAAATAATAAAGTTGTCAGTCTCAGCACTTTGGACTCCTGTGGCAGGACAATTACCTGAGCCCAGGAGTTCAAGTCTAGCCTGGGCAAATAGTGAGACCTTGTTTTTAAAAAGTAAGTTAAAATTATATGTCTTACATCAAATATGTAAATGTCCAAAATACAGAACAACTATTTTGTCAAAGGTACATTAATATGTCTTAAAAGTATAAACAGGAAGGTTATACACCAACCACAAGACAGTGGTTACTTTTGAGAAAGAAGAGAAGAATATATGAAGAATGGAGGTAATGCTTTAAGTAGGTCTAGAAATAGAAGTATGAAAAATTAATATTTCTGTTCATTGACTGTGAACAGACAAAATGTGGTATATCCATATTACAGAATATTATTCAGTTAGCAAGAAGAACAAACTATTAGGTGGGCCCAGTGGCACATGCCTGTGATCCTAGGTACTGAGGGTACTGAGGCAGGAGTATCCCAAGTTCGAGGCCAGCTGGGGCAATTAGTGGGACCCTGTCTCAAAAACCAAAACAAACAAGAAGAAATAAAAAATCAAAACCCTACTTATATATTCCTCCACTTGGATGAACTTCAGAAACATTATGCAAAGTAAAAGAAGCAAGACACAAGAGGTCACATGTCATATGATCCTGTTTGGATCCGTGTTTGAATAAAGCAAATTTAGAGAGAGATGGTAGATGAATGGTCGCTTGCAGTAGGAGTAGGGAAATGGATTAACAGTAAAGGGGTATGATGGACTTTAATGTGGTGATGAATATGTTCTAAAACTGATTTATGGTGATGGTTGCACAACTTGGTGCATTTATTAAAAATCATTGAATTCTTCACTTGAAATGAGTGAATTATGTGAATGTGTAAAATATACCAAAATAAAGTTGTAAAAATACTTAAATCTATGAAGCGGTCAATATAAAAGTATTTCAGAGATTCAGTTGTTAATTAAAAAGGACATTTAAGAACATATGAGGGTTGCATTTGCCCTTCATCCTCCTGTGCACTCTTAATGACTGTAAAATTCTGTTGCATGGATTTACCATACTTTATATAACCATTGCCTTAATTGATATTTAGTTCCATATTTTCTCTGTAATGAATAACATTGTAATGAATGTCTTGGTAACAGTGACCTTCGTGAGTTCCATGGATGGTTTCACAGAAGTAAAATTGGTAGATTAAAAGGCATAGACACTTAAAATTGTTTTTGTTGTGCTGCAGAAAAATTGTGTCAAATTACTTCCTATACAACCACACTCTTAATTATCAGGTATATGAGAGTGCTTGTGTGTCTAGATCCTTCAGTCTCTAGCTATTTCCCACACTTTAACCCTTGCTAATATGACGGGAAAATGCTGGGAGTTAGAGGATTATAAAACTTCAGTACCTCTTTGCATCCCTTTTCTGGCATCATTCAAGTGTTAAAGTGCAGTGTCTGGTGTGCCATCTCCTTAGGAAGTGCTTTCAACTTAGGAGGCTGTAAGGAGAAAGGCCAGTTGATTGTTTACCAAGGTCTAGTCACGTCCTCAAACAAGGAGTCTTTATAGTTCTCATCATTATGTCACATGAGCAGGTCTGGTTTAGGACACTGAGCTAATTACTTCTTAATGGAAAACAGTGTGTCAGTGTTAAGATGTTCTACCTAAATTCTTAATTTAGAAAGGCAAAATTAATTGATGTTGAGGTTGGAGATTTGGCTCAGTGGAAGGCCCTGAATTTGATCTCCAGCAGCACCCCCCCCCCATCATGGGTATTTAAGTAGCTACTGTTATTAAATGTAGAATTTTACTTCATTCATTGAAAAGACTTTAAAATGGTTTTCTGTCTTTTCTGAGATCCTTGTTAATTCTATAGAGTTGTCAGCCACAGGGAAAATGAGAAGGAAGTACTTCCCTTAGAGCCATTTTCCTTGTGAAAGGATGCTTACAGAGTTGGATATGAGTTGTCTTAGGATTTTAGATGATAGAATAACAGGATTTTAAAGTCAAGAAAACTCATTGGTCAATACTTTCAGTTTATGATATGTATTTATAATACAGTGACAGAATGTAGATCTGCTAATTTCCAATCCAGAACTTTAATATTCACGTCAAATCTTTTTAATGCAATGACTATTGTGATTGTGTAAAAGTTTGCTGAAGAATGATTGTGTCTGATAAGACAGTGTTCAAGGTACAGGGGACAGGAAGAGAAATAAAAGGAATTCTACTGTGAAGAAAGCTGCACTTAAGTAGAGAAGATGAGTAAGTGAATGAAACATTGTGGCCCAGTGTGATCATCCGTACAGGGTAGAGGTGTGCACAGAGTGTGTCCCTGTCATGGTTCAGGTGAAGGTGACAAAAATCATCATGGCGTTACTGCCAGTTCTGTGTTTCACCTCCTGGCTTCCCACTTTGCTGTGCTGATTTCAAGTCTCATCAGGTGGATCTGATGGGAGGAACCTAAATCACACCCAGTATCCTAGTTGCAGGGACCTCTGGGAAAGGCCTCTGTAGTACCGGAAGGTCCGAAGAAGGTAGTTGTGATAGACGTGAGCCAATCTACGGTGCTTGGAATCAGCATTTAGGAGGGGTACCTAACCTGGATGGGACTGGGGAGCAGGTGAAAACTTTCACTGAGCTGTAGTTCCTGAGCTGAAACTAGAAGGATAGAATTAAAGATACCTTACCTTTTCTAAGGAACTTTGGTGAGTGGATTCCCCTTGCTAGTGTTTTGTTAAGTCCACATAACAGTAGTTCTCAAAGTGTGGGCCCCAGACCAGCAGTATTAGCTTCATCTGAGAACTTGTTAGTAATGGAAATTCTTGGGGTACCAAACCAGACCTAATGAACTGGAAACTGAATCCAGCTCTTGAGGTGATTTTGATGCACGCTCACATTTGATAACTTCTGCTGTAGAAGCACAATAGATTTTAGGTTTTACAGTTAAATCAGTGAATTTGGATCTTGACTTTTACATTTGTCGTGGGCATGATTATGATGATTTCACCTTTCCTGGCCATTTGAGGAAAAAGTAACTAGGGTTGTGAAGCTCAAGTCTTATAAAGTAATCTGTCTATCATGGTGTGTGACAGAGAAAAACAAATATTTGCAAAATATTTTGGAGACTTGGCTAGAGGTACTCCTAAATCACTGGGCCCTGGGAAATTTATTAAGAGCAATTCAGAGTAGAAGTTAATTCAGTCAGCATGTATGGGAGTGCTGGGCACTGTGCTTGAAAGCAGTGATGACTTTAACCATGAGACGGGTGCAGGTAGTAAGGAGATGTGGGTTCTGGTCTTGGGAGTATCTAATTCACTTACTGGAGAGATAAGTACTGACATAAAAGAAGTAACACTCAATGTTACTAAATGATTAGGTGCACAGTCAGGTGCTGAGTTATATATAGTATGGAAGCCCAGGGTGGAGACCAGTCAGTATGGGTTCAGTCACTCTTCCCTGTCCTTGAAGAGGTGGATAGGGATGTTATATGCTGTCGTATGTCATTTAAATCTAATTTCCCAGGAGCATATTCCTTTATTTACAAAGTTCATCCTTAAAGAAATTATGAATCTTGTAAAAAAGAAGAAAATAGGGAAAATCATATATGAACCATAATTCAAAATATTTATGGCCAGACATTTTGATCACTTTTTAGTCTTGGTTAAAACACTCAAAGTATACAAATTATGATTATAGTGTGATAAATTTTGGTTTTGGTGATACTGGGATTGAACCCAGGAGTGCTTTGCCACTGAGCTACCTCCCTAGCCCCCTTTTAACATTTTTTTTTTTTTTTTTAAATTTAGAGGCCGGTTCTCACTAAATTCCCCAGGTGGGACTTGTACTTGCTTTGCTCCTTCCTTAGCCTCATTGCAGGTCTGTGTCACCACACCTAGATTACAGTGTGATATTGGTTCATTGGTTGGTTTTGCTGGCAACTGAACTCAGGGCTACGCAAGAGCACTCCTGCTGAGCTACATCCCCAGCCCTAAGCCTGTATATTCTGAGTTAATTCTTCATAAGGCAATGAAGTATTTTTCAGTGTTAGTACAGAAACCATCTAAAATTTAATGGTGATATAACTGTTGTATCACTTGAGTTTATTTATGTTCCTTTCCAGCTTTTTAAACATTTGAAATAAACATTAAAAAATTACATTTCATATAACTTCCTTTGGATAGATTTTTGAGGCTTGGAATTATTATTAGAGTTAGACATTCTTAATGTTTTTGATACATGTTGCCAAATTATTTGCTGAAAAGAATATTTGTTCACTTTCTTCCTTCATTCAGTATTTATTTGCTAGACCAGTGATGGCAAACCTTTTGGAACTTTCAATGATAACACACAGCCCAGTGTAGCACGTGTGCCATGGGTTTGCCACCACCGTGCTAGACCCTATTCAGGTGCTAAGCATATAGTAGTGAACAAAGCAGATAAAATTCATTGCCTTCATAAAGCAAAATCCTAGTAGGGTAAAAAGTTATTTGTATAGCATGTTGGATGATAGATGATACAATGCTGTGAGAGAAAAACGGCATAGGAACGGGGAATAAGAGTGGTGGGGATAGTAAATTATAATTTTTGATTTGACTTTTTAGGACAGGGTTTTGCTGTGTTGGCCTTGAACTTACTCTGTAGCCCATGTTGGCCTTAAACTCCTGGTAGATCTTCCTGCCACAGCCACTGAGTGCTAGAATTATAGGCATACACCACCATGTCTAGTTTGGGAAATTATAATTTTAAATATGGTGTCTGAGGAAGACCATGTTGGGACACTAGCTTGTAAATAGCAGTGTGATAGTGCATTCCTTGCTACTTAGCTGACCAAGTGACATCAAGGGCAAAGGCCATGAAATTGAAGCATGGTGTATGTGAGGAACTGCAAGTAGACTGGTGAAGCAGGAACCAAGTAGGAGAGAGTGGTCAAAAGTGAGTCAGGTTCTGGCAAATGGAGACTGTGTAAGAGGAGGACCAGGTGTGAGTTTTACAGGATTCCTCTGGCTGCTGTTTGGAGGACAGACTGTAGAGACTTAGAGGCAGAAACAGGGAAAACTGTTAGGAGTTGATTGTTGTAATCCAAGTGGTAGCTTAGACCAGGGTGGTAGTGGTGAAGATGGAGATGGAGATGCTACAGTGTGAATGAACCTTGAAGACATTATGCTAAGTGAAAGAAGCCGTTTACAAAAGGACAAATACCATATGATTCTACTTATGCAAGATACCTAGAGCAGTCATGAAGAGATGGTGTTCGTTGGGTTCAGAATTTCAGCTGGGGAAGATGAAAAGTTCTACAGATGGATGATGGTGATTATTGATCAGCACGGGAGTTTTGACCTGCTCCGTTTCCGAACTGGGCCGGTTCACCCTCCCTAGGCAACCTGGTGGTCCTCCGCTCCCGGAAGGTCACCATATTGATGCCGAACTTAGTGCGGACACCTAATCGGCATAGCGCACTGCAGCCCAGAACTCCTGGACTCAAGCGATCCTCCCACCTCAGCCTCCTGAGTAGCTGGGACTACAGGTGCGCGCCACCACGCCCGGCGATGATGGTGATTATTGTACAACAATGTGGATGAATGTAATGTCACAGCATGGTAACTTAAAGATAGTTGAAATAGTAAATTTTTTGTCATTTGTATTTTATCACAATTTATAAAAAAGGGGCATAGGGTATAGACACTGCTTCTTTTTTGGTACAGATAAGGGTGGGCAGCAATATTCCTAGGAGGAGAGAGACAGAATGTTGGTATAGTATAAGAAAATCTTCTCATTGGCAGGCATAGTGTGTTTGTCACTTGGAGGGTCATCAACTTTTATCTGTCGTGTATGTGTACAAGTTTGGTGTTATCACTAGGGTTCTCAGTGTGATTTAAAGGTACTGGGAAACACATTTTTTTGATTAGGAAAACATTTTTAATAAGTTCTTATTCCCGCTGGGTTTTTTTTTTCCCCCTTTTTCTTTTGAGTGCCAGGGATCAAACGCAGGGCCTTGCACTTGTTAGGCAAGTGCTCGATTATTGAGCTAAATTCTCAACCTCCATTTTTTGTTTTTTCAAGGCAGAGTCTCATGATACAGTTGAGGTTGTCCTTGAACTCACTGTGTAGCCCAAGCTGGCCTTGAACTTGCAGTGGTCCTCTTGCTTCAGCCTCCTGAGTGCTGGGATTACCGGCGTGCACAACCGTGCCAGGCATTCACTCCGTTTAGCAAATGTTTTTTTTTCATAGATGACATAGGATAACCTCTACCCTTCAAAATTATTCTAAGTATTTTTTTGGGGAGGTGGTGCTGGGAATTGAACTCAGGGCCTTGCTCTTACTAGGCGAGCATTGTACCACTGACCTAAATCTCCAACCCCTATTCTAAAATTTAAATGTGAATTCATCTCTTAAATATTGTATATACTAGTTGAGTTGAGTGATAGTTGCTTTGGAGTCATTTTATTTATATCTTGAACTTGGCAAAGGAATTTAAATAGAAGAATTGGAAAGCTCTCATTCATTATCTGCTAGGGCCTGTTTCATGACAATATGTTTTAGTTATTTGTCCAGATGTATTCTTATTGTTGAGTCACAATAATGACTAGAAGACAGATCAACAAGAGGACATAAATAAATAAAGCCAAAAAAGAAAGACAGTGTTGGATTCTTTGGAGTCTGATGGATCCAGGCTGAATCCTAGCTCTTATTAACTAACTGTGCTTTGCTCTTAGTGGACCTCACTTTTCTTTTTTATAAAATAGGGTATGTCTTCTCACCTGGCAGAGTTGTTATAGTTAAATAAGGTAAATAAACCACTATGACAATGACTGGTATACGTAGGCATTCAGTAAGTGGTAGCTGATAGTATGTATTATAATTGTTACTGCAAAAATGTTTAATGGGCCTCTGTTTTTGTAAATCATTCTGCAAATCTAGAAAGCAAAGAAATTAGTAGAGAGGCCCTTCAGTTTATACAGATTCACCTCGGGGTTTCTATAAATCTGGGAGAGTCCCTAGTGCATTCAGTGTTTACAGATCATTAGCAAACAGATGCCAAGAGGCATGTAAACTGTAGCTTAAAAGATTTTGGAACCACTGACAATATGGAGAAAATCAGTTTCTGATAAAGTTATAGCATTTCTAAGCAAGTAATAGAAGGCAATGGGAAAATTTTAATTGGGTTTATAAAAGTTTATTTCAGGAACACCCATATTTCCAATTTGAGGCACACCTATACTTCTGTAGCCATCTGATTTATAATGCTTGCTTATTTCTCCATTGGGATTAATAATATAACAGCTAATATTTATAATATGCTTACTACATGCCAGTGCGATATTTAGGAAGCCTATAGTGCACAAAGGCTTGGTTTCAGTTGGATGTTTGGAAATTGGTCTTTTATCTACTTAGACAAACAGTATATTTAATGAATTTATTCTATTCTGTTATACCCCAAATATTTGGGTGTTTATAACAGGCAAGACATTTTGTAGGAGATAAAAGCTAAGTAAAACATGGAACCTAGCCTCATAAAACACCGCTTTCTATACTGTAAAGAAGTGGGTGTGTGGTACCCTTTCAACCACCGTTTCTGTGGGAGCCTTTTTTCTCCTGTGGATGAAGCTAAATGCCTGTCTTAGTCACTTTCCTCCTTGCTGAGACACAGAACCTGACACTTGCAATATAAGAGCAGCAATTTATTTTGGCTTACTTTTCGGTCTGTAGTCAGCTGGCTCTATGGCAGGACGACATGGCAGAGGGGCGTAGTTGAAGAGAGCTGCATAAGGCATGATGAACGGGAAGCGGGTGAGGAGGAGGAACTGGGGAGAGGGATAGACCCTTCCAAACCATGCCCCTAGTGATCTGCCTCTTCCCACCAGGCCCCGCCTCTGAACAGCAAGCCAGCTATAAACCTGCATAATCCAGTCTTCTTTCCAAAGTCCCACCTATGAGTGCATGAAGCTCTTGGAGGACATCTAGATATAAACCATAATATTGCCCTTGTGCTAATCCCTGGTATAGCATTTAGCAAACCTCAGTAACTGCTTGTTTAATTCTCTGTGTTTTCCAGTTAGGATTAGATTTTATACTCCTGGAGGGCAGGAGACTATGGCTTATTGATCAGCTGGGCTGCCACACCAGAGTATTTCATATCACTAATTAATACTGATTTTCTAACTTTAGACAAATACGGACAAACCTATTATCTTTTATGATAAGAATGATATGATAATCCCAGTAGCATAGATTTTTTTGGGGGGAAGGTAAAGTCAGAAATTCTTTACAAAACAGCTATCACAGCACTGGCACATAGTGGGTACTCCATCAATAGTTTTATACAGTATATAAGAAAATAAGTTACCCTTTTTGCCAAATTTGGCAAATGTGACTATTTCTAATCATGACGACCATGGCATAAAATATGATGCTTAAACTTAACTTAAAAAGACAGGCTAGGGCTGAGGGTGAACTCCATGGCAGGGTACTTGCCTAACATGCTCCAGGCTCTGGATTTGATTCCCAGAAACACACATACACACAAACACACAAAGGATAAAATGAATTGTAACTCAGAAAAATTACATAAAACCCAAGATCATAACTATTAAAAAAGATGTCCATCTGTGTTATGTATCACGTTAACAGATTTTAGAAGTTTGTTCTAAACTCTGAACTAATTTTAAAAAGCCCCAAATATTTAAATTTAAATAAGAATAAAAGTTGAAAACTATAATCTGTAGTAAGGAAAAAGATGAGTGTTAAGCGAACATATCCTTTTGACTTTTTTTTCTTTCTTCTCATCTAGCACACTTTACTCCCTCTTTTCCATTTTAACATTCTCTCTGGAATTTCATTTATGTTTGATTTTGGGGTGTACATGGCATAAATTTGGTTACGGATCAGGCACACTCCTTTTGTAGATGACGTTACTTATGAAAAATATTTCAAATCATCATTTAAGTAGTGGATTTTCTGGTTAAAATCTATCAGCATTCTCTAGAAGGAAGAGGAAACTCTCTAGATTTTATTGTATAATGTCCGTAGACTCATTATATGTAGAGCAGCTGATGCATTTAGGACTTTTTGATTCACTTAATTGGTAACTGTACTACATTCATAACTCCAACAACTGAAAACAATAGGTCAGTGTGTGCTGTTTATGCATAAATAGTCACATCCGAGCAGGATGTCTGAAAGGCAGAATATGTTAGTTTGAGGCAGAATCGGCCATGTGAACATATCCATTGCTTGCCGTACTGAGGTGGGTTTTGCTCTTCCTTAAATAGTGCTATTTGTATTTTTATTATAGGTATAGGCAGTCAGCTGTTTCTGTGTTATCAATCTGGCTGCTGTGAAAAAGTATTTAATTGTATTTTAAATTCCACTATCAGAGGAGGAAATGCATAGAATCATGATTTAAAATTAGGATGACTCAATGTTTTTATGTCTTACAGTCTTCATGTGTCAGAGCAAAAAGTTAATATCTGGAATAGATTTATTTTAAGTAACAAATTTTATAAACACAAACCAAATAAATGTTGATTTAAAGTATTTTGAAATGACTTTTTTTTCTAATTAGTGAGTTAGACTTCTTTGAAATTGTAGGGCCAATCTGCATTTTAGAATCAGTGATTTTTTTTAAAGTAATTTTTAATGTAAGAAAATTTGAAAAGGAAGACAAAATAAGTCTTTTTATTTCATTGTCAAGAGAAACATGGTGATTTTTTTTAACTACGTAGAATATTTGAAACTTTCCCCTAAAATATATATTAATAAGCAAATTTTAACTAGTATAAAAAATAATTTACTGGAATAATTGTTCAGTTAAAATGCTAAGCTAATTATTCATACATTTTACCAAGTAAGTGAAGCTAAATTTTTGTAACTAATGGGTTTAATAGGCAGTGTACTTGAAGCTCTTTATTTAGCACAGTCCAGTTTACAATCATACTATCAGGAAATGTTAGTTTTGCATGATACAAGAAAGTTAACTTTTGTCCTTGACGATTAAAAGTTTATTTCTGATTGTATTTTGGAAAAAATTGAGCTGGAAAGATTGAGCTGGTCCTTCTATGGTGGTATAACTTCTCAGACTATTTTCTGAGTCTATGGTTTTGGTGTGTAAAATTGGAAAATACCATTAGTGAAACAACAGTGGAATGGATTATTATCCCGCTTGCAGCATATTCCCATCTTCTCATCTGGAAAATTAAATCTGATTACAGCTTGGATTAACATTTATGTTCTGGTGAGAGGAGGATAGTATTTTAAACTCCATGAAATTGAACATTAAGATTATATTGTTTATAGGTAATATTAAAGTCCTGCATTTTAAAGGACAGATTTTTTTTTTTTTATAATGTTAAGCCTTAAAGTGTTCAGTAATTTGTCTCTTATTGACTGAAATATCTTACAGATAATGATTGGATAAATTCAGTGGGCATTAAATGTGACATTTTCTGCTTGATACCTAGCATCTTAAAAGTGAAAGCATTGTAGATTCCTGTGTTAATATTCCAAGCTTCTCTTAAATTTCCTAAAAGAGCTCCAGTTATAAAAGTTAGTGACATTTGGTTAGCACACAGTTGTTAGAAGTTTCACACAACATGAAATAAGTATATTTTTCAAAAATCAATTAAAAATGTGTCATGCCTTAACTCTTCAAATTGAGTGTAACAGAGGGAAACAGGGAAATAATTTGGTATGGTCTGTGTATGTGTGAGTGTGTGTGTACACATACTAGTTACTGATGTGCAAATGAGCTCTTACACATAACCAGTAATTTTATGAATTATTTTGTATTTCTGTTGTAAAAGATCTGTCTACCAGGTTTTCTAGGAACTTTAAGCCTAAGGCAGAATTCTAGGATTTTGGAGCCTGTATAAAATAATTTATAGCACCTTTTCAGTAAGTCTTGCCCAAATTCTTATTCTATTAATTAAACATACTGTGGCAGTCTGGTATATCTTAAAGATTTAGAAGTATGTATAGCAGAAGACTAGAAAACATCAACTATTGAGGCTGAAGAAAATTAACTTTTCTTTAAAAAAACAAAAAAGAAGTAAATGTTTGTTCTGGAGATCAGTTTTTTTCCCGCCGTGAAGATACAGTCTTTTAGCATGGTCATGTTCTCTGCCTGAGTAAGGTTGTACTGCTGGGGTCCTACACTATGAAATGTCTGTTGTAAATATGGAAATCTTCTCATGGTCTTCAGGGGAAGTGGTGAACCCACATTTCTGTGGGGACAGCCTTGTGATGGCCGTGGTGCTGGGAGAAGAGAGTGGCCTGTTATATTGACATTGCCTCTTTTAGCTGCATTTGGTAAAAAGATACGTGAACTCTTATCAGATGATAACATACTGTTGGCAAGATATTTTAAATACAGTATTTTTTGCTGTAGAATGAAGAAGTGATGATGAAACCGATTAAATTTGAAAGAAATTGTTATTTAAATCAGAAGAAGGTGGCTGAGAGAGGATAAGAAAAGAAGACTGTTCCATGTACCACTATCTTATGTTTTTAATTTTTTGAGAGAGACAATTCTTAGGGAAAAAACTTGACATGTGCTGATAATTCTCTTCTTACTGCCAGTTGCCTCAGCAAATTATTATATTACTTTCTTCCATGGAAGTTCTCTCATCTGCAGATTTTCGTGTTGAAAGTTAGCTGTTTGGTGACACTGCATTTGGCGGTGAGCGTATGAATGTGAGAAGGTGTTTTGGAACATTAGCAATTATAGCATTGGATGGTGGATAAAGAAATAGATATATAAATATTAGACCAATGCAGTTTTCCAGTTTATGTTATTTTCCATATAAAGATATAGAACATTTCATAAAATGTTCCCAGACCATTTAAAACTCAAAGAAATGCAGCTGACGCAATGAAATACATAGAGTACTTGTAAAAACATACAGACACGCAAGTGGATTGCTGCCAGACAGAAAATTTAAAGGCGGTTTGCTTAACTGCAGGGTGCTAGGTTTTGTGCATGTGCCATGCTGAAACTGTTAGTAAGGCGGGTGTTGTGTTGCTTGAGAAAAGCAGATTGTATTTGGACCTTTCTAACTCAGATGTTTCCAATGTCGGTATTTTGGTGACATTATGGCATTGTGATCAACTCAATGTGAAAAAAATTTCAACCTCCTGTGCAAAATAGGCGTTTTAAGAAAATTCCATTAAATTGTTTGCAGTCTCTGTGTTAATTTTTACAAAATGGCTTTCATAGGTTTATTAACTATCAGACTGGATCTTTGAGCTAATTGAACGCTACTTAATAGGTTGGAGTTTGGTTTTAAAAAGCATTGCTTTTTTTTCTTTAAAGCATTGTTTTAGAGAATATTAAGGACCCATGAAGTTTGTTTTTGTAAGTCTCAGGGGCCTCAAGGGCATAAAACTAAACCAAAGTTTTGTGCTTGAATTGTAGTATATAATAATGCGTATATTTCCTTGGAACATTATTCTGTTAAAATCTGGGACTCATTTTAGGGATAGTCTTAAGGACAGTTGAACGAATTTAACTGTATTTATGTTGCCTACCATCAAGATAGTGTTTAGGGTCATAGTTGGAATGGTCTGCATTTGGCATGCCAGCATTATCTTTACTTTCAGAGTATAAAAACGGGTTGATTGTTCTTTTCATCTGTTTTTCTTCTTCTTCTTCTTTTTTTTTTTTCTTTTTGTGCTGGGGATTGAACTCAGGGCCTTGTGCTTGCGAGGCATGCGCTCTAACCACTGAGCTAAATCCCCAGCCCTCTTCTCTTCCTTCAATTCTGCTATGTGGCATATATGAGTAAAACTTACTTTTACAGCGACACATTTCTTATTAATATGATTTCTTATTAATAGTTGATTAAAGAGATTTAAGTACTATCTCCCACCTATGAGTAAGAAACTTTTTTAAAATTGAAGACTATATCACAAATTTTAATTTCTGATATTCATCCCTCATGAAATGGTGATCGAAAAATAAGGTCTTTGGTTTTTATTTCCATTACTGTTTTGTGGTTCCCAAGAATTGCAAACTACTACAAGAAAAAGGACATGATACTAAAGGTTTATATAAGATATTTCTCTATGAAATTTTCTAGTGGAAGACTGTTAACCACATGACAATTGGAAGAAAAACTGTATGCTAGAGATGATTTTGTGGCTTTTCCATCATGTTTTATTATGTACCTTGGGGGCTTACAGTTGCATATTTTTGGTCTCTTGACCAAATTTTCAGGTATTTGTGTATGTTACAGTCACTGCATTGTTATTATTATTATTTTTTTTTAGGTGCCCCTCTCCTTCTCCAACTTCCCTGATTTCCTTTATCTTGTCCATACACCATGACACACTTTTAAAGGGTTTTTGGGTAACAGATTTTCCTTTGGATCCTACTAGCTAATTCTTCTTTGTAGGCCTACTGTAGATTAAGTATCCCTAATATGGAAGTCTGAATTACTTCTAATTTCAGATTTTGTATTTTTGGATTAGAGATGTTCAACCAGTAAAGTCTATGCAAATTTTCTAGAAATCTGAAAAATTCCAAGATCTGTAATACTTCTGGTCCCAAGCATTTTGGATAAGGATTACTCAAGCTGTACTTTTACTGCCATACTGTCAGCACCCTCTGGCCTACTGTCTCACTGGAGCCACTGTGTGGTTTCGACCCCGTAAGCTAGTGGTGGCAGAGCTGTGGCGCATGTGCTGCAGCAGGCTTTTTGTATCATTGGAAGCTCTGAAAGGTTCGCTATCACTGGTTTAGGCCAAAGATCGGCAAAAGCTTTTTCATCTGGCTCACCTAGACAACAATGAATGGCAGTGTAGGCCTTATTATTCTAGAAGTCCCAATCTAGATATGTTATAGGTTCTTTTCTTGTAGTTGAGGATCAGAGTAAACAGCAAAATTGAATTCCAGTTTTTAAGTGAACCAGAAGACATTCCAAGCCAAAATGATCTGCATATGGTTTCAACATTTTTATACCATCTACTTGTGATGTGACTGTCTGAATATTCTTCTTTTGTTTTTAGTCTTGGGGTTTTAAAATTATTGTCTACTAACTTTTATTGACTTGAAAATTCACATTTCTAGAATTTAAATATAGAGAACAAATAGGGCCTTTCATTCTTTCTCTTCTTCATTCTTCACCAAAGAACAATGAACTGTGTTTCTGTATTGTGATTTAGAAGGTTTTAACTTTTATATGAATTCACTTGCACAGAGAAGTAAATTTGTATTTTACTATGATTTTTACAGATAGATATGAAAAGTGAGTAGTATATATTTTGAGATCACCATGAGAGGGGAGATACTCATACACTGTGCTTTTCCATAAGCCTTTTGCCCTAGTACATGATTTCCTAAATAGATATTATTCTGATTTCTCCTATTGATGTGTCTCTGAAGAACCAGATCTTCTTATTAGAAAAGATTGAATGTTTTCTTGATCGATAGTAAACAGTGTGCTAATAGCTTTTAATTAGTATATGTCTGTATTGACTTACAGACATGGTATTGGATTATCTTGCAATTATGATTTAAGAATCAAGTGACCCTTTTAGTAATTCCCTTCTAAGCACATAGCCAGGAAAGTTTCACCTTTGTATTTTTATAGTTTCTGAACAAGTCTTATTATGTCAGAGAGAACATCCTATCGTGATATTTGGTTTACACTGACAAGCCAAAAATGTTGGTTCTGTTTTGGAGAAAACTTTGTCTAGTTTTTATATGTATTTTGGTAAGTGTTCATAAGCACTTGGGGAAGGATATATTTTATTTTTAAAAGCTCTGAGTTTTGCATTTGTTTCTTAAAAGAATTCTTCTCTCACTTTGCTTTTCTCTCAAGTCTGAAACGGGTGCTTAAGGTTTATCAAGCCAACATCTGTAATGATGAAAAGGAGGCTGCTGCTGATTAGAGAAGAAAAGTCAAGCAGATTTAAGACTCATTTTCTCTGGAAAAATATATCGAAGGCAATTTGCAGCTGGCAAGGTTTTTTTGCATTAGGTAATAGTCTAAAGTTAACAGTAGCATCAGGTCTTTAAAATTTTTCTTTTTTATATTTCTGGAGGAGGGTAATGGGAGTGCCTTGCCGAGTCCTTCCTTGTGCTCATCAACATAGCAGCCTCAGCTGCCCCCCTTGGATCCCCTACTAGGGCTGCTATCATCTTCTGATCAAATATTAATGTGTGATCCTCTGCTTGCTCACTAATCCAAAGCCAATTAATATTATCTGTCAATTATTTACAGATCCTGAGGTGCAGAGGCAATTCCCGGAGGACTACAGTGACCAGGTTCGGAATGCGTAATTAATTTTTTACATGACAAAATTTATTTCAGAGTTGTTCAACATATTATTACTGTTCTTTTTACCGAAAGAGATAAATGAATTTTTAGAAGGGAAGAGAAGCAGTAATTAGGAACCAAAGACAAAAAGTAAAACATATTGAAGTAGATTGAAAATATTAGTACTAGATTTAGGCTGTTTTCTTTGGGGGTGGGTTGGACAGAAACTAAGCAAGAACATCTATCACAAATTTCACTTTTCACTTTGAGGTATGTTACAGTCTGCAGTTCATTAGGAAATCCTTTTTGGACTGCCTGTGAACTTTTTCTTTTCTTTTAATGCTGTTTAATAGTCAAGAAGCAGTATAACGAAAAAGGCAAGAAAGTTTATAACATTTCCTGGAATTTGAAATAGATGATGAAACTATTATGGTAGTACAGGAAGAAGAAGATGCAAAGGCAGAATGGGCTTTATTGAGGGTGAAGGTGATTCTGAAGATGGTAGTGAAAGTTAGAGTTGGCCAGTTGGTTCCGCCATCTCAAATTTCTAGTATTCTGCAAAGTTACTCAGTAAAATAATGCTGAAGTTCTGATGTTGTTGTACTCTTTATATATAATTAGTTCCAGGTTATACATTCAGGATACTATTTTTTATCTTGAGAAACATTGAAGAGTTTTTATAGCTTTATTTGGCATTTTGTATTTTTAGTTCAGCTATTCAGTTAGGTATACTTTTCATAGCATTTTCGAAATGAAAGCATCCTTGATTATACTGAATAAGACAACTTTATAAAATCTTTCACATATGGAATATTTTACACAATCAAAACATGTTTCTGAAGTACATCCATTTAATTTTTTTCTATTAGAAGTCTTTGAATGAGGGTGAATATAATGGAATTGAAAATATCCAGTAGAGCAGTAGTAACACCTTTGCACTGTGGCCTGACATATACAGAGCAAGGTATCTGTTCCATCTTTGTGCATACAGGGGTCATAATGTGACCAGGGATCTAACTGGATCATCAGTATAATGAGATGCGTTGTAATGAGATTTTGTAGTATAAGAACCCAAGATCTGGTTTGCTTTGTGTCTGATCTCAAGACTAAAATAAGATTGTAAAAAATATTAAAATCTTATCATTGCCAGAACTTTTACCAGTACAGTTAATTTTTAAAATCTTTTTTTTAAGTTCCTAAAGGATTGAGTCCTTAGAATGGGAAAGTCTTAGGGGCCGGGGATTTAGGTCAGTGGTTAGAGTGCTTGCCTTGCAAACACAAGGCCCTGAGTTCAATCCCCGGTACCAAAAAAAAAAAAAGAATGGGAAAGTCTTGTTTAGAATGTACTTGAGGCCATAGCTTTTAAGAAAATTATTGCTCTAAAATCTTCAGTCTGGGTAAATGGCCTTTATAGTCTCATGATCTGGATTACCCAGTGAGAGGAAGTTTTGTGTGAAAAAACCTAAATAGCATAGTTACCATCTAGGTCTATTCCTTTAAACATAGTTTCTTACTATATCTGAAACTTCTTGAGCAACATGATTTTTTTTTTTAGTGTAACTTAAAAAAAATCACATGGTTAATATGTTCTAACAAAAATGTAGAAAATATAGGTAAAGCAAAACAAATTTTAAAAAGGAATGAAAAGAAAGAAAATATAAATCATCTATTATTTTACTACTCAGAGACATCTACTATAACAATTTGGTGGTTATCTTTCCATGTTTATTTCTTTTGAGTATGCATATATGTTCATGTGTGCAAGGAGGGAATGTATATGTATATAGGTACTATATGTGTATATGTACGTACAGAGAAAAAGACTGTTCTCTTGTCTGTCATTGCAAATAGAACCCAGTTTGTTGATTGGATAGTATGTTGTAATGAATTTAGTTCTCTTCATTTTGGTTAATGGGTAGTCTTACAAGGATTTCACATGTCGAGGTTGGAATATTTAAAATTGTGGTAAGAAACTAAAAAATAGTGATAGCTTTATTTTAAAGTTACTTGAGATAGTTTCTTTTTCTTCTTTTTTACTTAGATAAGCGACATAGTTTTGAAAATTGGAGAAACATACTCACGAGCTAGATGTAACTGTAAGAATATGCACATCATTGTCATATTTAGCATCTTCTCCAGTTTGAGATACATGATTTCCCTTTTTGACCTCAAACAATTTAAGAAATGATGAATGATCTATTTTGATTTCAAAGACATTACCTTCAGATTTCCCCAAATGTTATATGTACTGGTAAAGAGAACAATAATTGTTTATTTCTTGTTTACTTTTCTTATCATTTAGATTCTAGTTTATGTATTTTTTGGGGGGGTGCTGGGGCTCAAACTTGGGGCCTTGTGCTTGCTAGGCAAGTGCTCTACCACTGAGCTGAATCCCCAAGCCCTAGTTTATATATTTTTTTATCTTAACATTAGTTGGAATAAACCAGACTATCCTTCCCTTCCATGTACTATTGTACAAAATTCTTAGAAATATTTCTATTACAAAGTTAAGTACTAAATATACTTAATCTGGACAGCGTCTTTGGTATTAAAACATTTATGAGGTAATCCTTAAGGAATATTTGAAATAATTCACCGCGAAGTATAACAGTTATTACTGTGCACATGTGTGAACACACACACAATTTTCCCTCATTTGCCTAAACTACCAGTGCTTGTTTTTACATATAGTGTATTTCCCATGTACCAGCACACTTGATCAGAGACACTTGCTGCTGCTAGATGTTTTATTCTGTGTGTTCTTTGTACCTTACAGTAAAAGAATCTGTCACAAATTATTGTGGCTCGCTGCTTTAGAAACTGAGAAAAAAGGGAGGTTAGATTGACATCTGTGACTGAATAATGATGACCAGCCTTTTGGCTCTCCTTGAGCCACAAAGCTAGCACTGCCTTTAGAGTGGAAAAAGAAGTAAGAAGAAAGGGGAGGGATAAAAGAGAGTTACAAATCTGTGGTCCCGGAGATGTATTACTGTTGGGCCAGTTGTCTGCATGGTATGATAATCCATTTTGATCTTCTCTGTCTTAATTGTCTGCTAAAGACAAATGGGCAGTAAAAGTTCATCAGTTTCATCTTTTTGCTTCTCGTTTAGAAGCAGAATAAATGATCCATCAGTACAGAGGAAGCCTTTCTTTCTGTCACGGAAGTAATGCAGACCCAACACGTTTTATTAAAATGTTTTCCCCTCATTATTTCAGTCCTCTCAGCTTTGATAGATCTTACTGTTTCATAAAAAATGTAATCTGAAATGTAAATAAGGGTCTTGATACAGAAAAAAGAAGTAATGAGCAGCCTGAGCCACATTTTAGGACCCTTGATTGTAATTACTGACAAAGTGATTTCTCTGTGTTCCATTTTTTTTCCCTCCGTAAGTTGTCTGTGACACCCTCAGACCACAATGACATCTATGGTTTAAAACCGATAAATCACTGTAACACTTAATATTTCATTTAAAATCTGGTAAGCCTTATGTCTTTAAACCTGAAAACACACGATTTGTTAATTCTTAAAAGACATTCAGTGTCTATATTTTTTATTGTTGGTGGTTTTTTTTTTTTAGTGTCTGTATTTTTTAAAAGAGCAAAACAACAAAAAAGGCTTTTCAAAGCAAGATCTTTTAAGAATTTATATTACTTATTCATCTGTTTTTGTTTAAAGCTTAGCTAGTTTAAATACTAAACCATCATCATTGGTGGGGTCCTGGCGTGAAAAGGATCTTGTAGTTTTGAAAAACCTTCTAACAGCTTACTTATGACATTTTTAAAAAAAATGTACAATATTAAATAGCTTAAAAATTTTTTAAGAGTTAAGATAATTATATTACAGATAATTTTTGAGTTAACTTGAGTTTGGGATAGCTTAGTCAGATTCTTTACAATCTTTTACAAAAACTTTAGGTAATGTGCTTAATAAAAGCCTGCTTGGTAGAATATTTTTGTTAAAGAAGAACAATTTACAGTAAGGTAGTTCTTCATTTTTAGAAATGGTTTCTCAAAGATACCATGCAATCAGATATTAAAAATAGGAAAAACCATGAATATCTTTGAACCATTAATAAAATAATGAATAGCTATGTAGTTAATTAGGTAGATTTATAATTATTCTATTATGTTTACTCTGTTCATTCATATTTATGGAAATAATTAGTAAAATTTTACTTATTGTGATTAGTGCAGTTTTAATGAATACTAATTAAATTAAAGAAGAGAAGATAGTTAAATTAACCTGCTAGCAAATTATGGTTACCAGTTTCATCAAAAATTCTGTGGCTTCAAAATATTTTCTATCTTTCAAATTAAAAAATATAAGCTTTGTAATGTGTAGAATGGGATGGTTTGAAATGAAGGTATAGTAACCTATCAGAGCGATTTCCCCACATAACCTTGTAACTGTCAAGTTTAATAGGTATTACACATAGAATTAAAAAACATATTAGTTGTAATGTGATTACTTCTTCTACTAAAACATGTAGAATTAATAATTTGTTCTCACAAATGTACTTTTTAATAGCCTGTTTGTTCTAAGAGTGGTGATTAGAATTGAGTGTGCTAGAATCTTCTCCAGTGTGTTCATCTAAATACAGTATGTTAGAGCACTACAAAGAGAAGTCTGAGCATGCCTGTCCACCCCAGTGTGTGTAGATTGGTATTTAGAGTTGCAGGTAATTTTTCTTTCCACTGGCACTGAAACAGAGATTATAATGAAACCAGCAATCTTTATGCATTTATAGAAACTATAAAAAATTTATGGAAATCTTTATATAGAAACTAACAGTGTTTCTTGTACAAGCTCTATAAGCAATGTAGAAACATGGTACATTGGGAAAAATAAAAAGGTGCCCTTTTTTATGGCTTTATATGACCTATGTGATTTCAAATTTCACTATAGCCAGTTAAGCAAATTATAAAAACATACATCAACTATATACTAAAAAGGAACAAAAATATGTTGCATAACTTGGGATAATTGTGATGGAAATTGGCATTTCTGAGTTCTGCATGTAATTGCTTAAATATGGAGTTTTCATCTGTTCATGTTTCAGGTATGCTCTAAAGAACACATTTCTTAAACTTGCATTTATTCACAAATAACCTTTGTAAATCAATTGGAAGATTCTGATTGGAAAAACAATAGCGATAATATTTAGACAAGACTTGCTACTTGTCTTGTCATCCTTTAGATGAGCTCCAACATATGAGAACTTTCATGTTATTTACATCCAAATTTTGATAAGCCAAAGATGAAATGTATTCATTGCAAAATTGTGATTCACAATGCTAATTCACTGTAAGGATACTGTTTAATAAGAAAAATATACATAGAATGCATAATTCCTAAATTTTTGTTACTCTGAAAGGAAGCCCTATTGTTCCAGTATTACAAATGATGAAATTTGGTTTCTTCCCATTATTATTGGGCAGGTAAGCACCTTATCTGTATAAAATGTGACACTGACTGTACGGCAATTCTGCCAGTCTACATATAGTGACTTATTTAAGCCATAATACTCAAATTAGAATTGATGTTTTGTATTTGTGGTCCTTTGGGCTTTGCATTCACTAAGCCCACTGAGAAAGGAATTAGACTCAGGTATATCCCTTTTCTCTCGGAAATGTTTGAGTTTCCTTGTTTTTCCATTCTTCTATAGAGTGGGTACTGTGATGCTTTCACTCTACTTATACAGTGTATTCATATTAGGTCCACTTGATTTGTTTATTGTTTTTTTGAGACAGGATTTCACTTTGTAGTTTAGGCTGGCCTTGAACTTACTAAGAAGGCCAGGATAGCCTTGAACTTGAGGTGATCCTCCTGCCTCAGCTTCCCAAATGCTAGGATTACAGGCATGTGCCACCATACCTGCCTCATATTAGGTCTGCTTTAAGTGGTGAGGTCACATTTGATCCTGGGAATTTATTTTTTAAAAATTTTGAAATCAGGTCTCACTATGTAACCCAGGCTGATCTCAAACTTGTGGGCCTAAATGATCCTCCCGCCTCAGCGTCCAGAGCATCTGGAACTACAGGCATGTGTCACTGCACCTACCCAATCTTGGAAGCTTTTTATGACACTATATACTATGGAACAGAACTTGTGAATTCATTTGAGTGTAATCCATAGGACTTATGTAATGGTCAAATAGACAAATAGACCAGGCTCTACAACCTTATCTTATAAACACTAACTTACAGTTATAAGTGATTGTAGTTTCTACTTTTTCCCCTTTAGTTCTGTTTTTGGTGGCAAAAACAGTCTGGAAACTTAGGTTTGATTTGTGCATTAATCAAAAAAGATTCAAAAAAGAGATTCACAGGTATAGTATCTGTAGACTAGGAGACAGACTATATCAGGTAATGAACGACGTGGATTCCATCTCTCTCTGGGAATTTACTGTCTAGTGGACTATAAAGTAAATTCATATGTAGGATGTTTTGATGGTTTTAGAACAATGGTTCTGCTAGAGCACCTGGAATTTAGGAATGTATCTGAAAACTAGGATCTTTGGGTAGTGATGCTACTATATAACTACATTCCTGTAATTTCTTATTCTTTGTTATCTGAAGCTGTAGATGTTAATAAAGTTAACATGAGTGGTCCAGAGAAACCTCATTGGCAAGTCTTGGAGATGATCCCAAAGAATATCATCTTTTAGGCTTTTAGATATGTGATTTCTAAGATTCTCTATGATTCATGGGTTTTTCAACCATTTGCCCAAAAAGGTCACTGCTTTCATATTTCTTAGTAATCCTACAGTCTGGGATTATAGGTGGAAATATAATTTTCTCATCCACAGTTATAAATTCTCAATCTCTTTAGACTCTTAACACATGGGAGGTGATTGTTAGCGTGATAGCAACAATGCACCCTGGTGAAGCAGCTTTCTTGAATTGCATATCAGGTTACTATGATTGCCGTGAAATGTAGCTATTTTGACAGACTACATTACAACTCTCTAAAAGATTCATTGATTGAAAATGTGCATATGGGTCCCAGATTAAACATCTGTTTATTTGCATATGTTTAAAAGTGTCCCGTTGTTCACAACTGGATGGTTTAAGTGTTCAAGTATAGGGTGGGCAAAAATCACCTATCACTTAGTAGTTCTTATTTTCCATTGTGTTACAAGTCAGATTTGTCGCCTTTCACAAATATCACACCATTGCTTTTAAAACAGTTTGCCAAATCCACACGTAAACTGTGTTCTTCCACAATACCCATGATCCTGAGAACTTCCCTCTTACTAGTTGTGTTCTTGTGGTTTTATTCTTGCCATCCCCCCATTTCCAGAAAACGGTGAATATCAGAAGGGAATAAGATTGAATTGACTTCTTAATGCAAATATATGTATTTCAATACCTTAAATAGTCAAACTCACTTGAAAAATTGAGACATTTTCTGACTCAAGGCTTTTAAGGTGAAAGTTTCTTTGCAATTTAGTCACTCCCGAGCTGCTACAGTTTTATAGAAGGAACTCACGAAAAATGCAAATTCTTTTTGAGCCTTTCTTTCTGAAAGCTATGTTGTACTACTACTTATTTGAATTTAACTCCAGGAAATGGTAATTTACCAAACCTGACATGTTATTATTAGATATGTTCTCTTGATTTTATTCTAACTCCAAAAAAGCCACACAAGTTGGTTATAATGGTACATGTCTGTACTATTGGATGGTCTTGTTTCTAGTAAATTATACAATGATTGTAATGAAGTGGACTAGGTCTGCTTTTGAGAGCTATAGTCTCTATCTTGTCTTTAGCCTCATGCAGTCAGTCAGTCCCTGTGGCTCTTGAATGTACCTGTAAGCTCACATCGTCAAGTCCTGTTCATTATCCATCCTAAGCTACTCTCTAGTCTGTACATGTCTTCTGTTTCCCTTTGCATTCAAACTCTAAGCTTCTCTCACATGTTTGCTTCCTAATGGCCAATGACCCTGCAGTCACTACCCTCCATAAGATGGCCAGAGATATCTTTCTAAAACCTAAATTAAATCACACATTTCTTTATAGTCAAAACTCTTAATGATTCCTTGGTGCCTTCAAGATCTACCACAAATTTCTTAACTTGGATTTAAGGCCCATCACCATTTGATCTTGACCCTAGCCTTGTCAAGACCTTGATCAAGCCTTGTCTCCTTCCAGTTCCTCTTAACAGCTCAGTCATAGAATTTCTCACCATTTCTCAGCATGCTTTACTCTTCCATCTTTCCCAAACTGTTTTTATGGTTGGAATTTTTTCCTCCTTTTTGTCCTCCTATTCCCATTCCAGTACACTTCTCAGTTCATTGTTAAATGCCCAGCTTGTGTCATCTTTTCTGTGAAACTTAACCTAACTGAATTAGGCACTCTGCCCTCAGTTCTTGGAGAGCAGTTAGAACATTACTTCTTACATTCTGTTGTTTATATGTCTGTCTCTTTGTCAGTCTGTAAACTCTTCAAGTATAGAAATAGCTATGGTAGTGTTAGCAGCCCCTCTTAGAAGCTAAGATAAATTGGGGGCTCAGTGAATAGTATGAAATATGTGAATATGGACTTTGGAGTTGTGATTAAGAGCACGGATTTTGGAGCCTGGCTGCTTTGTTTTGAGTCTCAAGTCTGCCATTTATCACTTTGGGATTTCATTTAATCCCTTGAAAACTAGAGATAGTCATAGTGAAGTCCTCATAGGATTGTGGTCAGGAATAAGTGATTTGAAATGTATGAAGTGAAAACAGCAACAAAACAACAAAGCGATATATGCAGTGCTTAGAATAACACTTGGCATCTAGTAATAACTAGTAATTGTACTATTATCTAACTGTTACTAGAGGTGGAGTCAAGGTAGCAAGATGACCTTGTTTGTTTGTTTTCCTTTTTTTGTTTGTTTGTGTTTTAAAACAGGGTCTTGTCAGGCTGACCTTGAACTCACTATGTATTCCAGGCTGGTCTGCCTTACCCTCCCGAGTTCTTGGATTGCAGGTGTGCACCACCACAACCTGGTGGTAACCTCATTTTGTAGTCTTTATTGCATCAGGTTTTCTGGTTGTGTATGGTAACCTCTGCCTCTAGAATTTCAGTCCTGTCCCAAGAGGAATTCTGGAGAAATCTTGTCTTTCTAAACCCACACTGTTCCAGAACAAAATTTAGAGAAATCACAAAGGTGACTGAGAACACTTTGTGAAGAAACGAAGAGATACAAACTGAAACCATTCTTGAATATTTGTGTTCCAGAATGTACTAAAAATATAAAAACATTTAGAATGGAGAGTAAAGGGGTTTCTAGCTCCAAAAAAGCCACACAAGCTGGCTTATGTTACAGTTGTGAAATCTGTATGTTGAGACTCCTGTGTTCAAAACCTCAGAAATTTATTAATGGGTCCCATTGTCCTTGTAAATGAGCCCCTTTGGTTACATATAGCACTTTGTATTGCTGTGGTAGCTTTCATTTTTAAAATTCTTATGTGCAGTGTAGTAGAGTTAAGATGCCTCTGGCCGTCATAATTTCAAACTGTCTTAACTTGGTCAGGTTCAGATTTCAAATGAGATATAACATGAAGCCCAGGACACACACATTGTGTGTGTGTGTGTGGGGGGGGTGGCGAGTTGGTAGGTAGAAGCGAAAGATATTCTTCAAGCCACCTGGACTTGTAGCATGGAATTGTCTTCTAAAGAAAATTAAGCTTGTTAGAGATCATTTAAAATAGTGTTGCTTCACATGCATTTATTCCTGGAATATTCTTATGTAACTTATTTGTCTAGTTAATACTGACTCATTTTTAGCATCAACCCAGATGTCACCTCCTCCGAGGGCTCTTTCACATCCCCTAGGTAGACCTGATAATACTTTTATCAGAAAACTACTTCATACTTGTTTATATATTTTCTGCCTCCCCCAGGTAGGAAATCAGAGATTCTTGCCTGCTTTGTGTGTGAGTTTCCAGGACTTGGTACTGTGCATGGATAGTGTTCACTTCATGATCTTTGGGTCCAGAATTTGAACTTAGTAGGACAAACAAAAATATACATTTGTTAAATCCTAAATTACCTGGCAGAAGTTAAACCAAAAGTATGTAAGATTCTTTTGCTTGAGTGTACTTCAAACTCAATACCTCTTTATGTAACATGTAGTTTTAGAAGTGTAATCTGTAAATTGCTGTGAACATTATTTTTATCAGAGCACTCTGCTAACTTACTTATTCCTGGCGATCTAAACCCCTCGCAAATTGAGAAATCTTTTGGATTTTAAAGATGTATCTGTTTTAATAAACAGATTTAATAGCAGTTGGAAATCTTTCCATTATTCATGTCTCATTTTTTAAGAAATACCAAGTGCCTTTTTGGTTATTTAGGTCTCATTTATTTCTTAGGAAATGCACACCTTAAAAGAATTTTTGGGGGGCTAGGGATTTAGTTCAGTGGTTAGAGTGCTTGTCTTGCAAGCACAAGGCCCTGAGTTCAATCCCCAGCACCAAAAAAAAAAAAAGAAGAAAATATTTGTTGTTATGTTGGCTCAAAAAAATGTTAGAAAATGAATATCCTCATGTTACATGAAATTTTATTGTGGGTATGTCATTTGGGGCAAAGGTCTTTCATTTTCAGGCTCATTGTGTTCATCTGTAAAATGAGGAAGGAACACTAACTTTGTAGAATTGGCAAGAGAATAAACCATAAAGTCTACATAATACCTGAGTTTTTTTTTTTAACTCAATGAATATTTTCTAGCATAAGAAAAATGAAGCAAAGAGAAGGTTTTGATACTACCATTCAGTTGATGATGTCTGAAATTGTATTAAGCCCTAGAATGTAATTAAAAGTCCTTACTGTTGGCAAAGAGCTGAAAGTCAAGTGATTAAAAATGAAGTCTTCTAGTCTCTTTAGTTTCCCATGACAAATCAGATACATGAAAGAGCTATTTACTCTTGCATTGCCCCCCAAGCAAGCCATGGTTTCCTTCTCTCTAAGGCTCTGGTGGCCATAGCAGCAAACCCAGGATATCTTTGAGAGTTAAAGGGAGCACATTTATTATACAGAATCCTGGGCATTACTGGGATTTTTTGGGCAGACTGGCGAGAATGGTTTTCCTGTCCTTAGACTCACTAATAGAGCAGCACAAGTTGGAAAGTGTGCTATAGTTGGAAAGTGAGGTGAGAGAAGGCCTTTAGCTTCTTCATTCGGCATGGAAGGGTGTGCCTGCAAAGTTGCAGCTGTGTATTTGTAACTGCACAGGCAGAATGGTAATCAACTAGGAGCTTGAGAATCTCTCCTGAAGAGAGTTAGGCAACTTACTTGATCAGGATACCTGAAACTACTCAACTTTCAAGGTTCAGTTGATCTACAAGGACCACAGTGTCTCTGTAAGATTACTGGTAGGATCTTTGAGCCTGTGCAAAACATCTAGCACAAGACCTGAAATTCAGTAGCTGCCTCATCAGTGCCTTGGTAGTTGTCACTTGTCCCCCTCCAGAGAACAGATGACTGCTGGCATATGAGAAACAAAATAAAGGGTAA
The DNA here is from genome assembly GCA_004026905.1 of Hystrix cristata. NCBI lineage: Eukaryota > Metazoa > Chordata > Mammalia > Rodentia > Hystricidae > Hystrix > Hystrix cristata. The sequence continues at coordinate 94,521 of PVJO010000982.1, forward strand.
ATAGGTTAATTTCGCAATCAGAAAAAACTTACATAGTCACTTATTTCACGTTGAGTTCATGGTTCATGTTACTAGGTATAAATGATAAAATTTGGACAGAAATCACTGCTGTCACATTTACACAAACTTGAATAATCTGTTTCTTTCACTTTCTGTGTCAAGAATAAATATTAACCTTAAAGTTTGATTCTTTGATAAATGCAAGTCTGTGCTTTGGCCCATGTGCTTTCACCGCTTCCTATGAAGATTAAAGAAGAAGGCACACAGACTGTTAGAGTGCTTGGCAATAGGAAGTGCTTAATTAATGCTATTTTTCCTCCTTCTTATTCTCCAGACTATTGTGCAGTCATTATTCCAGTACCCTCGTTCACTGAATGTTGTGTATGTGCTGGGTGCTCTGCTAAACACCAGCAGTGGGTATTCTGTTTGGTGGAAGGACAGACCGTAAATATATTTCACCAATTTCAAGATGCACATTTTTCACGTATTAACATCTCTGAAATTGAGATGTGTTTTAGAGTACATCATTTCATTTGCAGCATTTTTTCATCGCCTAGTGGAACTTAAAAATACTAGTTTTATAATCAGTGGCTTCTTAGAGTTAATGATATATTGCAGATTATTGCAGTAAAAAAATCACACATGCTTTTTCTGAATATAGAAAAATGGACTTTGGAAGCTCCGAAGAAATACTAACTGTAAGGGAGCAAGTTCTGGAGACAGATTTAAGGTGGTTCTGTTCAAATTTGTTCCTTTGTTGCTGTCTTTGAGTGCACCTTTTCTCTCTACTACTAGGGTTATTGTTCTTGTTCCTGTGTCAGGCTCCTTTTCCTCTGCGAGGCCTGATGGGCACCCAGTTGAGTGTCTTTTCCTTTCCATGGGCATATAGGGTTCTGAGATAATGCTCAGTTCCTAAAAGGAATGGAATGCCCCAGGAACTCAGGAGCATGAGTGAGGAGCTCACCGAGAATATCCTCCAAGTTTACCTGGAGTGTAGAAGAGTTGAGGGTGCATAAGGGGTTGCAAAGTCATGTGCAAGTGGAATATAAAAGGGTGAATATAAAAGGATTATACCCAGCAGTGACTTCCAATACAGTGCAGTAAATTCCAGGTTCCTCTACATGACCTATAAGGTTCCTCATGACTAGGCACCTGCCAACCTGTCCAACCTCCTGTCATGCTTTCCATTACTTCCTGTACTCCCACCCACCAGGCTTCTTTGAAGTTCCCTGAATGTGCCACATGCTCTTAATCAGTGGTCCTTGCTCCTGCTGCTACTTTTGTCACCCTCTCCCCTATTCTTCTGGTGACTTCCTATTCATTCTGTAAGTCTCAGCTGAAAATGTTACTTTCTAAGAGGTCTTTCTTGACACTTACATCTAAATTCAGGCCCCTGCCATTTTGGCTAGAGCACTGTGTTCTTTTCTTTCACAGATCCTGTGCAATTTGAAATAAGTATTCGTGCGTTCGTTTCAGTAGCCTCTATCTTTCCAGCTAGATCCCCAATTCCATGAGACAAGAGACCATAGCTTGCTGGGTCATTGCTTTATCCCTGGCATCTAACACATTGCCTGGTACTAAATATGTTATCTTACTTAAGGAAACACATCAGTTTTCTTTTCTAAGATAACTGAAATATACTTGATTTTAGGGACTCCTTCATCCTATGTCTTGTTTGCTAACATTTGGAAACATTTCAAGACATCAGAAGCTTTTCTTCACAATTGCCTCAAAATCCAACAACCATGGCAAATATTTGAATCTAAGTTATACAGATGGATCATATGTCCCCCAGCAAGGATGATTAGTGTCTGACAGTCTTTCTTGTTCTGATAGGGTGAATGAGATTAGCAGATGTATTGGAGTCTCCTTGGTGTGTCTGGGTGTTAGTCATGTTGGAGACCTGTGGAACATGGTGCAGAATGTCCAGCAGGCAGCTGGAAGAGTCAGCTGGAGCAAGGAAGATAGTCCAGAAGTGAAGATTTGACTTTGAGAGTCATTCACTAGCGATGATAGTAGAAATGGAAATGTAGGTGGATTATTAGTAGAGGAGGATGCAGAGAGAAAAGGGGAAGATAAAATTCTGGGAAACACTCTTAAAGAAAAAGGTTTGGAAAGAGGACTAGAGGTTGAATAGTGACAGGCAGGAGGAGGCCCATGAATGTTAGACAGGTAACCCATGTGTGAGTGAATAGTGAGAAGAGTATCAGAAAACACTTTACTCTCTTTTAATATTGCCTTTAAAATATTATAAAGTCCAATCTGAAATGGAAGAACTCTAAATGTAACCTAGAGAACATGAATTCATTTATCTGTCACAAAAGTGCCGAGACCTCCCTTTATAGAGAAGTGAATATTAATGAAAGAAGCAGTTGTTTCTATGAGTTCATGCCATAAAGATAGTTGTGAATTCTGGGTGTTGGAAATATGTTTTGTTTTTAGTTCTTTGTATTTTTTTATTTTTGATTTTTTTTTTTCTGAAAATAGCATGTTTATATGCAGTAGACATTTGGCCATTTAGCAACAATCAGGTGTGAATTGTTGGATCACCAGGGAACCAAAATGATTGGCAATGTCATTTTATCTTTTAGGAATTTCTAAATTTAAGTTTTGGAGTATTTGTGAGTTGTTTGTGTCATGGTGTGTGACTAGTCACCTTGATCGGGGTTGGCAAACTACAGCCAGCTGGCCAAATCCTACCCAGGACTTTTTTGTATGGCCTATGAACCAAGATTTTTTAAAATTTTACACTTCTTAAGGGTTAAAAAAAAATAAGAATATGTGTAAGTGGCCCACAAAGACTAAAATATTTATTGTCTGGCCCTTTACACAAAAAGGAGTTGTTGATTCCTTCTTTAGCTTGTAAGTTGTACACAAAATGAACCAAAAATGTCATAAGAAGAGCTCAAGTTGTTGCAATTCCAGAATGTCTTGAATGTCTTGGGGCATTCTTTTGAGATAGACTTACCTGTTGAATCCCAGCAATAGATTTTTCAGTGGTGGTAGGTGAACTTGTTTGATTGAAAACTATCTTGTGTGGCTTGACAGTACATCAGAGAGTAAAAGGAATTCTATATTATGTGGTATCTCAGAAGAGTTCTAGAAAATGTTTAAGCCCATTCTGGTCCTATGGTGCTTGGTTGATCTCTGGCAGCCTCATGTAAGAGCTTTCTCTTAAAGGTGGATTTGAATTATTTTCTTTGTTTGTATTTTGCTGGCCCCCTGACAAGACATTTTTCCCCCTCATTGCAAAAGATTAAAATCCTCGAGTGTTACATTTTAGAAAACTTGGCAGTTACACAATTTTTTGTTTCCATACTGTTTCATATTTACCTGCCTTCTGTCTTTTGTAATGTGATGTCATCAATGTATTCTCAGTATAAATTTCCCCAGTCTTAAGTCCTTAGATCTTTCTGTCAGAAATCTGTAAATTGTGAGAAATAAAAGTTCTAAAATTGGAGATGACTGTTTAGTGAGACCCTATCTAATCAATTGCTAAGTAATACTGTCTCAAAAGCAGATTTTATATTTACATTTTGATTTTCATATTCTGCTCACAGTGCTTGTTGATCGTGTCTAACATCCCTTGGCAGTGGATAAATAAAGCCTATTATTTCCTTTCAACATTTCTGCTATTATTCTCCTACAAGAGCTAATAAGCAGAAGGGTAGGTATATTACCAAACTATGATCCTGTCCATCAGAAGAAGCTGAGAGCCTTGATTAACATGCCCTATTAACTGATGGTTTCAGTTCCGTACTGCTAGTGCTAGAATAATTTGTATAAACCAAGCAGTACAGATTCCTTATTTTAGCACTAAGACTTACAAAGGCTTCTTTTAGCAGCCTTTAATTTTGTACTTATGTATGTGACATAGCCTGTGGCTGTGATAGCTACTGTGAATCTGCAGTTGTTTGGGGATGAAAGGAGGAGGCAGCTGGAAACTCGGTAGCTACATCTAGCTGTCTACCTAGAGAAGGCCTTGATTTCAAGTTTATCTAAACAAGCTCGACTAATCCCAACTATCTAGGGGGATCCACTGTCAAAACAAGCAGCGTGGCCCTGAGGCAAACACAGCTATACAGAAATGAAGGCTGGGGCTTCCAATACTCCAATGACTGCATACTGGAGGCTTTTCTTCCCCCCTGAAAGCGGGTAAGAGAGGTAGAATTTGCATAATGCCTTTTCATTGGAAACTTTTGGAAAGCTGACAGACCTCCAGCTTATAGATCTGTAGCCACAATACAGAGTCTATAGGAGAATCCTTGAATGACCTAACCATATTGAAAGAAAATATAAAAGCGTCCAAGTATAGCCAAGTGAGAGAGGAAAAGAGGCCGATGCATTGTCTAACATCTGCTGTACTTCTCGTTAGTTTTGTTCTTTGCTATTCTGTGTGGACTTTGGAGAAGCCTAAGACAGCCTAACATGAATCCTATAATCTTCCTTCTGAATATTTATGTAGCGTGCCAGTTTCTAAGCTGTCCTTTGCGTTTTCCTACTTCCCCCTCATTTTCATGCTCTCAAATGAGGCCAACATTTCAAAAGCTAAATAAATGTTTGTGAATGTTTATAAAAGATTTGCATAAATTTGTCCTTGTCTGACAAAGATCACTTTTTTCTTATGCCAGTTCTGAAAAAAATTTTTTAAGGTTTTGGTGCTTGTCTTGACAACAAAGTCCTGCATCCCAGAACAATGATTGCTGATTAAGTGGGTATGCGATTGTGACTGAATAGGCTTTCAAGATACTGGGTAAAAAGACCTATCATCTGAAGGCTGAATTATAGAATTTAGAAAATGTTATCAGAAGTACATATTTAAATCTTTTTTTTTTTTTTTTTTGGTACCATATCATTAGGTAAGACAAAGAGTTCTTACAACTTACAAGTATGGCCACCCACAGTTCAAAAAATTCTCCTGTATAAATTTTAATAATTAGAATGTTTCAGTAACTCAGAATATTACCTTTCTTTTCTACATCTGGACATATTTAAAAATAATCCTTAGATTTTTAGGTATTTTTCGGAAACTGTAAGTCTGCCAGGGGTATGTGTTAATGTGGTTACTGGGGTGGTGATCAGAGGGAATCTACCAGGCAGTCCTTTAAAACATCTGAATGCTTAATCATACCTCGAAAAAATATAAACCGATATGTAATGTGTGTCAAGGTTTAATTATAGGACACATGCATGGTGTCCATATACTTGTGCCACTGATATATTTGCTGAATTCATTTATCTTTTAAAATTAGAATGGATTTTGTGGGGTGGCAGGGGAAGTTGTGGGTGGAGGTGCTAATTTAGTTCAGAGATATTCGAAGATTGGCAAGAGAGAGGTAACAGCCAGTTCTGTTAGTCCTTTGGTTGTATTGGTTTAGAGGTTTAAGTTGTCATTAAGGCACAAACTAGAGCCACTTCTCTGACACAGTTTTTATCACATCTGCTAGGCCTGTGTCCCAAGAGGAGACGTGGAGAGCAGTGAATTCAGCATGGGCCCATTATCGACTGCTTTTTCGTGTGTTGTAAAAGGAGTGAGACCTCAGGGAGGCTTGGAGCCTCCTCCCGTGTAATGTCCAAGTCAGATTTGAAGGACTGGTGGCAGGAAAGCTTTGGCCTTGGGGTGTGAATTCTAAGAAATAGAGGCACAATTAAGTTTAAAAAATTCAAGGACTTTGAGCTTGATAATGAAAGATTTTTTTTAGACTAATGTGAGCAGAAAAGATGCCCATCTGTGCACATTTTTGTGTGCATTTAAAATATTTAAAAGCTGACAGCTTTTAATATGCTTACAAAATAGTATTTTTATCAGTGCTCTTTTTTCTTTTCTTTTCTTTTTTTAATAGTATCTTCCTGAGGGCAAGTTGCTTTTTCAGTGAATTCGTGTTCGCAGTTTTACTGTTGGGACCCTGTTCCTTTGGTATGTGCTGACTTGTGGCCCTTCTTCCCACTTCCTTTTAGAAGCATGGATAACATTCAGTTTAGATAACAGGAATTAAAGTGGTTAAGGAAATGAACAAGACAAAAATATTTTAGAGTAATACTATTGAGTTTGAGGAATTACATTACTGGTGCTTCCAAGTGCTAATTGTAAGAGATGGTAATCAAATAATCTGTTCATTTTGGAAGTATTTGAAACAAGTGTTAAGAATTTTATTGGCATTTAACACTAACCTTATAAATATAGCTCTAATTTTCAACTCCTTTACTGTAAGGTTTAAGATTAGTAAAAGGAAATCTTAGAATATAGGATATTATATAGTATTGTAATTATGTAACAACTTTGTTTTAGGTAGTTATTTGAATAGAGGAAAGGATGATGCAACAGGATAAAGTAATTTCGTTAAAAAGTTTTTATTTGATCCTCTATTTTTACTTTGGACTTCAAAGGTCATGGCGATTGACACTTAAAAGCAATTCTAGAAGTAGCTCTTCTGCTCTTGTAACCTTCCTTTCCCCACTATCAAGGACTTAGTGTTCTTGATAATTTAAACTTTGTGTGATGCATGTTTATAGAATGTGATGAACTAATTTTTTTGTAATTTTATCTTTGAATTACAACATTGATTCTAAATATGAGATAACATGTGCATAACTATAAAATTAAAGTTTGTAAAAAGTAAACTAGGAGTAAATATTGACTATTTCTCCCAAAGAAAAGAAGCAGACTCAGTAGCATTTGAGCAACGTTTTTAGAAACTTGACCCTGCTTTTATGTTCGGTGTTGAAAGGCCTTTCTGTAAAATCCCTTATTCAAAGCTTTTTCTCACTGAAAAAAAATTTTTTGTTTGGTTTTAACCATAGGATAGGTCTTGGTTTTAATCTGACACTTAAAGTGAAGGAGAAAAAATTTATTTTCTGTTTTCACATTTAGGAAACTTCTGATCAACATTCTTGAACTTGATGCTAATTAAGCTTCCAAGAACTTCTGCTTTCCCCTTCTTCATCAGGAACATTTAAAACCTTTTCTAGCTTTCCTTTGGAGTTCCTGGTTTTAACTTGAACTGGCTTAATGTAGAAATTTTGTTACCTTTTTATATGTTTGGATTTTGTGTGTGTTCTGTTTTTAACTTTCAACTTGAGTTTTAAGATCATAAATCAAAGGTTTTTCTTTCAAGTCAGTGGCACTGCTCTCAATTGCAGGACTTAGAGGGTCAGCATTTCCCTCATGTGATTAAAAATATTTTTTAAACATAAAGAGTATTTTACGAATTTGAGCTCCACTGATCTTTTTGTCACATACCTACATTTTGAAATGAACAAATAAATTAGATATAAGAAATACAGGGAATCTCTCCCACCAGCTTCCCTCCTTTCTTGCTGTTACGCTCTTTACTTGGACAAAGGTATATTATCAGCTGCTCTATCACCTTTAGGCAAGTCACAAAGAAGCTAACTGTGGCTTTACATATTTTAAAATACATTCATTTACTCACACTATCTCTTTATTTAAATGTTTTCCTGCATACATTTTTCCCCTTTGAGTTATTAAGAATGTGTCTCATCTCTCAACATTCTGTAAGTCCACTGAACACTATAATCAGTCTGCACTTTTATCTTTTCGATGGCATTTATTTGTGGGGTGGGGTGGGATGGGGTATGTAGGGGTGTGTGTGTGTGTGTGTGTGTGTGTATCTGATTGTCAGTTGTTTTCATCTGCCAAATAAAACTATGCAATTTTTGTTCATAGGTTTCAATGAAGCAATGAAAACAAAGTATTTGGCATTGAAAAGATGGCTGGTTTAGGGTTGCCTATACCCTGCACCACCCCATTTCAGGGTGAATTGGTGAAGGCTTCTCATGATTAAGATCCCCAGCTAACTTCATTGAATATAGTCTTAAAAGTTTTGCTTCCAGATAGGATTCTATAATGGATAAGATTATAAATTTAAAACTTTGCTTGATTTTTAAGAGAATGGCTCAGTGCCAGAACATAATCTACTTTTTCCAAATTGAAGCAAATTCTTTTGATGGGTTTTTTGACTGATGAGAATTTGCATTAGGTAAAATGAACCCAGAGTATGCTGAGAAGAACCTTGGGTTCATTTCTGAATTTCATTTGCAAGCGTATCAGCGTCAGGTGGGTTAATTTCATATTTTGGTTCTTACTCTGAGGCTTGGGATCTCCTTATGGATGGAGCTTTGTAGATATTTTCTTTTCTGCTACAAAGTGCAATCTGCTGTTTAATATATGCATAACTGAAAGGTTTGTACAACTGCCTCCCCACAGCACGGCTTCCCTGCCCCCTCTGCTCCTGTTTCCTCCTACATGAAGTATCATATATTTTGTTAGGAAGAAAAGCCCTTTTGGAAATTGCCTATTTCATAAATTGTCTGGTGACACAAAGGGGTTGAGTGCTGTATTCTTGTCTCATTTATTTTGAAAACTTTGCTGCTGAACTCACCTTAATCAATGAGCTCAGTGTTGTCTCCAATAAGTTATGTGTTGGATATATTGATTGGAAGGGATTTTAGAAAACCCGTCTGGGGTTTATAATGTCAGCGGTGTTTTGATTATGAAAAGAGTTGGAACCTGGGGACATGGAACCAGGTGGTGAATATCCTAAAGCCAGTGGTGACATGGTGGACTGGTTGCCTCCTGGGATCTAGTTCATGCCCTGCACTTTAACTGTGGTGAGTGGCTACTATAGATTCACTTTTTTGCTCATTAAAATGTTAAAAAATCAAACTGTACATAAAAAGATTTGTGAAAATATAAACTTGGGAATTGATCTGGAGAGTTGGCACAAAATTCTCTCCCCCCCTCACCCGCCTTAGCAATGAGGTCATTTACATTTCATCAGCTGTGCTGCATCTTTGAGATCCCATTTATGGGGCAGTAGTTGAAGTTTACTGAGGCTGGTTGTCTGAAAGAACTTGTGTCGGGGAGAGAACAGGAAAATTGTCTTGTACAAAGGAAGTTCCCTAGCCAGAGTCACAGGTTTTACAGAGAAAAGGGGAGTTATGACTGTTCCCCAGGAAAAGTTAGTGTTGGAAGACTCTAGGACCCTCTGCCATAACCAGAATGCTAAATCAGGGTTAGGAAGCCCTCTCCCTTGGAGAGTGCTTTTGTGTTTTCCTTCTTACAGAGTATAAATGCTTGAATGTTTGTATACAAAGAAAACATCACTATTAAGAACATTTTCTTTAAGAATGTTTATTTTAGCAATTTTTATTGACAAACAAAGAGCATTGTTTTTTGTCTCCTCCGTTTTATTGTCCTTTCCCCAAACTTAATTCAATTCTGATTGAGATCATGTGCAAATATGCCTAGCACCGAGTAGATGCTCATTTTTGTTTTCCTGTGACAGCACACTACCATCTTGTTTGACTTAAGTTGGAATATCAAGCTCTTGCAATATCACAAACATGACGAAGCATATTGTAATCTATAATTATGTGCCTACATTTGCCTATAACTCCTACCCCGCCCCATTGCTTAATTAGACTTAGCTCTTCTCCCTTAAGTAAAAGGGAAAGTTTGTTACACTCAGTCTGTGTTGGCTATTTTGGTATTTATTCTGATATTACATGACAGACAAGTTCAAGGTTGGTTATTACTCCTGACATTAGAAAGTGGTAAGTAGTTTCTATATTGTAGTGAGTAATAAGTTGGGCATATTAGATTCCTTTGACTCTGCTACAGAGCACAGTGCTTCCTTGTAGCCATGGGGGTCCTTTCTTGCAAAAATCTTTGAGGTCTGTTTCCTATGTGATTCCAGCATAGAGTAGAGGAGTGCTTTCTGCACCTGAAACTTTTGAGGGCTAAAAGATAACTGTCTTTGTAGCTGATATTGGCAATGAGTGAATGCTTGGTACTGAGTTTTAAAGAATACTTGGTACATATACTGAAGTTAAGAGATTCTTTATGATGTTATTTGAAACATGAAATAGAAGGATTTTTTTGGGGGGGGAGGCATGGAAGTCATAAGACTTTTATGTATGTGGATTATAGTATCTTTTATAATTAATTAAAATAGCAGATGTTAAAATAAATGTTTTATATGATCTCTTTTCCAGTGCTTGCCTAACAATAACATTATGCCCTGAGAAATTGCTCTTGACTCTCTATTAGCTATTGCAATGTATTTAAACAATTTGTTTAAAAAATGTATATATCTCTGTGAATGTCACATTATAAATTAATTTATAAGTAATGCCTGTAGAATATGCTGAGGTATTCTTATTCACTCTTTTTAATGTTTTAATTTTCTACTCATTACTCTTTTGTGACATGCCTTAACAGTGCTGATATACGTAGTACCAGTCCAAGATGATATTAAAAAATAGGATATGCTCAATTGAATTATGTAGGCGGAACATGCTCTGGCAGAGCAAGTCAATGTGCTTTCTGCTTCATTGAGTGGGTTATTAGATTGATGTGGTTTATTTCTTGAATGATAAAACTGGTTTTAAAAATAAATGAACCGAGAAGCATCAATTCAGTTAGCATTGATAATTCATTATTATTGGTTAGAAAACGGCTACATTTGTAAACTGATCTTTAATTTATCACTTGGATTAGGATTTACAATGGATAGGTTCATTTTAATTTGAACCAGCTTCTCAGTGGCTGAAAAATGTGGTCTTCATTTTGTCTTAAAAGTTGGGAGTTTAAATAGTTAAAAAGCAAATCAAATATGTGCAAGGAATACTTCTAAAATTTATGACGTTGGTCTATGAACTTACGATAAGCACCAACTGTGGGCTGTGTAAGCCTGCAGTTAAACTAAGTCACACTAAAGAAAATCCTATGAAGGAAGTAGGAATTATGTGTACATGTGATAAGCTCTGTTGATAAATGCTGTGTGTGTGGAATGTGTCTGTTAGGAAGAGCCCCATACTACTGTACCTTGAATCTCATCTTCGTTGCTGTCTTATTGTAAGAAGATTGTCTTTTATGAGTAAGTCTTTGAGCTGTGACTCTTAGTTTTTGTGCCCCTCTCTTGAATAATCTACTTGATTTTATGTACCTCTGTATTTGTGAAAATGACATTTATGGTGATAGTTTGGATTTTCATAAATTATAAGCAGGTAAGTATATCTAATTATAATAATGATATTTAACTAAAAATAGTGCTTACTTACAGTGGCTACAGTTTGATCCCAAAATCAGTTTATGCCAGAAATGGCAAGTTCTTTACAAAGTAAGTAAATAAAGTTTAAAACTCTAAAAAATGTAGTTAACAGTGTTCAGGGACAATTATCTTCAAGTTGGCTTTCTGTTGTGCTGTGATTTGGCCTATTGATGTGGGGAAGCGTTGTCTAATCCTGGCCCCCTCTGTTCCTAGGTAACAGGCAAAAACAGTGCCAGCAACAGCGGCCCTGCCAGGCCAAACCCATGTGGCTCAGTGTTATTCACTCTGATCCATATGGTCAGGCTGGAGATGGTCCCTGGAGGGGTGTTAACACTCAGCAACCCAAGCACCTCCCTCCCTTCAGAGCTTTCCTGCGTGGCTCCTGCTGCTTGCCCATGTGTGATTCTTGATTAATTTTTCATTTTTAATGAAGTTTGATCATGTTTATTATTTCTCATGATTGACTGCCTGGTACTCCTCCCATGTAATTGATAAAGCCCATATTTCTTCATCTGTCTCCTCTTTCTTCAGGGTAAAGTTGCTAGATTGTGTGCTGTGTTTAATGTTAGATTTATTGGTCCCATTAGATGTATAAATTATCTCTCTTTCTCTTCACAGGAAGTTCTACAGACTTTGACCAAGTTTTGTTTCCCCTTCTATATGGACAGGTAGTGTCAGATTTTCAAACTTTATTAGGAAAAAAAGTGTCAATAAACCTGCTATAGAAAATAAAAACCATACCATTCTTAACATTCTGTCTGTTTAACCATGATTTAAAACACCTATGTTCCAAGGAGAGTTGCAATATTCTCCTTTCCTGGAGATTTTATTGACACTATCAAAAAGTTTAAAGCTTAGAGCTTTGTATTGGTTAGTTTGTGAGATGTATTTTGTAAGGCATTAAATTTTTGATTTTGGTTGTCAGACTTAAACTATGATTAAGAATGGTTGGTATTTAATCTAGTGCTCTTTAATGTTTATTTAAATAGACTATATTTGCCTAAACAAACAATATTATGTGACTCCATGTTCTTATGATTATTGTGTAGACTTTGTTTTTTCAAACTTCAGCTTACAATTCAAATCAGCATAGGCCTATCTTGTTTAAAGGTACTGAGTTATTTAAAAGTCATGTTGCTAAATAGTATTTTGCATTCTGTTTAGGTAGCTAAGATGAGAGCATCTCTGGGGAAATGAACATTTTCCATAGTTTTCTAGATTTAACAAATACACAACTATTTGAACAGTTCCTTAGTATTTGTTATGATAAACTGTTTCTTGGACAGGTACAACTGTAAGAATGTCAAAGTAATTAAAATAATTTGAAAAGTTTTTTGTTGTTTTGTTTTTCAAATAAGCCACTGTTTTAGAAGAGCTTTTATTTTTACTTTATAAAACTGTAATTTATTGATTATGTTAATAAAGCAACACTACATGATCTATATCTTATTTTCAAGAAATATCTACTGTCTTTTTCATTAGGTTTAAAGCATTATTTATTGCAGTCATTCATATGGTGTTCACTTGATTGTTGCCTCTTTTCAATTTTCTTTTAATAGAAAATTGAGACTTTACACATTATCTTTTAATAATTCCTCTTTTAGTGACAGAGAGATTGTAGAAAATAACCATTGTCATTAAATTCCATAATATGTTCCAAGGAGGCTGTAAAATGTATCCACCTTCAGGAAGGTTCTATCATGTATTTTAATATACCCAATAGGGCAGGGTCTGAAAGATTTTAGTGGTTTAGAGTATATTTGGGTAGTGTGCTCTTTGGATCTTTTCTACACTTCATAGTAACTAGTGTCCTGGCTTATTTGGCATAAAACTAACAAGGGTGTGAGATGAGAACTGGTAGCCAAAAGAGTTTAAAAGAGTACTAAAAAGCAACTTTGGAATGTTGCCAGTCATTTATAATCACTGCTCTCCTTGGTTCTAAGATGTTATTTTTTAAGCTGATCAACTATTGTTGTATTTCCTGACATAGCTCTTTTTAACCGTGGTACCAGGAACAGGTTGATGCTCAAAACAAAATAGGCTTAATTTCAAGAGGGTCAGTCTTTGTAATGAGTGTTCTTTTCTCTTCTTTATCCTATTTCTTCTAGAAATAGCAAAAGGTGGGGTTTTAGAGATGTTTAATGCAGACTTCACATTTATATGTATGAATTAGCGATGCGTGAAATCTCCTGCAGTCATTTATAAAAGTATTACAAATTATGGCCAGGGCATATTTATATGCAATAATAGAAGAGGAGTGTTTTTAAAAATGTACTTAGATGTTTAACAAAGAAAAATAAGAATACATTTTTACCTGACTTTGTGTTAGAGTGGTGATCTGTTTTGGATAGGTTTTCCTTAATTGACTTCATAAACTAACACTATTAGAAGAATGTACGATGTGATTAAATCTCTGTCCTGGCCCAACACACACATGCCTATACCAAACACACTTTCTCTCTCATTTATACCATACACACCCCTCTGCTTACCTCTCTGAATGATTGCATTCTGAAATGGAAGAAAAACAGAGTTCTTTCAGTGATAATTCTAAAATATATTTTGTTAGCAATAATGTTGGGTGCCTTTTCATTGTTACTGAAAAAAATTTTTCATCTAAAACACATTTCTCCCATTTACCCTCCTCTAACCTTGTTCCTCATATTGTTTTCATAAAATAATTTAGGAATAGAAGTGACCCTTCATGGATATATTTGACTCCCTACCATGTATAATAGTTCTTCCTTACATTGTATTACATACTGGTCCTGTGGGTTTTGATAACTTAATACAAAAAAAATTACTTTATTTTGGGGTCTCTGTTTTATTACTTTTGTTTTTCCACCTCTAATCGTAGCATACTTTAAGGCAGAAGATATAATTCAAATGAAGTTCATTTACAAATATGCAAAAGTTGTAATGTCATAATCTCATAATTAACTCGGAGTTCACACTGTTGAAGGTCCATATTCTGAGCCCCACAAAGTTCCCCAGGTGTGTTTGCTGTTGTTTGACTTAGAAAATACACCAGCATAGGAGACCAGCAGTGCCCCAGGTGGTTACCTTCAAAACACGAAGCTTCCTCATCTTTTCAGTGTCTGTGCTTTTCTACCCTAAGGAACAGTAATACAACTTTCTGATATTTCTAGCCTGTATCAAGAGTTGGATTTTCACAGTCATCATCAAATCACCTGTTAACATTGACATTTTGGTGTCTATTGTGTTGTTTTAAGATTTTTCTTTCTGAAACTAGGATGTATGAAAAATAATAATGCTGGTAGCTTTTCAGAAGAAAGTGCTTTCTCAAGTATTACCTCACTTTATCATCCTGTCATAAGACATAAGAACATAAGAACATATATTGTTATTTTCATTTGAAATAATCTAAACTGCTGGGAAGTTGTGACTTGCCCAAGGTCCTTTTAGATTATAGCTTATCCTAGATTTTCATCTCCTAAATGAATACATATTTCAGGAGATCACCTTGTAGGGAAGAGTAGTCACCAGCCATAGAGGGAGGAAGGGAAAGAAATTAGCACCCGAGTTCCTAATTGATTCTAGTCTGAAAGTGAGGCGCTTATCTCATTATCTCTTACTCATTCTTCCCAGCAGCTCTAGAAGATAATAGTGATATTTTTTTCCCCCAAGAAGAGCAAAGGATGGCTCAGGATATGCAGTATAGAGGAATGGTCTCACACTTGGATACCTGCCTTCCACGTGTTTCTCAGTCTAGACCAAGAAGTGTTATAGAGGCATCTTAAACAACATTTGAAAGGATGGAGAGGTTAGAAAGACAGAACTGGTCAGAGAAAACTTGTTACTGTGGGTGAGACTTGTGTAGAGTCTGCCAGGCAGGCAAGAAGTGGGTAAGTGGAAGGGGGAACCTAACACCCCATATGCACTGCAGAGAAAAGCAGAGGAGAAGCCCTGAGTGAGCCTAGAGATGTTCAGCCAGAGCAGATGGAGTGTGCCGGGAAGGGGGTGACTTGGGCTCTGGCCACAGGAGGCCTTGACAGTGTGTGGGAACAGGACTGGAGAATTTTAAAGCTGAGACTCATCTGGTTCAAACATCCCATTCTACAGAAGGGAAGCCAAGATCTGCAGAGGGAAATGGCTCATTTTCATCATAACTGTGTTGTTACAGAGCTGGGACGGGAACAGGTGCTTATTCCCAGTCCAGAGTTATTTCTTACCCTTCAGTGTCCTTGAAGTTTTTGTTGGAGACCAATGAAGAATCACTGTTGAGTTCCCTGTATTGTGCTCAGAAACTCTATCATTGATGAAAGCAGTCTCTTAAACAAATAAAAGCTTGTCCTGATTCATGTTGTAGTTACTGCTTGCTTGCACTTGATAGCTGACATCCAGCTGCAGTTAGTCAAAACACTTGAGAGATGAATCGGATAGTGGAAAAGCTATTCCTTCCCATGTTTGTGCATATCCTTTTTCAAAACCCAGAATGTCAGTTACCACCCAGCTGTCCTGTGTATACTTATATATACATATGACAGAAGCACAAGGTGAAATGACATCATCTTTGCAAGGGCAGAGGCATCCTGTAGTAGTTTAGAATGTGACCACATATGCAAATAATGGTTCAAATGCTACTTTCCATTTTATTATGTATCTGTTACGTGTGAAGCATTGTACTGTGTTCTTTTCTTGCACTAAGAGGTCATGCATTTGCAGGGTTACCATTATCAAGTTGCCATATATGAGGAGCAGAGGCTCAGATAGGTCAGTAACATGCCCAAGATCCCACTCCTGTTGAGGGGCAGAATGTTTTCAGAATTCTCGTTTGTCTGGCCTCCTACTGTGCCATACTTTTTCTCTTAAACTATATTGCCTCTATAGACCCATCACAGCATAAGTAATCAAACAGATTTTATTTTGAAAGCAATGTACATTCATTTAGAAAAGTAGGAAATTCAATAAACTGGAGAAAATGAACCCCACACAGACACAACGTGATTAGCACATCAGTGTATATCTTCCTGGACCTCTCGTCTTGTTTCTGCCT